>CM068387.1:52672865-53159339 GCA_034770075.1 Aralia elata | reverse complement strand
CACATAAGCCTCATCCGAAGGTCCCAAGATGCAATAACCCTAATCTAGGATAAATCACAATGATTTCCTATGGTGAAAATAACTAGGACTAAGGGTCCTATAATATTAATTCCAAAGGATTACACAGGGCCAAATAGACATATTCCTTATTTCTAGTCAACGCAAATTTTGCACTCATGTCCCTTTGGACAATGGTCATAACAAGGTTTGTGTGTCCATAATGGAAAGGGTTTATAAACATCAATTTTTCCAATATCAGTTAATACCGTAAATCAATTCCTATCTCAAAGACAATTAATTTAAATATGCATAAATACCTAAAATACATTTAGAGCACATGATTCATTATATAAAATATGTAGAAAGAAATTTTCATATTAAGCTAATCATTAGGGTTATGATAATTGCCAATCCTAAGAAATGTATATTAGTTTTCATAACTATAGAACTAATTAATACAGTCCATGCTGTTCAACATAATTAAAATTACACGAATGGATGACAGAAATTGAATGAGAGAAACTCCCTGCGCGGAAAGCTTGCTTCCATCTGCCTCCTTGTGTAGTCTGCCTCTTTTTGCTCTCTAAGTTGCTGAGTTCTTCCCAAGGTTGTCTGATCTTTGCTTAATGTAGCAAGCAGCTAAGGTCATCTACAGCAAAGCCAGGTGGCTGGGCAACTCTGGGGCTCATGCAGCGGCGTGGGCCTTTGCGCCTTGTATTGGCGCTTAAACGGACGTGACTCCGTGGTCCGAAGCCAAAGAAGGCTCCTGCAGCACCTAAACCATGAAGGATTGGCTCCACTGCAGCGCGTAACATCCGTGTATTTGGCCAAGGGCCCGCTCGCTGCAAGCGTGACCCTCCCTCGGCTTATTGGCCTTGGTGCTGCGGCGCGGGCTTCGTGTATTTAGCCATCCAGGGGTCTTTTTCCCCTTACTAGTAATCAAATGAACAAGCACCTCCCACCTGAAAAGCAATAAAGCATAAGATAAGCAAAAAAAACATAACTATAACACTAGAAGATACTATAATCAAGCAATTTCTTAAATGATTAGGCAACCCAAATCGTAGGTATAGAATTCAACTCATCAGTTTTACATCATAAATAATTCCAACCTAAGTAAGCAAAAATATAATGAAGCTTGCAACAATTAGTGTTATTCTTGAACCTTCCTTTTGCCTTTGTCCTTCTTTGAGCAACTCTGGCTTAACTGGAAGAAATATCATGATATAGCAAGAAGTAAGCAACATAACTTTTGCTCAGCAAGTATTAAGTTACAGAGAAAGTATATATATCATGATTGAGGAGAAATTAATACGTAATTAATGTTTGTGCAAGGACAAAGATTCGAATTTTAAAGAGTGGCACAGGAATAAATAGGAAATTGCCTAGACTGGTCCGTAATGGACCCTAAACAATTTCGGAGGTTTACTCAGTAATTACGACCCGGACCTCTTAAATGTTTTGGTAATCGAGGGGGAAACAGCCTCTCATACCTGGTGAATATGCATACCACTTAAAGATCGGGTAATTAATTATTTTCTAAATTTACTCTGCCTTAATAAAATGTTCTTATTTCTCAGTCGAATGAGTCCTTACCAACAATGGCTTGGACAGCTGCTTTTAAAACTTAATTGAAATCTGAACATGTTCGGTCTAAATGATTACAACTAACTTAGACTTAATAGTTCATAGAATAGTAGAAACTTCAATTTCTTGAGCATAGTCCAGTAGTTAGAAACAAGTTTTAAAAAGGCACACTGAGTGCAATGAGTAATCAGGAACAATGAGGTAGAAAATTTTCAATAATTATACCACTTTAGATACTTTTCCAACAATTACACAGTCTGAATACAAAGAACTTGTACCGAGTACGAATAGCAATAACTTATCATGGATATGGAGCAATTTTAACAATAACTAACATGCTTGAAAATAATGATTTAAGTTAAATCTGGAGATTTGCATTATATAAGAAAATCTCGCACGAGCATAATAATATGAGGTGGTGCGAGTTAAGGAACTTGCCTTGCATGTGCATTAATATCCTGATGTTAAATCATCCCTTCAAGTATATCCTAACATAGTTTCATGTAAAGTTCGCCATTCAAATGATTAGCCTACATAAGGACTAGGTTCAATACAGTCATAATCACATCATTAAGACACATTAATTGCCACTACACGGAAATGGTAGTTGGGAGGTCTCACTCCCTCAGTGAGCGAGCGGTTTGCCCAGCTCGCACGGTGAGTCTGACGGGTATTGCAAGGGGGAAAGTGCCCCTTGGAAGCCAAGTGGTAAAGTGTAAATTAAACTATGGAAGGTCCCATTCTATGGCCTGCTGTGATCAACTCCTATCTACGATCACTAAAGTTTTGCCAACACTAATGGAGTCCACTCTACGACTAGTAAGATGACCCTAACACGATCCACCTAAGGTCTTTCTGAGCCTTTAATGAAAAAATTATGCCAAGGTTCGCTTGGGGGCGAACGCTCTAACGATTTAGGAGTTGACTTGGCTTAACTTACCCTGCGAATCAAGGCCGAGAGTACTAACTCTACAAATCGTTCAGGAGGTAACCATGGCTGACTGACTCAATAACGATCGTCGAGAGATACTCTAACGATCGTCGAGTCACTGTGGGACTGACTGACTCTACGAATCGCAACGAAGAGGATAGCTCTACGATCCTCGAGTCACTTGGGAACTAACCGACTCTATGATTGCCTAGAGATACTCAACTAACAATCGTCGATGATCACTGGACTAACCGATCTCTAACGATCGCCGAGAAGATACTCTACAGATATAAGTGCACTCCTAACGATACCGTTTGAGTTCCCCTTCCACTTATCCAGAGTTTACTTTTATAGAGTTTAGCTTAAGAAAATCCCCCTTGAACTATTTTGGTCTATAGGTCATACATAGTCCATAACCATCATGATGTTGGGTTCTGACGTCATGTTCTACTGAAACTTCATGATTGGTGTAAAACTCACTTTCTATTAACATGTTCCTGCTCATAATCAACGTTGACAAAGACCTTTTGGTTTAAAAATAAAAGATAGGTCGGGGTGTATACTTAGATACACTCCTTTCTTTGGTCATAGATCATTGGGTCTGATTGTCGTCCACCTAATGATCTATGAACACAACCCGTTTCTAAGAATTTTAATCCTAACCTACAGATTACCTTCAGTTGGTTTTACTAATAGTAGCTTCTGATTTGAGCTTAGGCATCTAAGTCATTAGCTGGTTGTTGAAAACAGATGGTCATATAGAACAAGTAGTTGTACTGTTCTTTATTACAAAGGTTACAGTGCTACCACCCTTATGGTTTAAACTAATGTACTGGTCAACACATCTTATGGGACAATATTTAATATCGGGTTTGTCGCTAAAACGTGGTCATAAGAAGCACCATAGCTCACAAACCTCTTTGATTGACCTTCAACCTTTTTTAACCGGATCGAGTTTGTACTCTTTTAACTAATATTGCTAAACAAATTGATACATAGATAAAACCATTATTACCAAAATCAGGAATATCTCCTTTACCTCTTTATTTATTGGTTGGCCATATCTTACCTTCTTCCTTCCGAAGGTAAACGATGAAGGGTAGAAGGCATAAACCAGATATCGTTCCCCTCTCTCTCCTAGCACGGCAGCTCCTCTCCCTTCTCTCTCAAATATTTTGTTTACTAGATTTCAGACTAAGGTAACGAATGAAGCTAACATTTGCTAGCTCAAGTGAGAGATGTTATTTATAGACTTCAAATCATATATATACAACAGATTCTATATGTATAGGTACTACATTGCAATATCTCCCTTTTCTTTGCTATCCCGGTTTTTAGGGGATTCAAATCTTCACATCAGCCGCGCTATGGAACGGGAGGCTGGGGTGTTAGGATTCTAGCTTTTAGAAATAATGATGAGAGAATTTAATGCACCCCCCACGTGACCTTCTTCTCTCTTCCATCCGGACACTAGCTACTTTAATTGGGTTTAATTTGGGTCATCCACATGATATCTTCGGGTCCACCACTAATGGGTCACATTGGACCCAAAACAGGGGTGATATATATATTGTTCCAACCCATTTAATAACTTCAATTACTAGCCCACTATCTTGGGGTTAAGTAACCCTTATTTGGTTTAATAAGAAAAAAGAGACTCACTTAAGCATGAAATATATATATATATAACACACATATGTATACGTACATATATATGTATTTATTAAATCATGTACCCACACAACATAAGCCACAAAGTATCCACTTCCATAAATAAATATTTAATATTTTATTTACCGTGGGACCTGAAGTTTCCGGTTATTACATTAGCCACCCAAGTGTTTTGGCCTCTAGAGGTGATCCACCAAGGAATAATATGTACTCAAGAAGATGGGTGTTGGCAAAAATCCTAGTTTCTATCTCTATAGAAATTCTCAGTACTCTCTAACAATTGGAGGAGTGTGTGTGTAACCCTAAATCATGATAACACTCCTCTTATTTATAGATATCGGGAACCCTCCTAAACTATTTAGGATTAGGGTTTTTATTATAATTAAACTCTTAATCCAATTAGGAATTTATGAGAGTACTTATATTAAATAAATTCCAAACCATTTTAGGAATTAAATAATAATAATAGTAATAATAATAATAATAAAACTTCTCTTATTAATTTATATTTAATATTTTCAAAATATTAAATATTAAATATTAAGCAATTTAATTTATTCTATCTCCATAGATTAAATTAAATGCACTTAACTTATTATTACGATTATGCCATTTACATCTTACATAAATATTTTTCTTTTGCGGTGTGACCCTTTAGGTTTCTCCATAATTAAAACCGGTTATGAACAAATTAATTAGAACAATTCTAATCCTATTTAAATAAAATAAATTAAAACTATTTAATTCATTTAAATAAATAATATTTATTCTACAATAAGGGTAAGCCCCCTTAGCGATTAACAACTTTCTAGGTAATATAGATTTCAACATTAATCACAAAAGAACCTTTCAGTGAATAGTTACCGTACAATTCAATCATTCTACCATAAAATGTCCCAATTAAATATAAGACATGGAATTACTGTCAAGTCTTATTTTATTTAATTATATGCATTTTGATTCTTAAATGCACAACTCTAAATAATTCAAATTAGAAACTCATTTCTAATTTCATTCTGCTTTGGCCAAGGACTACTGAGTTATCATTTATCGAATCACATAGAACATTCTCATCTTTTACTAGATATGGTAGATTCGTTGTTGATCATTCACCTATCTCTATGTACAACTTATTATACCTAAGCATACCCTTTGATATACCCTAAAGGTCTTAAGGGACATGTCAAAGTATAACTTATCATACACAAGATAATATGATGATCTCAAGTCCAAGGATCACTTGTACTACTATCACTAGAGGAATTCCTATTGACAGACAACTAAAACTCCATTAGGTATTCCTTCAGCGAGTCACGTTCAGTGAACTTATTCTCCAATAAGCACCTACATATTTGCTTTAGTGTCTCTACACAAATGATTAATGAGATCAATCATCCTCTTCTTAAGAGCAAGCAAAGTATGTACTAATCTATCTGGATCACTAATCCCCTTTTAGTAATCCAACGATTAGGAACAATTTTAGTTTTAAGCTTTCTAAGAATTTAGATCTCATTTAGCATGATCATCATCATGATTCTAAAAAGCATTGCTAAAAACTATGGGTTTATCACATATAAAATAACAGTATCATGCGGATAATGTAAAATGCATTTAATACTTTTATTAATAAAATGAATAAGATTACAAAGTATATGCTAAATCATATCAAATTTGATTGGCTTGTGTGCATACTACTTTCAATCTCCCACTTGCACTAAAGCCAATTGCCATGGTATCTAATACCCATCTTCTCTAAGTGACGATCTAAACTGTTATTGGGTCAAAGCTTTAGTAAATGGATCTGCAATGTTATCTTGAGAGTCCACATGCTCCAAGGTGACATCTCCTCTTTTAATGATCTCTTTAATCAAATGAAACTGCCACAAACCAACACGTGTTTGGATTTTTGATGAGACCTGGGTTCCTTGGCCTGCGCAACAGCTCCAGTGTTTGTCACAGAATAAAGGTACGGCTCCTCTAATACTAGGAACCACTCCAAGTTCAGTTATGAACTTCTTCATCCAAACAGCTTCCTTTGCAGCTTCACTTACACGCTATGTACTCTGCCTCTGTCACTGAATCAGCAATTGTTTGCTGCTTGGAACTTTCCAACTCACTGCTACCACCGTTTAAGGTAAACCACATACCCTGAAACGGATTTACTATCATCTTGGTCCCGTTTGAAAACTTGAGTCTGTATAGCCCTCTAGTTTCAACTTAGACCCACTATAAACAAGAAATACATTTCTTAGTTCTTCTTCAGTACTTTAGGATGTTTTTCACTGCCTTCTAGTGTTCTTCTCCTTGATTCGACTGGTATCTACTTGTTACACTAAGTGTATGAGCAACATCCGGTCTAGTACATATCATACCGTACATGATAGATCCTATTGTCGAAGCATAAGGAATCTTACTCATACGGTCTCTCTTCTCAGGTGTCTTTGAGGCTTGTTTCTTGGAGAGATGTAGTCCACGACTCATCAGCGTGAGAACCTCTCTTGGAATCTTCCATGCTAAACTTCTTTACTATGGAGTCAATGTACTTTCCTTGGGACAAGCCTAGCATCCTTTTAGATCTATCTCTATAGATCTTTATCCCCTAAAATATAGGATGTTTCTCCCAAGTCCCTTCATGGAGAAAGTGTTTAAATAACCAAATTTTGATCGACTGTAGCATAGGATCATCCATTCCCTATCAGTAATATATCGTCAACATATAATACTAGGAATAAAACAGCGCTCCCACTAACCTTCTTGTACACACAAGATTCATCCTCATTTTTGATAAAATCAAACTCTTTGATGATCTCATCAAAACAGATATTTCCACCTTCAAGAAGCTTGCTTCAATCCATAAATGGATCGTTATAGCTTACAAAACTTGATTTGTTCCAACCGTTGAAACAAAACCCTTTGGCTGTATCATATATACATTCTCCTCAAAGTTTCCCATTGAGGAAGGCCGTTTTTTACATCCATTTGCCAGATCTCGTAGTCATGATAAGCTACAATTGCAAGCAAAATCCGAATGGACTTGAGCATAGCTACTGGTGAGAAGGTTTTATCATAGTCAACACCTTGTCTTTGTTTGGAAACCTTTTGCAACCAGTCGAGCCTTATAGGTCTCTACCTTGCCATCCACTCCAATCTTTCTCATTAAAGACCCATTTGCACCCCAATAGGCTTAATGCCCTCAGGTGGTGAATGAAACCAAAGTCCATACTTGATTTTCATACATGGAATCCATTTCAGATTTTCATGGCTTCTAGCCATTTCTCTGAGTCTTTACTACTCATAGCCTCTTCGTAAGTCAATGGATCATCATCATCTATGATACGTACCTGCATCATCATCCTCTATGATGAATCCATACCTTTCAGGTATCTTTGGTACTCTTTCAGATTTACAAACAGGTTTGTGGTACAACTAGGTTCTTCCACTTGGTCAGGTACCTGACTTTGATTTGTAGTATTTTTGTGGTTCTAGAACTTCTTTTAAGATACATCTTACTCCCACTGACCCCTTCAAGGAATAAACTCATTTTCCAAGAAAGTAGCGTGTTTCGCAATAAACACCTTTTGATCAGTATGATGATAGAAATAATACCCTGATGTTTATTTTAGGGTATCCCACGAATCTACACTTGTCGGATCTAGTCTGTAGCTTGTCATTGTCAAACCTTTTGACATAAACTGACAAAACCCCAATTCTTAAAATTCTTAAGATTTAGTTTCCTCCCTGTCTATAACTTATATGGAGTCTTTGGGACGGATTTGGTAGGTACCTTGTTAAGTAGGTATGTAGCCGATTCTAGGGCATAGCCCTAGAATGATACTAGAAGGTCGGTAAAACTCATCATGAAATGAACCATGTCCAACAATGTTCGATTTCTCCTTTTAGATACACCATTCAACTGCGGTATTCCTGGTGGAGTCCATTGTGAGATTATACCATTTTCTTTGAGACAATTGAGAAACGCATTACTTAAGTATTCTCCTCCACGATCTGATCGAACTATCTTAATACTCTTGCCAGTTTGTTTTCTCTACTTCATTCACTTCTGAATTCTTTGAACTTTTCAAATGATTCAAATTTGTAATTCATCAAATACACATATCCAAATCTATAATGATCATCAATGAAAGTAATAAAATAAGAATACCCTCCTCGTGCATTCGTTATCATAGGTCCACATACGTCTCTATATACCAATGCTGACAACTCTGTAACTCTCTCTCCTTTTTCACTAAAAGGAGATTTAGTCATGTTACCCATGAGACAAGATTCATAAGTTGGATATGATTCGTAATCAGATAGCTCTAAAAGCCCATCTTTATGCAACTTGGTTAATCTTGTTTCATTAATATGACTAAGTCTATAGTGCCACATAAAGATATAATTAACATCATCTCTTTTTCTTTTCTTAGTTTGTTTAATTTGAAGTATATTTTCATGCAAGTCAAGTACATAAAGTCCATTCAGTAAATTACCAACACCATATAAAATATTTTTATTATAAATAGAACAACTATTGTTCTTTATTATAATATTAAAACCATCTATATCCAACACAAAAATTGAAATAATATTTCTTATAAGTGTTGGAACATAATAACAATTATTTAAACTAATGGACTTGCCCGTAAGGAGTGTTAAACAATAAGTTCCTATAGCTATTTTATGTAGTAACCTTTGCTCCATTTCCCGCTCGTAGGACGACTTCATCCTTGTTCAGCTTTCTACTTCTGCTTAGTCCCTACATATTGTTACATATGTGAGAATCACAGCCGGTATCCAATACCCAAGTAGAATTTTGACTTTCAGAAAAATTAATTTCAATCATGAA
Organism: Aralia elata; assembly: GCA_034770075.1. Taxonomy (NCBI): domain Eukaryota; kingdom Viridiplantae; phylum Streptophyta; class Magnoliopsida; order Apiales; family Araliaceae; genus Aralia; species Aralia elata. Next base: position 53,150,304 of record CM068387.1, on the reverse strand, counting down.
CAAACCAAGATCGGAAGTCGAAGCTTCTCCAAGCTTCTTTTGGTCCACAAGATACTCCTTGCAGTTCCTCTTCCAGTGACCCAACTTATTGTAATGGTAGCAAATTCCTTTGCTATCTAGATTAGCTTTCTTATTATCCTTTACTTTCGCCTTGCCCTTAAACTTCTTCTTTTTCTTCTTTTAAGAAGATACCTTGGGCTTCTTCCTTTTCTTGGAAGAATCATCCACCAATAAGACTTGGTCTTTTTTGAATGGGAAGTGACCTTCAGCAGTTTTCAGCACGTTAAGTAGCTCAGGCAAGCTGACGTCCAACTTATTCATGTGAAAATGCACAACAAATTATGAGAAGGTGTCTGGGAGTGACTGTGAGATCAAATCTTGACTTAACTCCCCATCTATTACGAACCCTAATTGCCCAAGACGTTCAATCAAATTGATCATCTTTAGGACATGAGTCTCAACGGTAGTGCTCTCGGTCATTCGAGATCGGAAGAGCTCCTTAGATATATGATATCTAGCAGTCCTACTTTCCTCACCATATAACTCCTTGAGGTGCAGGAGTATAGTAGGAGCATCCATAGTTTCATGCTGACGCTGAAGCTCGTTACTCATGGATGCGAGCGTGATGCATTGAGCCACAATTGCATCATCTTGTCACTTTTTTAAAAGTAGCAATCTCTTTCTTAGAGGCTGTTTCTGCAAATAGTTTACAGGGACGGGCGAATTTAGGGACATAAGGAATCTTTTCAGCAGTGAGAACAATTCTCAGATTCCTTAACCAATCCGTGTAATTCGGTCCAGTTAGTTTGTTTGCATCAAGTATGCTTCACAGTGATTTTAGTGAGTTTGAGATTTTCAAATTTTGCAAGTGAAATAGACAATCATTTTAGTATACATTCATTTTATTAATTACTAAAATAAATTAGGTCTTTATTCAAATTGGTATCTCCTACTATTTTCATCAAACTATATTACCCTCAATATATAGTTTGACAAATGTAATTAAAGACTTGCTAGTGAGAATAAGATCTCATTTCATATGTATATAGCCTTGTGGTAACACAACAAACTATATATAAATAAATAGGTAGATAACTATTGTCAATTACATCACCATGTAACTCCTTTTATTTTGCCTCTTAAATTATTTTGATCAAGTGGTGACACATCCGAATCAAAATTATCCAAGTTAAGTCAAACCTAGCACTTTCATATAAGTAAAGAGAAAAACACCGTCCTTGTGGTGACACAACAAAACCGTATCGTTCAATTTCTTTATAAGCATCAAAGGTGATAAAACAACATCTCAAAAAGTTAAGATAAGTCTTGTGGTGACACAACAAACTTATAATGAACTAAATGATACTCTATTGTTTTATCATGCTAGCAGGCGACGTTCGATATTCCAAATATCTTTGAACGTTACAACTTAATATATTTTTTTTGAGGGTTTTGTTGTTATATGTATTATCTTGTTTAGCGCACATGCACATATATATAAAATACGTGTCATATTATTTAGTAGTCGAAGCATGTTGTATTATATATATATATATATATATATATACACACACACACACATAAAAAACATGCACATATAGAATACTATATTCTATCCGGATTGATTATGGACTTTTTGTGACACCCCCAAATCTGGGAATTTCAATCCCATAGATTTGGTGCTCACTATTCTTCCAATTCATAACTAACTACCCACAACAAAGGATAATATCAATAATAAACTTAATAAACAATTCTCCCATAAAAGGTTACATAATTAAAACGAAATCCCAGGTCATCTAACCTTTATTACATCATTTGCGGAAACAAAACAGAATAACATTTAAGTCTCATTATAAAAAAACTTAATCAAATAAATTAATCCTCTTCATTTGTTCATCTTGCCCATGCCCTTGCTCGTGGACGGCTCATCAGACTTCTCAACTTTAGCTGCAATGTTTTATGCAATGGTGAGCAAACAATTGCCCACAAGTATAAGTAGCAATAACAATAACATATAAATGATCAATGAAATAGATCTCAACTGAGGACTGTAAACCTTTCTGAAGTCAATCAACGATGGTCAAAGAACTGAAAACTTAATAGAAAACTCAGCTTTTTGAATCAAGTTTAGAACGCAAGCTCAAGAGTATATCTGAGGGTCATAAGACCTCGAACTATGTCCTAGATTAGCAAGTATCTCTACTGTAATCTTTAACAGTCTTATAGACTACGGAACACACGTATCGTACTCCGGGGGATCAGACCTTTGTATAATGTATTGTGCATAACCATTTTAACGTTATTGTATAGTATAATCCCCTACATTAGGGTTGTTCATCTCAGCTTTGACATTAGAGTCTGTACGAAAGAAAGTTTGGTTTGGAATAGCTTTAACAGAAATTCTTGATTTTAGAACGCTCATCAATTATGAACTAGTCGAATCAAAAGGGTTCACTAGCCATATAACAGTCGGATTACAACAACAATACAATCTTTGTAAAATGGGACTACAATAACAGTAGAATGCAAGGATTACAGACGAATATGTTGGAGTAACGCATTTAAAAGTCTAGAAAACTCAATCAACATATAATCGTTGAGTAATATGAAAAACCTTGCTTGAATAATAATAATAGCCAAGGTTGGAGAACTTGTTCAATGAAAAGTAGGATTTAGAAACTTGCTTAATGAAAAGTAGAGTTTTAGGGAACTTGCCTTGTGTGTTAGCTAAACAATTACAATTCATGCTCTTCGTATATCCTACATAGATCATTAGGATCACAATATCAATTAGTTACATTGCAACTAACTTCACTAGTTTAAATTATTATTCTAGTCAAGTTTATTAACTTAGTTCAAGATCTGAATACCCTATTTATTCATAAATTTGAACTTCCCTGCTCGGTTACAACATAAGACATGACGTTTGGATAACACCTTCATTTCTTACAAACTTCAAATTACAAACTTCTATAGATTCCAAATTTATAATTAGCAACATTATCAATATAATTACAATCTGACATCACATCATTTTATGTGTTTTAAGCTTTCCTACAATCATTAAAATAGGTTAAAATAACATCATCCCAGCTGATCTTATAACAGCTCATTACTGGGTCTGTTCTGCATATGGCGCGGCCGCGCCACTTTTATACTAGAAACACGCGCGGCCGCACTGCAGCGCGGCAGCGCCTAATTTAGGCTGTTGTCTAGCGCAGCCGCGCTGGACACCAGAATTAGTTTCCCAGTTTGCGATTTCATACTCTGTTCAAGCCAAAATCCCAAACATTCAACACCTAAGGTCCCATTTAGCCAATCACAGATGTTACGAACTTAACAAACACAAAACTTAAACATTTACATAATCATTTCAACATCTCAGAACCTTCAAATAACCAAATTAAGGATTCAAATATCACAATTCATGTTCTATTTCATATTTTTGACTTATTAGTTAAATCAAATACCATAAATTCGTTTCTAAAGCATTTTAATCCGTTCAAGTTGCATTGTTTTCGTTTCTCAGTGAATTACAATGATACACCATCAATTTACAGTTTTACATACGAATTAAGCACCAATTTTTCTATACATACAAGCCATACTCGTGAACTTTCACTATAAAACCAAAACTCTTTTTTTTTAAACATGCTTTCATAGATTAACTCAATTAAACCTGATTATAAACAACATATAATGATTTATACATGCTAACCAACATACATAAACAACTTCTCAACAAATATTTCATCAAAACCCATTTACAGAGAAATAAAATAAATTCTCAATTAAACCATGAAGAACACAATAAAAGCTTAATAATTTACCCTTATTTCCTTGATTAAGCAAAGCAAAATGATAGAGTACTTCTCTTCTTCAATCTCACCAAGCTCTCAAACTTTTCTCTCTGTAATTCTCTTTTCTCAGAACTTCTCAAGAGCTCTCAACTCTTAGACTTTTCTTTCTTTTAATTTAGTAAAATAAACTGACAAAGCTTTCAAATAATAAAAAAAAATTGATGAAATAATAATCACGTATTTTAATTTTAAAATATCAGTTACACAATTCAAAAGTCATAAGGCTATGTTTGGCAAAACTAGATTAATTTAGAAATTCAAAAGCCACAAAGCTTTGTTTGGTAAATACTTATTATATAATATGCTTCAATTGTCACACCTTAATCAATTAAATTGTAACTATATAAATTCAATTAAACCTTACTAATTAAATTATAATTTCTATTTGGCCAATAATAATATTACCAAATAAATCATTTTATTCAAATAAATCGTTATTCATCTAATTTAATTATTAAATTAAATTAGAATAAACACCACCAAATCACCACCAAATAACAATCAACATATTTATACTAAAATAAATTACTCCACAATAATTTTATCAATTATTTATTTTATTCAATAAATAAATCAGCTAAAATATTTATTTAACTTAATAAATATTTGATTTATTCACAAAAATCACATTTGTTACATCCTTCCCTCCTTAAAAGGATTATGTCCACAGAATCACAACGCAATTAATTCAATTAATTCATCCGTTACATTCTCCCCTCCTTACCAAGATTCTGTCCCCAGAATCGCGATACAAAGTTTAAACAAATAATTGAGGATAGTTTTGCATCATTTTCTCTTCGAGTTCCCACGTAGCTTCTTCAGCGTTGTGGTTCCTCCAGATTACCTTAACAGAAGGTATAACTTTATTTCATAGAACCTGCTCTTTCCTGTCAACTATCTGTACAGGAACCTCTTCGTAGGATAAATCTTTCTCAAATTGTATTGGTTCATATGCTATAACATGTTTATAATCGAGCTTATATGATCGTAGTACCGATATATGGAAAACATTATGAATGTGGTCTAACTCAGGAGGTAAAGCTACCTCATAGGCCACCTCACCTACTCTTTTCAACACCTCAAAGGGTCCAATAAATCGTGAACTTAGATTGTGACGCCGCCAAATTCAGGTTTCCAACTACCCGGATCCGGTCATCACGATCCAATACCCCATTCACCTCCAACAACATACATTGACTAAAATGCGGAATATAACAAACATATGTTGTTCATTAGAAAGGTGTTACTAGTCCCAAGATACAATAACCTTAAATACTTAACACAATTCCATACCCCAAATAACTATGAGGGTTTAAATTACATTAATAATAATTAACTACACTTATGATAAAATCAGCTACGTGAAGCCTATCACTTCATCTTTTCTTTCCCTTTGCTCTTTCCTGATGTCTCGGGTTTAGCTGCAATGGAGTCATGATATAGCAAGGGTGAGCAACGAGTTTGCTCAGCAAGTTTAAAGTACAACAATAAGGATATATCATGATGAAAGGAATATGGAAAGAGATTTCAACAATATAATTATCAGAAGCAAGAACAATAATTGCTTTTAAAATAAATGATAGTCAAGTAGACTTTGAACAATAACGTCTAAAGGAGTCAATAGCTAGTTGACCCTCTGGTTACTGGCTACGGAATAAGTACTTGAGGGGATCAGCCTGCGTACGCTATGTATATGCATAACATTTAATTCTGCTGTTTGTACCTTATATACGGTACCTGGGGTATTCTCCTATAATAAAAGGGGTGTTCATTCATTCTAAGAATCCTTACCATTGATTGGTTCGGATAGCTTTTATAAATTCTCACATACTCGCCTGACCGAACAAGGGTTCAGACTTAATCATGAATAGTTCGTGAATTTCGGAACTTTAATAAATGTATGAATTCAAATGCACCGAATGCGTGTGTCAATAATATTGATGTGGAATAACTGTAAATTAATTAAACCACTTAAGCATTCTTGGAATAAAATTTCAAGCTACAATGCAATAGTAGCCTACTCAAATGAAAAGAAACTTGCAACCATTAAAGTTTCGATATAAAAAACTTGCTCGATGTAAAAGTTGAGTAAGATGAGCTTGCCTGTTTGCCCAGCTACAATTAATCTTAGCTTTAACTATTTGGTCTTGAAGGACCTAACATTGATAAAGTCGACTTATCAATTAATATGGCATAGTTGTACATTGGTATACCTTTTTTTGCTATTTATTTAGCAGATAAACAATTCATCATCTACATTTAATTACTATTTAACTTTAGCTAAACAAAAATTAATTAATGACCTTTAGCTATTATTTGAAAATAAATAACAACTAATCATGATTACTTATTCTTCGAAATTTCTATATTCATGGGGTAATCTAATTCTTCCTGGGGTAACCCTAATCTTCTAGCAAAATCATCGGATATAAATGAACAAGTAGCACCCGAATCAAATAATACGTAAGCATTTATACTATTGACCGGAATGATACCTGACACCACATCCTTTGACTGCACAGCATCCTGCACCGTCATGTTGAATGTTCGAGCGGTAGATCGATTGGGTTGCGTCGGTCCTGTGATAGTCAGATTGCCACCACCGCTGTTTCCTTTTCCTGCACTGGCTCCACCTGTAGTTGCTTTCTTAGGGCAGTCTCGGGCAAAGTGATCCTTCGACCCGCAGATAAAACATGCGCCCTTCTTCAGACTAGGGCAATTTGGTACGATATGATCCTCCTGTCCGCAGTTGAAACATACCCTCTTACCCTTCAAACATAACCCCACATGACTCTTTCTGCAGTTACTGCATGCCTCCATCTTCTTTTTCTGATTACCCTGCTGACTTCCCGCATAGTTACTATCACTCCACTTCCTCTTCTGACCGCTGCCCCCATGGCTACCACTTGCCTTATTCTCACTTTCATTCTTCTTCTTCCTCTGCTCCTGATTATACTTGGACAGAGCATCACTGCCTCCTTCAGCGATAATTGTGTTTTCCAAAACTGCCGCAAATGAGTTTAATTGGAACATCGAAACCCGACTATACAGCCAGGGCTTCAGCCCCTGCTCAAATCTTCTAGCCTTTCGCTCATCTGTGTTGACCTGATATGGCGCAAACCTCGCCAACTCGTTAAATCTTGCAGCATACTCAGGCACCGTCATGGTACCTTACTTCAATTCTAGAAATTGCACCTCCATCTGATTCTGCGCGCTTGCCGGAAAATAAGTCTCAAAAAATATCTCCTTAAATCGCTCCTACGGTATTATTCCTTGCCCACCTCGGGTTTTATTAGCTTGCCACCAGTAGCTTGCTTCTGACTTGAGCATGAATGTTGCAAATGCCGTCTTCTGGTCCTCGTTGACCCTAGTGACATCAAACACCTTCTCCATCTCCATGACCCAGGTTTGTCCCGTTAGCAGGTTTACCAGCTGCTGCATTGGATTAGCGTTGACTTCTTCATTGTTTTTGGTGGATCCCTCAGGGGTCTGTTGACGGGTTTGTCTTCTTGGCGGCATCTTACTGTCAAGAATTCGCGTTATTAGATTATTACTCAATTACTTAAACATTTAAGTCTTAACTTAAACATTTATAAACAACACTTAACACATACCACATCTGATAAACTTTCGCATTTTTATTCATTTACTGCTTCAAAACATAATAGAAACAACATCGTAGTTATTTACATCATCTATCTTGACATCATAAAGTCGGGGGGTGCCTAACACCTTCCCCTCGCTTAAGCAAGCCCCCGAACTCTATGAATCTCGATTCGCAGACCAATTAATTCGGAGTCACATATGAGCTAGCGATTTACGAAAACGAAATTCGGATGAGTTGGTACATCCATTTCAAATATACCAACTGGCGACTCTGGTTAATTGGCTCATCATAAAAAACGATCTTTCAAAACCCCGTCGACACTCAAAGCCGACCTTTTCCAAAAATTCATTTAATCAAAAGGCTAAAATTGGAAAGGGTAATAACCACCAAAAGAGGACGAAACCGGCGTCGACAGCTGGCGACTCTGCTGGGGACATTAGAGGGCTTAAGCCGCGTTCAAATCTTGATGCTATCCTATCCTTCAAAAATTTATGAATATGTGTGTGCGTGTGATATTTTGATCATTTTTTTGTTGTGTAAATGTGTGTTTTGCCCAAATAAGTGAATGATTGAATGAGATTGCTTTACTTTAAAGTAAATCATTTGCATATGGTGAGGACGATGAATGTGAATGTATGTTGAGAGTGTACCTCCTCCTGAGGCGAACCTGTCGGTTGCTTATTACTGGACTCGAAGGGGCTGCTCCCCGGAGATGGCTCAGGAAATGCACCACCCATATCCACTCTAATCGAAAGGATTCAGACGAGTAGATTGCGAAGATATGGGAACCTTCATGCCGAAAAGCCCGCGAGAGTAACCCTAGGGTAGGTCAGCCTCTGATAATCCTAACGAAAGGGAAGCTTCTTCATACCCTTTTATCATTTAGTCTAAATAAATGTCATGTAATTGGCATACGACTGTCATATACCTTCCCTGTTGTCAAAAGAAAGTGCTGACCTCCGTGTTTTGCAGGGAATAGCTGGGAAGGCATAATAAGTTATGTCTATCAATTATTATTGCAATAAGGGACTACTAACATGTTGTTTTGCAGAGAAAGATTAAAAAACCCAAAAGCACAAAGATTACAGCTTTAGCATGCATCCATATCCTTTCATTGCCCAGGACTAAACTTCGAACCATTGTTTCTGTAGGATTGCTCCTCAAACGCGTTCGCAATCTAAAGGGGCTCAGAACTCTACATCAGAAATGGCTGATATTCCATCTACTAATCCTGGTTCCATATCTAGGGAGGAATTTGATGATTTCAAGAAGCAGATGTTAGAAATGGCTATAATGCTGAGAGAACAATTGATACCTCGACAGGATCCACCTAAGGAAGATCCACCCCAACCTAAGGGCGAGCCAGTCGTCCCAAAGGCCATTCCCGTACATAACAAGACAGTGATTACTATCCCGGAAGAGGGAGATACAGACGATCTGCGAAAGAAAATGAAACAAATGGAGGAAACTATCCAATCTATGAAAGGCATAGGATCCCTAGGCAGGGTTAACTATTCAGATTTATGTGTCTTCCCCGGAACCAGATACCTGGAGAAATTTAAAATCCCCGAATTTGAAAAATACAATGGGAAGGGGGATCCTTATAACCATTTGAAAATCTACATTGGGGAGCTGGGATCTTATGCAGAAGACGAGGGTTTAAGGATGCAACTTTTCCAAAAGAGTTTGACGAAAGAAGCGAGAATCTGGTATGCCCGTCTTGACAATGCCCGGATCCACAATTGGGAGGAATTCGCCCACACCTTCTTAACACATTATAGCTTCCAAGCGCAAATGGCCCCTGATAGATACCAAATGACGAAGATCAAGAAGCAGACAAAAGAATCTTTCAGGGATTATGCACAGCGATGGAGGGGTATGGCTGCACAGGTGAATCCCCCAATGAGCGAGTCGGAGATGGTGATGACCTTCGTGGATATTCAGGAGGCACCTTATTATGAGCGGGTTATATCAGGGATTGGTAGGCCTTTTGCCGAGATGATTAAACACGGAGAGATGGTGGACATAGGGTTGAAGTCTGGTAAGATTCGGGATTTCACGGCTTTGGAAACAGTTGCAGAACAAATCCAAAGTGGAAACTATGGCAACACTTCCCGTAGAATCCAAAAGAAAAAGGAGGAGGATGTTTCCCTCATCTTGCAGGGATCATCTAGAAGGGCAGAAAACAATCCTCCAGTACAGGTGCAGAGAGTGGGGCCATCCCGAAGGCCTAACTTCACTGATCATAGGGCGGATGGCCGAAGAAGATTCGAGACCTCAAAAAATCGAGTATTCACCCCACTCGGGGATCCTCTTGAGCAGGTGTTGACCGTATTGATGGCCCAGAGGAAAATAGTCGAGTTGGCACCTCCAAGTGACCCGAATGGAAGAAGATTTGACCCAAGCAAGCAATGTGCCTATCACTCAGGTTCCCCTGGTCATGATACGCAGGAATGCCGGACATTGAAGCACAAAATTCAGGACTTGATTGATAATGGGAAAATCGTGGTGGAACAGCCAGGGTCACCAAATGTTAAATCCTCTACCTAAGCATGTTGGGGAAGGGATAAATCCAGGAGTATGGCAGTGAATCCCGGCCAGTAGAAGATCAATGGGTTTTAAAATTCTGAGTTTTATTTCAAATCCCTGCACGCTCATGTCATTTTGTCATGTTATCCAAAAGGAAGATCATGTGCTAAAATGTGTTATATATATGATAAGCGTTTTTCGTTTTATGGCAGTACCCCGATTTGAGGCATTCTAGCTTGACAAGCAATAAGCCAAATTTGAAGGAAGATCACGATTTTGGTATAAAAGCTAGATTTCGATCTGATGGCGATTGAGCAAAACGAGACAGATATCGACAATACACCTGACGAGATCGAAGGATAGGTCGAAGATAAACCCAAACCCGACTTAGACCAAACCATCGCCATCAAACATCAGAACCCCTAACGATCACAAAGAACCCGGAGTAGGGGCAAATTCGAACGCAAAAAAAAATCAAAAAAAATCAAAAATCCCCCAAACCTTTCAACAAGTCAAAGGACCGGATCTTTTGCCAGCCCAGCGAGATACCGATGCAACCAGTACGAGGGAGATCACAAGAAAAGCAACTTAACACTGGGGCATTTGTCAACTACCCAGGAAATGATGACGTGCAAATTGGCACCCATGCAACAATCCCATCAACATGCACCATCATCATCAAATGCTATCTCATGTCAATTCAATCTTCAACGGTACGATCATCTGGCATTTGTCAAAGCATAGTTTTCCCGGGATACGATGACCCGCGTGAAAGAGAGGGGATTTCATTTGACTTGATAGGAATCGGATTAGTCCTTACAAGCAACCGTGGAGCACGATCGTGAGTATGATTAGACGAAGAAGGCTATTCAACCTTTTGATCGGGTACAAAGCCTTAATTCAAAGCAACGTTTGTGACAGAATTGACCTCATGTGCCAGTCTTCACTTTGCATTGCGCAAACTTTCAGTTGTGGGGTATAAAACTATGACGACGTTGATGGCAATTAACACGTAGTCAGACAGTCAATAATTATCAGGCAAATATCAAGAAGTCAGACGATAAATGATTATCAAGCTAATGTCTCGAATCGTGGCCTGGGTTATTCGAGTAATTAAGCCCGAGGGGTGTCTCTACACCTGGTGCCCTAAAGCCATCTGGTTTGGGAGTCGCAGGCCCAACACTCGTTACATGGGTAACTCAGAGCCTAAGAAAACGAGCATTACAGTAGAGGAGGCTCGAGCAGATTCGAATCGTGGCATGGGTTACTCGAGTAATTAAGCCTAAGGGGTGTCTCTACATCTGGTGCCCTAAAGCCTTCTGGTTTGGGAGTCACCGGCCTAACACTCGCTACATGGGTAACTCAAGCCTAAGAAAACGAATCTTACGCAAGGTCAAGCAAAGAATGAATGGGGCAGACCACCAGCTTGTCTCGAACCGTGGCCTTTGTTACTCGAGTAAATAAACCCGAAGGGGTGTCTGTACACCTAATGCCCCAAAACCGTCTGGTTCGGGAGTCATTGGTCCAAAACTCGTTAAATGGGTAACTTTGAAAAGCCTAAGAAAACGAGACAAGTGAAGTGGGCTAATAAAGAGAAAAGATTAAATACGAAAAAAACTCTCGGCCTTAAACAAGAGGTCATGAAAGAGAAACCCCTACTGAATGCTACATCGCACAGTGCGTTTGTCATATGACGTCGATCCTGCTAAGGACGTTGTCGAGAATGGAGACATAATACCTTTGACGAGGGAAGGTAGTTCTTTTGAATTCGACCTTACTCACGTACAATGACCATGAATGCTTGAAAGTGTTCTTACAATTTCATAACTCATTAAATAGAAAATCATCAATTCACGAGGGATTGAAAATAACTTCCAATCTAGTACATTCACGGTTCACAACTTGCTAGATTGTGCGATCAACAGATATTCAATTTCATGTGCTTTAACTGCATTTTTGTCGAAATTATAATATCTTTGTGTTGAACTAACACTAACGGCCCGAGCTTCAAGTTTTGGCATTTGTTAGTCATCTGATATGCAGGATCTTGCAGAGCTGTGGATAACTTAGCACGGTCAACATCGCGAGTTTTCGATAGAAATTCTTGGTAGCGACACGCACCAAGGCAGGGGCAGTTAAGAATCGTGAAGGAAGCTGAGGCTGCACAGAACTTCTCGTCATTGGGCATCTCCCCAATCCTGACTATCACTACCTCGACATCCAAATGATCCACATGCCTGAGCATATACAAGGATGATATAATGCGGGACAACAGCATATCGACCATCAGAAATGATCAAAAGGCCAAGGAGCCCAACATAGATGGCGATCATCACAGAGAGCGAAACAGACTGCCTCAACTCGATGAATTAAAGACGACTAAGAACAGGCAGAGTACCAAACCAATGTTGAAGTCTAGAAACTACACTTCACGACGAGGCGTGATCCGATCAAATGTTGGCAAACAATGACGACGGTTGAATCGTATCATTTGACTGAACAGGGGTCATTTCTATCTAAACATATGTGTGCACATGCAACTGTCCATAACATATCTGCCAGATCACGCATAACATCTTTTGCATGCATACATGTACGATCAAAATGAAAATCTTCAGGAAAGTACAAGCACGTCGCTTTCAACCTCACGAATGATCAGACTATGATGGCTTTTGCGGCATGGTACGTGGATGATGTTGGTGGGAAATCCAGGACATGAAGCCGATCACACATCCCATTTCAAAAAAAATTACTCAAATCCAATCAATGACCCCTGGGAAGGGCTGGTATCCAACCAAATAATGACCCCTGGGAAGGGCTGATATCCAACCAATCAACGACCCCTGGGAAGGGCTGGTATCCAACCGATCAACGACCCCTGGGAAGGGTTGGCATCCAAAAAAAAGTGAACCTGGGAAGGCATCCAAGCAAACCACAAGAAGGTGGTGAGCAAACCTGGGAAGGCATCCAAGCAAACCACAACAAGGTGGTGAGTAAACCTGGGAAGGCATCCCAGCAAACCACAACAAGATGGTGAGCACCCTGGGAGGGGCTGAGATCCAATCAACTAACACCCTGGGAAGGGCTGAGATCCAAACAACTAACACCTTGGGAAGGGCTGAGATCCAAACAACTAACACCCTGGGAAGGGCCGATATCCAAACAACTAACACCGTGGGAAGGGCCGATATCCAAACAACTAACACCCTGGGAAGGGCTGATATCCAAACAACTAACACCTTGGGAAGGGCTGATATCCAAACAACTAACACCCTGGGAAGGGCTGGTATCCAAACAACTAACCCCTGGGAAGGGCTGAGATCCAAACAATTAACACCCTGGGAAGGGCTGGTATCCAAAAAAATCAACCAATCCCTGGGAAGGGCTGGTATCCAAAAATCAACGAATCCTTGGGAAGGGCTGGTATCCAAAAATCAGCGACCCCTGGGAAAGGCTGGTATCCAAAAAAATCAACGACCCCTGGGAAGGGCTGGTATCCAAAAAATCAACGAATCCCTGGGAAGGGCTGGTTTCCAAAAATTCGACGACCCCTAGGAAGGGCTAGTATCCAAAAAATCAACGAATCCCTGGGAAGGGCTGGTATCCAAAAATTCGACGACCCCTAGGAAGGGCTGGTATCCAAAAAATCAATGAACCCCTAGGAAGGGCTGGTATCCAAAAACCAACGAATCCCTGGGAAAGGCTGGTATCCAAACAATCAACGACCCTTGGGAAGGGCTGGTATTCAAAAATCAACGAACCCCTGGGAAGGGCTGGTATCCAAACAATCAATGAAACCCTGGGAAGGGCTGAGATCGAAGCAAACCCCGACAAATGGTGACACCTGTAGAACAGTATCAAACGACTGGACAGGGGTCATTTTTCATCAAATCTACATTTTAAGTTGTGTCACATGCATTGTATAGATGATAACTCTGTACGTGATCCATGCAGGTTAGGTGTCAAGGTCCTAGCCTATCTGAGTCAAAAGCGATGGCTGCCAAGGACGATGTACGAGGACGAACTCCAAGGATGCCTTTCAAGCTAGTCGGAGAATAGCTTCCTTTGATGACAATGCGATGGAATAAGGCGATTACGAGATGGGTGACCGGATACGAGAACCGGCCCCGACAAGACAATCGACCGGAGACGAGACCCGGCAGTTGCGAGACGAGCGACCGGATACAAAACCCGGCACTCGCAGGACAATCGACCAGAGATGAGACCCGGCTGTTACGAAACGATCGATTGGAAGACAGAACCCGATCGATTGATGCATTGACACCTTTACGAATGTTTTGCATGCATTACATCTTGTGTTGCATCATAAGTTATATGTGTTGCATCATGTATGTATTGTCATTCTTGTGAACTGTCATTCATGCATCGGGTGTCTATATCTTTATCCTGTTCATTTCATTTAACATTTCATAAACATGATAAAGAGGGGCAGCTGTAGACACCCAAATTTTGCACTTCGTATACTAACCCTGACAGGAGGGCAATTTCGGCAAATGAACCGGCCTGCGAGAGCGAAGGATGGACAAGTACGGACACTCGATGCCACCGCAACGATTTACAACCGAAACCGACGTGACAACGAGGCTGTCCGAGTTAAGCATTCCCGAATGATGTGGCACGTCTTCCGGAAATTCCCGAACTGCAAAATACAAGTCTGTCAGCGAAAACCGACGTTACGGCATGAAAGTCGAGGCGTGGCATGAAAATCGAGAAAGTCAAACCGTCCAGCCGCGGATTGATCTGCGGCCAATAAGTGCGCCTTTTAAAAACACGGAACTCGAAACACAGAACTCGAAACCAGGTGAGTGGAAGGCAGGCGGCCAGCCAGCCTATTTCAGCTCATTTTTGATTTAGCATACGGAGAGGAGCAGCAGCGAGAGAAAAAAAAGAAAAGGGGAAGAACAACAGCAAAATAACAGAAAATTAGGAGAGAAAAGAGAGGAAAAAGTGAGGAATTGTGTTTCTTTTGTGAGATTATATCCAAGATAATTTTTACTCTATTCATATACTCAAGTCTACACAGATTTTGGTGATATTTGCAAGGTGAAAAAGCCATTTATATAGCAGTTTTTGTGTATCATTTTGTTAAGCTTCTTGGTAATTGGGTTATGTGAAATGTAATTTTTTCTTGTATATTGTTGTGGATACATGGACTAGGGATCATTAGTGAGGGTTCCCACGGAACAAAATGCTTCCCAATGACCCGAGGATGTCCATTTAGTGAATTATTTTAGCTTGTGATGATGATGTATTGTGCTTAGTTTGTTTAGATTATCATTTTGGAATATTGTGGTTGTTTGGCCATTTTGGATGTGAGCCTAGGAATGCGACCCCGTGGTCCAAATCCGATGATGGACATATTTTGATATAAGTAGTAGGAGCGATGTAATTTTTATTTGTAAGTATGTAATCGTCGGGCCTTAAAGCGACGCCAAGGCGAGAATCATGTTTAAGGCCCCGTCATAGTCAAAACATGTGATTGTGGGCGTTCGGGGTTATTTTGATGGCTTACATGCCCGTGGATAATCCCTTACGCATTATAATGTTGGATTTGAATTGCAACACCAAAAGGGATATCAAAGCTAAGCGATAAAGATTTTTATAAAAATCAATCAAACTAGGTTAGTAGCATCACGAGGATAAGAATTTGGAAGTGCTAATGAATGTCAATTCCCACTTAACGAGAAGGTTAAAGAAAATCGTTTTCAAACATCGCAAAAAATGATTTTATAGAAATAAGTAACGTTTTATTAAATCTGTGTGCATAGGGTTAAAGAGATCCTAGAAGTTGCCCACCGTGTTGTTTACGAAAGCAACGTATAGATCTCGATTCCTATTTTGACGAAGGTTTAGAAAACTCTTGTTTTTGCCAAAACGACACCTAATGAAAATCTCATAGTTTTGACAATTAAAATCAAACCTTTCTCATAAAGCTTTCTCGTTAAGCCGAATGACATTCTAAAGCATTCTCAAAAGAAAGCACGACTTTTCATCAAAACCCAAATGGTTTCTTCATGTAAACTCACCATGACATTCACATAGGCACACACACACACACGCACATACACACACATTCAAGAATTAAAAGATAGGAAAAGCATCAGGATTGCGGTAACCGTGTTTCACGGAAGTCGGGGGGTGCCTAACACCTTCCCCTCGCTTAAGCAAGCCCCCGAACTCTATGAATCTCAGTTCGCAGACCAATTAATTCGGAGTCACATATGAGCCAGCGATTTACGAAAACGAAATTCGGATGAGTTGGTACATCTATTTCAAATATACCAACTGACGACTCTGGTTAATTGGCTCATCATAAAACACGATCTTTCAAAACCCCGTCGACACTCAAAGCCGACCTTTTTCAAAAATTCATTTAATCAAAAGGCTAAAATTGGAAAGGGTAATAACCACCAAAGGAGGACGAAACCGGCGTCGACACATCTTATCAGTCGATCTTATTCTTTATCAACAATTAGTACATTATGCATATGAAACCAGGGCATTTCAATTCACTTGACCAAACACATTATATATGCATATGTTTTGGCCTTTTTTAACTAATCGCTAACATTTAATATTTCTTCATCAGGCTTTAAATGCTCAATCAAGAGCATTGCTTATGCAGAGGTTGGACCGCAGATGTACTGCCATAAGGATGGGTATATTGTCATCTATTTTGCCTCTAATAGTTTATTGTTGATCATAGGACATACATAACTGTACTGCTATAATAAGAAATGCATGGGCTTTAGTATGTTATTAAGAATTGTACTCTCTTATATATATATACATATATATATATATATAGGGAGATAGATAGATACTTGATTGAAGAATTGTGGCAGCCTTAGACGGTTGATTGTAATGATGACAAATTACTATGTACTGGATGATTTTATTTAATTAATAATATTTGAGTTTTTTGGATTTTTTTTGCATAATTTGCTATGAGGTCATTGAGCCAGGATTTATTTTGTTTGTAAAATAATTCGACATTCATTACAGAACAGGATATTGTTGAAACAAAGGCAACATTTATATCGTTGCAAATACAATCAACTTTCGTTGCAAATAAAATTAACTTTTGTTGTAAATCAAATCAACTTTCGTTGCAAATAAAAAGCAAACAGCAACGTATATTGTCGTTGCTAATTGACAATTTTCGTTGCTCTTTAAAAATAATCCGTAACGCATATTATCATTGCTACTTGATCATAGTCTCGTTGCAAAATAATATATGGTCGATGTACTGTGTACATTTAGCAACGAAAATCGTTGCTAAAAAGTATACAATTAGCAACGAAAACAAGTTTAGGCAACATTTACCAAGTTTTTCAGCAACGACAAATTTCATTGCCAAAAGTATATCAAGGGCAATGAAATTTCATTTTCGTTGACAAAGAAAAAAGGCTTTTGTAACGAAAATTACTTTTTAGCAACATTTTCTAAATAAAGTGGCAACGAAATATTTCGTTGCTAAATGATCTAGGCTTTTGCACGAAATTCAAGTTTCGTTGCGAAATGTTTCACTTTCTGCAACGTTCAAAATAATTTCGTTGCAGAATAATTAGCACCGCTCATTCGCAACGAAAGCTGCAACGCTCGAAAATTCGTTGCAAAAGACCTTTAGCAACGAAATATTAAACCTTTAGCAATGAAAACACGTTGTTGCCAAAGGGCCATTTTTTTGTAGTGGTCTATACACCACCCAAAACCACAGAATTTTCCAGGAACTCAAACCAGTCCCAAAATTGCCTAAAGGGCAGCAGTCACACTAGTTTTTAGTTTTTAACCTTCTTTACGAAAACACTCATCATAAATTCGTTTTAGCTTCTTTTTGATTCATTCCAATTGGGTTATTTTCATAACCCATAAGAGCATAACATACTACTTCTGAACTAAATTTTTAGACATGATAAATACACATAGAAGTCTCAAAACCAATCCACGGACAGTCCATTAACACTCCTCTAGTCATTTTTCCATCCATTACGCATAGGTTCGGGCTTTGTTCATTTTGATTCCACTTTCATGTTATTAACAGTTAGTTTAGCATTTATACAACATCTTTGAGTTCTTCATCAACTCATAACAACCCACAACAATATCTAACAAGCTAAATAGAAGCTTTAAAAGATAATAAAGAAAGTTAGGGTTTCATTACTTACTTCTTTGGTTCATTTTTATGAATGCTTTCTTTTGCTCCTATTCTCTTCTTTGAGTATTCCTGAATCTCTTCCTCAAGTTTCAACTCACTAATTTGTTTTTCTCCCTCACTCTTAATACTTAGAGCATTTAGTTGATATTACGCGAATAAGGATTAAAGATGGAGTTTTGCTAACTCATTCCTAATTCCTTCATGCTATGCTCGGACCTCTCTTCCTCCCTTGCTAACTCTCTCTCAACTTAGCTTCCCATTTTGCAAATGAACTAAACAAGGGAAGGAACGGATTATATGTGGGTGAGGGAACTATTTGGAAGAATAAGGCTCATTGGAAGAAGAATTGGAAGGTGTTGTCAGGCATGCTTGAAATTCTCCATCTCTCCATGTATGAGTTTGAGAAGTAAGTTTCTCCAAGGACACATCATGTCCGGATGTTCCCTCTCCTTTACCCCAATTGGTTATACAAAGCTTGGTTGTTCCCCCTTTTTAGCTTATTAACTCCCCACTAGCTTATATTCATTCCTTAATTAGTTTAATAAGGCACTTCCCACTCATATTTGGCCCTCCCGTAGCCTTTCTATTTCATCCATGCATTCCTAACTCTTTTCTCCAATTGGTGGCTAATGTCATGTTGTCCCCCTCCTTCTTAATTTAATGGAGCACTAAATCTCCCACTTACTCCATTCCTTCATTAGTTTATTAAGGCAATTAATACCCACTTCCGTAGCCTCTCTCATTTCATTCCTTAGTGTTGAATTTTTATTCCATTTAGCCACCCATTTGATCAATTTTGACTTTACAAAATGGATTTAAGTTGGGCTTCACTTTGGACTAATTTTGGGCATTTAATTACCACCTATTTGGGCTACTTAACTTCTTATTCTTAGACTAAGTCCATTAAACTAGAAATTCATTTAGACATTTATTAGCCCACTAGATTAATTCTTTATTGGGCTTATTTAATTGGGTTAGCTATTTACTAACCAATTAACTTAGCATAATCATGCACCTAAATGTACATGTCACCCACATATATTTGGTTAACACATTTATACCAAATAAATTATTTCAATAATAATCTCCATCAAACTATTTATTTTATTCAATAATATTCATCAACTCGAATTACCAAGCTACCCGTGACTCACGATCATTACAATAATAATCTATTAGCTCATTCATTCAAAATCTATGTATATATTCATACCTATATATACATATTAAATTCACCACTTAAAACACATAAATATATGTATAGCACATATATATTTTTACATTCAAAACCGATACGTCTCATAATAAGAATTATTCTTTATTAAATTCTTATTATAATTTATTCTCGAAAAATATGGGTTGTCACACATTATCTCCATGTACAACTTATTATACCCAAGCATACCCTTTGATATACCTTAAGGGTCTTAAGGAACATGTCAAAGTATAACTCATCAGACACAATGTAACAATCCGGAATTTTGTATTATTTGGAAATTTGCATTGAAGTTCAATAAATATTTTTTTTATATTAATTTTATTAGTCTAAATTAGCAAGTGATGGAATCATTTTTATTTAGATGTATTTTAATTAAACTTGTGTTGGTGTTTTTGTTAACTAAATAAGTTAATTAAATTAGAAGCGTTGTTGATAGTTATAACGCTAATATTCAAGTTTAATTTAATAATTAAATTGGAAAGGTGATTATTTATTAAATTAGACAAGTAATTTATTAGTTAAATTAATATGTTATGTTAGTTGAATTATTTAATAAAACAAGTGTGACATGTGACTTTATAATAAAAGAATATAACAATAATTTAGTAATTGTTAAGTTGGTTTTACCAAACATGGCCTTGTGGCCTTTGGTTTACTAAACTGACAAAGCCTTTTGGTTTTGTTTAACTGATAACTCACATATCAGTTTTCTTTTTACGTGTTTTATATGGCCAAAGCTTGTAACACAGTGTGTTGAGAGAAGAGGAAAAATTCTCTGTGAAAATTGAAAGAAGAAAGGAGGTTCTTAGAGTAATTCCAATCATCTTCTTATCATCTATATAAGCCTAAACAAGGATTTAAGGTAATAATTTAACTCTTTTGCTCTTAACTTTTTGTGTTATTGAGTTTTATAAAATTAGGGTTTTAATTGATGAATTTGTGATTGATTGTTATATATGTATGTTGAAAGGTGTTTATAATTCATTGTATGTAAGTTACAAACGATTTCTAGAAATTAGATTGTTGTAAAACAAGTTTTAAATTGAGAATTTGGGTTCTTAAGGAATATATATGTTTTGGTCTACTTTGGGTTAAAAATTGATGATCCAATCATGTATTTATCTGTAAATTGAGAGTTGTTTACGATATTACATTTAAAAACGAAAACAATGCAGGTATTGTGGTCTGATTTGGTTAAAAATTGTGTAAATGGTGAGTTGTTTCACTAAATGTATGAGTTTTAGAAAAACTAAGGAAATGTTGATTTAAATCCTTTGGGTTTTGTTGTTTTGTTTATTTTAGGTTGTTAGAATTGGTATATGGATGTTTAGTATTGTTTTTAATAGGTTTATAATAATTGGGTATGCTTTATTTGGTGTTTGATGCTTGAAAAATTCGTGTTTTTGGGTTGAAAATTCTGCAGTTCGCAAAACTGCAGAATCTGGAATCCAGGGATCTCGCTCCGGTGAGCTCATTAAGATAAATTTTTCCGCCCCGGCAAAGTCTCGCCCCGACGAGCTCACTGAATTGAGTTCCTCGCCCCGGCGAAGTCTCGCCACGGCCAGAGTTTTGTGTAGTAATTCCTCGCCCCGGCGGGAATTGCAGAAAATGAAAATTTTCTTGTTTTTAATTCTTTTTCTTTTTGGTCATGATATGTTACCCTATGCAAGATTAAAACTTAAATTAATGTATTGAATGAATACCAAGATGTTAAGATGGATGCTAAGCATATACTTGATGATGATAACATATAAAGTTGATGAACCTTAACTTAACGTTAAGTTTTAGGGATTCCTAAGGGTGACATTGTTATAATTAAGCTTATAACTCCTGAAATGAGATTGATAATCAGAAAATAATTAAGGTACTAAGATGAGGTTGAATGAGAATGAATCTTGAAGTGTTGGTAATATAGTAACTGATCATTATTTGTTGAGGGAGGAAGTGATGCGTTGACCAAATACAACCAGGAGCAGAAAAAGAAAAGGAATGAGGCTGAGAATAGGCCGAGTGGTAGTAATGGTGTGACGCCCCCAAATTCGGGTCTCCGAATACCCGGATCTGGTCATCACGATCCAATACAATCATTCACCTCTAACAACATAAGATATCTAAAAGTGCGGAATATATAAACATACGTTGTTCATTTAAGGTGTTACTAGTCCCAGAATACAAATAACCTTAATCAAGTACATCAACCCATACCCTAAATAACTATTAGGGTTTAAATTACATGAACAGTAATTAAATTACACATGATTATAAAGTCTGCTACAAGGAATCTATTGTTTCATCTTTTCTTTTCCTTTGTTCTTCCCTGAAGTCTCGGGTTTTGCTGCAATAAAGTCATGATATAGCAAGAATGAGCAACGAGTTTGCCCAGCAAGTTTAAAGTGCAACAATAAGGATATATCATGATGAAGGGATATTAAAGGGATTTCAACAATAGAGTAATCAGAAGCAAGAACATTAAATGCTTTTAGAACAATTGATAGTCGAATAGACTTTGAACGATAACTTCCAGAGGAGTCAATAGCTGGTTGACCCTCTGGTTACTGGCTACAGAATAACGTACTTGAGGGGAACAGCCTCGCGTACCCTATGTATAATGCATAACATTCAATTCTGCTATTTGTACCTTTATATACGGTACGTGGGGTAACTCCCCCTATAATTAAAGGGGTGTTCATACAGTCTAAGAATCCTTACCATTGATTGGTTCGGATAGCTTTTATAAAATTTCACATAATTGTCTGACCGAACAAGGGTTCAGACTTAACCATGAATGGTTTGCAGATTTCTGAATTTAATATACGAATTCAAATGCACAAATGTCAATAATATACAGATGTGGAATAACTTTGAAAGTAATTAGACCACTTAAAGCATACTTGGAAATAAAATTCAAGCTTAAAGAATACTTGCAATAATATATACCTTTTTGCATGAATTAAAATACTGCATAAGGTTTTAGAAGTATTACTCAAGGTAAAAAGTTGAGTAAGGAAGAACTTGCAATAATCAAAGTTCGAGATAGAGGACTTGCCTGTTTGCTCAGCTACAGATAAATTCTAGCTTTAATTAATTGACCTCGAGTGACCTATCATCGGGTAAAGTCGATTTATCAATTAACAGTTGTATATTGGCACCTCTTACTATCCTTTTACTTAAACAGGTAAAATTCATCACCTATATTAAATTACTAATTGACATTAGCTAAACAGAAATTTATTAATGACCCTTAGCTATTAGATAATAATTAATTATGATCACTATCAATTTGAATACTTAATTTATTACCTTTAATTGTCTCCAGGTATGGTCTAACAATCCTTATTTATCATTTATAAAATAAAATTCATTTTGGTTTAAAGATAACAGAAAACCCTTGATCATTTATTTAGTTGGTTTACTCTTAATTACCATTTACCTTAGGGGTAATTGAGTAATTATTACACTAGTTCCTTATTCAACCTGAATTAGATACTCAGTGTACAAATTCTACACACACTCAATTATTAAATATTTATTGAGTAATTATTGAGTGCTTGTTATCTTTTATTTATTAAGGGCCACAGATAATTAACTTATTAATCTCACTCATACTTAATCATTATTTCATTAATGATTAAGTAATTATTATCCTTATTAGCTTTTATTCATACCTAATTATTAATAATTAGATATTTATTATCTTTATTTATTAAGTAATGTTTAAACAAATAATTTAATTATTAAATACTTATTATCTTCATGTATTATTAGTAAATAATAACAAATGATTATTTCATTACCTTTATTCATTATTTATTGCTAAATAATAAATAATTATTTTGTTAACTTATTCATACTTAATTTATTATCCAATATTAATTGAATAACAATTAAATATTTAGTATCTTTATTTATTATTTGTTTTTGATAAATAATAAATAATTTATTTCATTGAATTTTACTTATACTTAATTTATTATTAAATAATAATTAAATATTTATTATCTTTATTTATTATTTATTGATAAATAATAAATAATTATTTGTTAACCTTGTTCATACTTAATTATCATTTAATATTAATTAAATAATAATTAAATATTTATCATCTTTATTTATTATTAAAGGGTAAATATTAAATTATTAACTTTATTTATACTTAATTAGTATTTAAAATAATAATTAATTATTTATTATCTTTATTTATTCTTTCTTGACAAATAATAAATAATTATTTAATTTAATTTATTATTTAATAATAATTAAAATATTTATTATCTTTATTTATTATTTTAGGGAAATAATTAAATAGTTATTTAGTAACTTTATTCATAGCTAAATTATTATTTAATATTAACAGGATAATAATTAAAAATAAATAACATTAACTATTTCATTGATTTATTTTTTTGGTAGCTCATCCAACAATGCACTACCCAGTAGCTGGGTTCGACTCCCAGCCACATCAACCAAAAAAAAAAATTTCGCAGAGTACTCCCTTATAAACACATTCCTCCCCTATATCCAGGCTTGCAAAACAACCTATCTAGACACATATAATACCCAACATCCAGCTTCCTACCACATGTTACAGCAACATAACTCAACAGCAGACCAATGAAAAACAATAGAGAAGCAACATAGCGAAGAAATTTGGACTCCATAGCAGTTTCTTGGCCAACAACGACACCATACAATATCAGCTTAACCCAATATAATACATTGTTCGAGTTTCAATTTAACGCAATACAGTCCTAATAGAGGGTATAACACCACCAACACAGAAGGAAAGGGAAACAAAACAAACTGACCCCTCATAGGTATTATAACAACCAGTTTGTGTGCATAGCAATAATCCTTCAAATTAATAGTGGATTACATGGTCTCCTCACAACCATACTCCATCCTTATACCTTCTGGCCATTCATGGCTCCCAATTCACAGTTTTCCCCAAATGCAACACAACACAATCCAGCACAAGGAAAGAAAAAGGGAGATAAAAACAACTACGAGAATTATTACACTAACTTGGTATAACCTCGAACTATTGTTATACCTTAATGCCGTTCGGATTGCCCTTCTTCTTCTTCTCCCAAAGTAGTTGGTTAAATCGGACATGCGCGACGACTTCCCCTGTCTCTCTTCTTTCTGAGATTTTCTACTTTCCCTAATTTTATTTTGGCTCAAGGAAAATTGGCAGCTTGGCTAATTGGGGCTTCAATTTATAGTAATTGGTTTACCCAATTCGCTGGATATTACCTCAATCGACCCATTACTGACCATCGGTAGGAAGAGGTGAGCCGTCGACTGATTGTCCCCTTCACTGTGACTTGCCGTCCGGCTTTGAGCCGCGTGCGTTTTCACCAGTCGTGTTGCCAAAATCCTGGAACCCCTTGTCTATTCGACAGACGCTCGGTCCTTTAATTTGTCCGCCGGTCGCCGTTTCTTCCTTGCTCCAACCGGTCGACGCAAGCTGTCGCCGGCGTCTTCCCTTGACAGTCTCCGGACCCGGTCTCTTCTCACCCTCACGCCGCTCGCTCGATCGATTGATTGATGGTGATTTGGGGTCTAGCTAGGTTCGGCTGTGTGATGTGAGGGTTTGGGTGCCTTGGATTCCCTTTTTCTTGCTCGATCATCTCTGATCTGAAGGTGTGAGTTTTGGGTTAGCTTGGTTTCACAACTGATTTGAGCTGGTCTCGGTTATCCCCAATTTGAAGGAACAGATCCGACCCCGATTGGGTTTGGTACAACCTGGCTGGAACTGTTTTGGGCTCAAACCCAATATGGGTTGGGCCGGTTGCATTAAATAAAAGGCAGCCCACAAGGGAAATTAAAAGAAAAGGGGTTTGGGCTCAAGTCAGAAATAATTAAGAGCTATGGCCCCATCTAAACAAAGGAATTTGACCCAAATTAAATTACCCACCTTGTATTTAAAATATTTTAAATTAATAACAAAACCAATTAATTACTTATTTAAAATATTTATTTTTTAACCATAATTCTTTATTTAAATTATTTAATCCGATAATGAATTTGTTTATTAATCTTCTTCCCAATTTTCTTGCAATTAAATGTTAGGGTTACTTATTAATTTAGTCAACTATTAGTGAGCCCCTTTAAGGCAAAGAAAAATTATTGGACCACGTATTTATATATAATAAATAATAATACCTACATGGATCCAAATTAAATTCGCAAAATTAAATAAAACGAATTATATATATCAAAATAAATTAATACAATATTTAAGAATTTCCTGGACATTACAAATGGAGGAGGAAACCAGAAACGAAAATGGAACGATGGTGGTTCTACTGGAAGTCAACAGAGAAACCAGAAGAAGAAAACTGAGGCTTGTGCAACCTGTGGTAAGAATCACGCAGGCGTGTGCCTGAAAAGGAAGAGAGTCTGTTACGACTGTGGGCAAGAGGGCCACATTGCTCTAAACTGCACTGCCCCAAAGAAGGGTGCCTATTTTACGTGTGGGTCAAAAGACCATCTTGCTCGTGATTGTCCAAGGAAGGCTGCTAGTGGAGGAAGTGGAGGCAAAGGAAACAACAGTGGTGGTGCATTAACTGTTTCTAGGCCAGCTACAACAAACCACCAGATTGCTCACAGTTTTAATATGACGGTCCAGGATGCGGTTCAATCCAAGGAGGTGGTGGCAAGTATCCTACCAGTAAATAATTTGAATGCATATGTACTTTTTGATTCGGGTGCAACTTGTTCTTTCATTTCTGATGATTTTGCTGAGAAACTGGAGTTACCCCGAGAAGAGTTAGTTTTTCCCCTAAACATAGAGATTGCCAATAGGGAAGTGGTACCTATTAGGTATGTGTACAAAAATTGTGAGGTAGATATTCATGGTCATATGATGATAGTAAATCTTATTCCAATTAAACTTGGGGAATTTGACGTTATTCTAGGGATGGATTGGTTGTATAACTATGGGGCAATCATTGATTGCCAAAAGAAGTGTGTAAATCTTAAGACTCTGTCTAAGGTGGTATTTTATGGTAGCAAATCGTCGAGGCAAACAACTTGTCTAATGATTATGTAGGCCAAGAAGTTACTAAAGCAAGGATGTGTAGGGTATTTAGCTCATGTGGTAGATACTCTGAAGACCGGTGCAAAATTAGAAGAAATACCAGTGGTGAGAGATTTTGTGGATGTTTTTCCGGATGATTTGCCGGGATTACGTCCAGATAGAGAGATTGAATTCGTTATCGATTTAGTGCTTGGGACTGCGCCTATATCAAAAGCTCCGTACCGAATGGCTCCGGTGGAGATGAAGGAGTTGATGGTGCAATTGCAAGAACTACTAGACAAGAAGTACATTCAACTGAGTGTTTCGCCGTGGGGAGCGCCGGTGTTATTTGTCAAGAAGAAAGATGGTTCGATGCGTCTTTGCATAGATTATCGTGAATTGAACAAGGTTACAATCAAGAATAAATATCCGTTACCGAGAATTGACGATTTGTTCGATCAACTGAAGGGTACTACTCATTTTTCAAAGATAGACTTAAGAAGTGGTTACCATCAGCTGAAAGTGTGTAATGTCCAGGAATTGTTAAACATTGTATCGAATTTATTTTAATAAATAAAATTCATTTTATATATATTTTTTACGAATTTAATTGGATCCATGTAGGTATTTTTATTTAATTATATAAATACCTGGTCCAATAATTTTCTTTGCCTTAAGGGGACTCACTAATAGTTTGAGTAAATTAATGAGTTAACCCTAACATTTGATTGACAAGAAAATTGGGGAAATTAATAAATAATTTTACTATTATCGGATTTAAATAATTCGCACGAGGAGTTATTGTTGAAATAAATATTATAAATAAGTAATTAATCGAATTATTTATTCAATTTAAATATTAGGAGCATAGGGTTAATAATGTTAATAAACAAGTTGGGCTACCTTATCTTATTCCAATTAACCCAAATTTAATAGGGTTGAGCCCAATTTCTTTTTAGTTCTCTATTGGGCCATTTTCCTAATCAATTCAGCCGGCCCAACCCTATTGGGTTGAGCCCAAAACCCTTCCAGCCCAATCTGAGCCCATTCCTTGTTTCTTTTACCGGTCGGGTCGTACCCATTTGCAATCGGGTTGGATCCAAGTAATTTGGGGAAACAAAATTTGAATGGTGGGATTAATTAGAGATAACCGAGCGACTGAGGGATCCTAAGCCTAACATCTTGACTCAGACAAACGGGAAGAAGGAATAGGGGAGCCGAGCCTACTAGACCTAAACCCTCACATCAAACCTAGCCTCTCAATCTAGTGGAGCAAAGGGAGCGGGGAAAGGGGCGTCACAGGTCGGCGTGTGTGGGGAGGCGAACGATTTGGCAGCACGATAGTGGGAGAGGACCGGCGGCACAACTAAGAACGGGCAAGAACCGAGCGTCGATTGAAGGGACCAGAGGATTTAGGCGTCGAGCGACCAATCGACGGGAGTACGCGGCTGGAGGCTCTACCGGCAAATCGCAGCTGGGCTTGATGGGGCTTGAGGTGAACGATCAACAGCCTACTTCCCTCAAACCGCTAGGTATTGTCCTGTTCAATTAGGATATTAACCAACAAACTGGGCAAGCGCTGCTCTATAAATTGGGAACCAAACCCTAAACCGAATTTCAATTTTGGTGAGTCCAAACAAAAAATTTGGGAGCAAGTCAAATAGAGAGAGAAATCGCTGAGAGGAGCGGCGGTAAATGTCCGGACTCGTCAAGTACTTTGGAAGGAGAAGAAGGAGGGCGATCCGAGCGAACCCAAGGTACATCAGAGCGGCTGAGTTGTTTAAATTTCCATTTGGTGTTGGTTTGTATTATAATACATTGTGTTGACACATTGGGTTGGTATTGTTTATATTTCTCTCTTTTCTCTTTTCTGTATTGGGATATTTTTTTTTCTCTGTATTGGATTAAATTGTTCTTTGTATTGCTTTGAATTGAAACTCGAACCTTGTACTATATTGATTGGGTTGAAAATATGGTATGGTACTGTGTAGTTCCTTGTTTGGTTTGTACTGCTTGGTTGGAACTCTGAATGTAAAGAACCATAAGGTTCGGCAGCATGGTCTTGCACATTTAACGGGTCAATAATATGTTTTAGGTTGCACGACAGGTGTTTGTTGAAATGTCAGTGAGAATCCGCTTGTTAGCTGCCTAGTTAGTAACCTGTTAGGCTTAAAATTTCTAGTGCCTTGTTGCGGCTCATGTATTAGGCCAACTGTGGTATTGAAAATAATTTGCAGGAGCTTGGTACATCTCTAGTGACTGTGATACAGCAATTAAACTAACTGTGCTATCATTGGCTCAAATATTGGTTATTAATTTGAAACTAATAATGCACTTGCAAATTGATTAGTTATTATAACTAATAAATAAAATTAATAAAGTAATTATTTATTATTTATTAATAAATAATAAATAATAAACAAATTATTATTTGTCTAATATTAAAAAATTAGTAAATTAATTAGATTAATTATTTATCAATAAATAATAAATAAAGATAATAAATATTTAATTATTGTTTACTTAATATTAAATAATAATTAAGTATGAATAAAGTTAGTAAATGATTATTTATTATTTATCAATAAATAATAAATGAAGATAATAAAAGTTTAATTATTATTTAAGTAATATTAAATAATAATAAAGTTAGTAAATAATTATTTATTATTTATCAATAAATAATAAATAAAGATAATAAATATTTAATTATTATTTAATTTATATTAAATAATAATCAAATATGAGTAAAGTTAGTAAATAATTATTTATTATTTATCAATAAATAATAAATAAAGATAATAAATATTTAATTATTATTTAATTAATATTAAATAAAGTTAGTAAATAAGTATTATCAATAAATAATAAATAAAGATAGTAAATATTTAATTATTGTTTAATTAATATTAAATAATAATTAAGCA
This sequence comes from Aralia elata, assembly GCA_034770075.1. Classification (NCBI taxonomy): domain Eukaryota; kingdom Viridiplantae; phylum Streptophyta; class Magnoliopsida; order Apiales; family Araliaceae; genus Aralia; species Aralia elata. The sequence goes on along the minus strand of CM068387.1, from coordinate 53,120,959 downwards.
TAAATAAAGTTAATAATTTAATTATTTATTACTTATCTTTAAATAATAAATAAAGCTAATAAATATTTGATTATTGCTATTAAATAATAATCAAGTATGAATAAAGTTAATAATTTAATTAATTATCATTAAGAAATAAATTAAGATAATAAATATTTAATTATTAATTAATTAACATTAAATAATAATTAAGTATGAGTAAATTAAGATAATAAATATTAAAAAATAATTAAATGTGTGTAGAATTAGTACCTTAAGTATTTAATTAATGTGGAATAAGGAACAAGGATAATGATTACTCAATTACCCTTGAGGTGAATAGTAATTAAGTGTAAATAAATTAAATAAGTGATCAACTATTATTTAGTTGCTATTAAACCATGATAAGTTTATTATTTATTTTATAGATAATAAATAAGGATTGTTAACCCATATTTAGAGACAGATAAGGGTAATAAATCTGAGTAATCAAAGAATAGTAATCATGATTAGCTACCATCATTTTAATAGCTAAAGATCATTAATTAATTTCTGTTTAGCTAATGTTAAATAATAATTAAATGTAGATGGTGAATTGTTACCTGCTAAGTAAATGGTATAGTAAGGTGTGCCAATATACAACTATGCCATATTAATTGATAAGTCGACTTTATCCAATGATAGGTCACTCAAGATCAATTAATTAAAGCTAAAATTTATTGTAGCTGAGCAAACAGGCAAGTTCATCTTACTCAACTTTACATTGAGCAAGTCCTTTATATCGAAACTTAACTGTTGCAAGTTTCTTTTCATTCGAGTAGGCTACTATCGTATTGTAGCTTGAAATTTTATTCTAAGAATGCTTAAGTGGTTTAATTAATTTACAGTTATTCCACATCTATGATATTATTGACAATCGCATTCGATGCATTTGAATTCGTACATTTATTAAAGTTCCAAAATTCACGAACTATTCATAATTAAGTCTGAACCCTTGTTCGGTCAGGCAAGTGTGTGGAATTTATAAAAGCTATCCGAACCAATTAATGGTAAGGATTCTTAGACTGAATGAACACCCCTTTTATTATAGGGGAGTAACCCAAGTACCGTATATAAGGTACAAACAGCAGAGTTAAATGTTATGCATATACATAGCGTACGCGAGGCTGATCCCCTCAAGTGCTTATTCTGTTGCCAGTAACCAGAGGGTCGACTAGCTATTGACTCCTTTGGAAGTTATTGTTCAAAGTCTACTCGACTATCAATTGTTCTAAAAGCATTTATTATTCTTGCTTCTGATAATTAGATTGCTGAATTTTCTTTCTATATTCCCTTCATCATGATATATCCTTTATTGTTATACTTTAAACTTGCTGAGCAAACTCGTTGCTCACCCTTGCTATATCATGACTCCATTGCAGCTAAACCCGAGACATCAGGGAAGAGCAAAGGGAAAGAAAAGATGAAGTGATAGAATTCACGTAGCTGATTTCATTTTATGTGTAGTTAATTACTATAAATGTAATTTAAACCCTGACAGTTATTTGGGGTATGGATTCGGGTTCAGTACTTAAGGTTATTGTATTCTGGGACTAGTAACACCTTTCTAATGAACAACATATGTTTATTTCCGCATTTTAGTCAATGTATGTTGTTAGAGGTGAATGATGTATTGGATCGTGATGACTGGATCCGGGTATTTGGAGACCCGAATTTGGGGGCATCACAAAGTGAGAAAGGAGGATGTTCCAAAGACGGCGTTCAAAACTCGTTATGGTCACTACGAGTTTCTCGTAATGTCGTTTGGTCTAACGAATGCACCTGCGACATTCATGGACTTAATGAATAGGGTGTTCAAATCGTTTCTAGACAAGTTCGTGGTGGTATTTATCGACGATATTTTGGTGTATTCTAAGTCACAAGAAGACCATGTGGAGCATCTGAGGCTAACTTTAGAGGTATTACGGAAAGAAAAGCTTTATGCAAAGTTATCAAAATGTGCATTTTGGTTGGATCGTGTTCAATTTCTTGGACATGTAATTGATAAAGATAGGATATCAGTTGACCCGGCTAAAGTGGAAGCTGTAGTGAGTTGGGAGCAACCGAAGACACCGTCATAAGTGAGGCGTTTCTTGGGTTTGGTAGGATATTATCGACAGTTTATACTAGATTTTTCTAGAATCGCCACTCCGTTGAGAAATTTGACTAGGAAAGCGGTTAAGTTTGTTTGGACGGATAAATGCGAGGAAAGTTTTCAAGAATTGAAGAAGAGGTTAAGTACGACGCCTGTATTATCTTTACCAGATAGTACTGAAAATTTTGTGGTTTACAGTGACGCGTCGCATAAGGGCCTTGGCTGTGTGCTTATGCAGAATGGAAAGCTTATTGCGTACGCCTCACGACAACTGAAAGATTACGAGAAGGGGTACCCGACACATGACTTAGAATTGGCAGCAGTGGTGTTTGCTCTGAAGATTTGGAGGCACTACCTTTATGGTGAGATGCAACGAATGCAATTTTTGTGATTAAATAAAAATATTTATTGAGTTATATAAATATTTTTATTAATTTGTTTATTGAGTAAAATAAATAATTTATAAAGTTATGGTGAAAGAATTTATGTTAAATGTTATTCAATTGTGATTTGATGTGATTATTCTAATTTAATTTAATAATTAAATTAGATGATTAAATGGTTTATTTGAATAAATAATTTATTTGAATAAGATAATTTATTTGGTGTTATTGTTATTGGTTAAATAGAATTATTAATTAATTAGTAAGGTTTAACTGAATTTATTTAATAATAAGTTTAATTAAATTAAAAGTGTGACAATTAAAACTATATAATATAATGATTTATTAAAATAAATGGGAAAGGTTTTATTTTTGTTAAACCAAACAAGGCCTCGTGACCCTTGGTTGGTAAAAATAGATTATTTGGTATTTGGGTTTGCCAAACAAGGCCTAACCCTTTATTTTTCTTTAACTGTCAAATTGAAAGCTGAGTACGTTAAAAATTAAAAAGGTTATCAGCTATTATCTAAGTTTAAGAAGAAGAGAGAAAATATATACAGAGAAGAAGAGAGTGTTAGAAGAGAGAATTTGAGAAGAAAAATTTGGGAATTAGAAGTAAGAATTTAAGCAAGGAGATTAATCAAGTTTTTCTAAGCAATAGAAGGTATAATGTTCTTCACTGTATTTCTTTTTACTTTTACTTTACTGTATATGAAGTTAGTTGTTCAAAGCATGAATTACTTGGTTATAATTGTTAGTAAGCATGTGTTAGAGATTATGTGACGATTATAAACTAATTTGAATGAATTAATCCATGAAAGCATGCTTTAAGATTGAGTTTTTGTTTTTACAGAGTCTTATTTCATGTATGGTATATATGTATGAAAATTGATGTTCAATTTGGTTATTAACCGGTAAATTGACGTTTGATTATGATTATATAATGAAAAACGAAAAGAATGCAAATAGAATGGATTAAAATGATTGAAAGATGAGTTTACAGTGGTTGATTTTATTAAAATGGCTAAAACATGAATATTTGGTTTAAATAGAGAATTTTTGGTTCAATTTGGTTGGTTATGAGTATTATAATGGTTAGAATGTGTAGAAACATGACGGGTAATTGTTTTATATCATATTTGATATCTGGGTATGTTTAAACTATGTGTTGGATGGTAGAATTCGAAAAATTTGGCCAAATTTGGCCTAAGTTTTCACTGGTTCGCGAACTGTAGGAGGTGACTGCCGAGTCTCTCACCCCGGCGAGAAAATTGTAAGGGAAATCTTCGCCCCGGCGAAGTCTCGCCCCGGCGAGCTTTTTGTTAAGAAAAATCCCACCCCGGCGAGGTCTCGCCCTGGCGAGAGTTTTGTTAAGTAAATTCCCGCCCCGGCGAGGGAACAGTAACTGAAATATTTTTATTTTTATTTTATTTTGATGTCGTGTACATGTTTAAAGCTTAGATTAAGGTATTTAATGATAAATAAGATATTACAATGAGTGGTAAGCGAATATTTAATGAATATCAAATGACATTTGATATATTAAATGAAATAGGATAAGAACGAGACTTAAAATGTATATGAATCTGTAACTAATTATCGTTATCGTTTTGTAATCAAAATGTATAGGGTGATTAAGGAATGTGAATTATTTAAATCTGTAATCTACGCACGAGGCAAGTGTTTCACCTTTAATCTTGTTATTTTATTTAAAGCAAGTTTACTTTCATTGAGCAAGCTTACTAGCCTTAGCTTACTATTATTCAAGCAAGGTTGTTGTTCATGTCAAGTGCTTACATTTATTCCAGTCTCTTATTGTTCGATCATTGATCGTTAATTAAACTTTGAACAGAATTTCCATTTGCACAAACTTTATTGATGAATCAAATGCTTTAGTGACTAGCAAATCCTAATTGATTCAGCTAGTCCTTAGTTGATGGGCGTTCTAAAGACTTAGAACATTTTAAAATCTTTCCAAACCAAGTTCCTTTTGGTACGAATTCTGATGCTAAACTGAGATGAACAACCCTAATATAGGGAATTAATTATGCGACAACGTTAAAATGTTTGTGCACAATATATTGTATAAAGGGCTAATCCCCCTGAGTACGAGATGGATGGTCCATAGTCTATAAGACTGTTAAAGGTTGCGGTAGAAATACTTGATAAACTAGGACATAGTTCGAGGTCTTGTGACCCTCAGATACACTTTTAATCCTGAATCTATATTCAGTTTTTGAGCTAAGCTTTCTATTTGAGTTTTCAGATCTTGACTAGTTATCGATTGAATTCAGAAAAAAACTATTATACCTCAGTTGAAATCTACTTCATTGGTTATTTAATCGTTATTGTTATCACACTTGTGGGCAATTGTTTGCTCACTCTTGCACTAAAACATTGCAGCTAAGGCAGAGAAATCAGACGAGCCGTCCACGAGCAAAGGCAAGGGCAAGATGCCAAAGTAGCAAGAGATTTACTATCCACTTGATGTTTATTTGTAACAAAGACTTATTTAATATTATGTTTTATTCCGCACTGATGTAATAGAGGTTAGATAACCTGAGATTTGTTTATTTAAGAGATTTGTGATGTAACCCCTTTTTGTGGGAAGATGTTTTATTCGACTTAATTTAATTATATTATCTTTATCATGGGTAGTTAGTCGTGAATGTATGGTATAGTGAACACCAAATCTGTGGAGTTGAAGTACCCGGATTTGGGGGTGTCACATGAGAAGTGTGAGATTTACACGGATCATAAGAGTCTCAAGTATATTTTTACACAGAAGGACCTCAACATGCGACAGAGGTGATGGTTAGAGCTGATTAAAGATTACGACTGCGAAATTCTCTATCATCTAGGAAAGGCGAATGTTGTTGCTGATGCATTAAGCAGGAAGGGTCGAGAGAAACTTATGTTTTTGACTGCTCAAGAGGAACTTGTTAAACAAATGGCGAAGTTGGAATTAGAGGTGAAGTGCCAACATGAATTAAAGGGGAAATTATTTCAGGTCGAGGTTCGTCCGGTGTTGCTGGACCAAATCAAAGAAGCTTAACTTCAAAATGCGATGTGTGAGAAGATTAGGAAGGAAGTCTCTGAGGGATAAGGTGGAAAGTTCAGTATTGATGCCAAGGGATTACTCAGATTTGAACATCGAATTTGGGTTCCATTGATACTGGATGTTAGAAGGGAGATCTTGGACAAAGCTCACAATACACGTTACTCAGTTCATCCAGGGAGTACAAAAATGTATCAAGATCTTCGTCAATATTATTGGTAGTCAGGAATGAAGCGTGATGTAGCAGAATGTGTTGCTAGATGTTTGACATGTCAGAAAGTGAAAGCTGAATATCAGCGACTGATGAGTGTGTTTTATATACACAAAATAAGTGCTTTTGAGCTTGATAATTTGTAAATCCTAAGTCATTTCGGTTGATTTTATGTGTTTTTATCTTATTATTATGTAATGTAGTTTTGTATTAGTTTTATATGTTTTTGTATGTTTTTATGTGTTTTTATGTTGTTTTGTAGGAATTGAAATAAAAGCTCCTTGGAATCAATACCCATAACTTGTTTTTCGGTACTGTAGCTGCTTGTTTCCAACTTTCACCCATGATCCAATCCGAATCTCTCAAAACTCAAAGAATGAACATTGTAGATATTTGTCTTAGCTTTCTAGATCATCTTGAATCATCCAATTTGAAGTTCGTATGAGAGAGTTATGGCTATTTTACCATCGGATTTGGCATGTATTTTACAAAGCAGTTGCTTCGGGCTCAATTTGAGCCTTTCTCCGGACATTTTATTGTCATGCTCCAGTTATGAAAGTTGTAGAGAGCTTTCTCAGCTTTCCATATCCTATTTACACGCCTAAATCCAAGTTCGGACGAAGAAGTTATGACCATTTTACCAACAGAGGTCAAAGCTGAGTCGGGTTACAGCGGAATGGGCGCGGGCGCACGGCGCCTGGCACCAGGCAGCCAGCGCGCGTGCGCGGCGTGGGCGTGCGGCATGGCCAGGGGGCGGTGTGCGGGCGCACCAGGCGGCGTGCGGGCGCATCCGGGCGTGCTAAGTGCGATCTTTTGAGCTCCTAGTGCGATTCCAGTTCACTTTTGACCCAAAATCTGATGTTTGGCTAGGGTTTTTCATGGAGGCACTATATAATATCTCATTAGGGCTTCATATTTCATAACTAGGGATTGGGAGGCTAGACTAAAACATCAAAATAGAGAACAAAAGTGCTGCAATACAAGGAAAACTCAGCAAAAGCCAAAGAACCAAGAAGGAAAGGCTTGTCAAAGAGATATTTAGACCTTGGGAGGCTATACATACTTCATCAAGAAGAGCTTGGGGGCTGCAATTCAAGGAAATTTCCAGCAACAAGCTATGGAGCAAAAAGAGAAAAGAATGCCAAAGGAATAGGAAATGCTAGAGATTGTCATCAACCAAGCAAACAACATATGAATATCTTCTAAATGGGTTTTATCATCTCTTTCTTTCCTTTGAATTTGTAATTCTAATTTATGATGAACACCATGTGTTTGATGTTTTGCTTAGCTACCATGAACTAGACCTTAATTTCTAAGATTTCAATGGAACCCAACGCATAGTTTGAATTAATTTCTCTCTCTTTGTTATTAATTACTCATTTGTGAATTGCATATCATGATTTATGCTTCATATCTTAATTTCCTAGCTAGTAATTACCGTGGGAACCTATATGAACTTGACGAACGGATTATAGTGTTTAGACCTTGTTATGATATCATGCGAAAGTTAAAGATTGTTGTGGGTTATTAATTGAGATTTAGTGACATGTGTCTTGTTGATTATCCTCAATGATAGGTAACTTGATAGTATTTAGGATAGATATATACTTAGATGCCGTGTGCAACCAATGGAGAATCTATTCTTAATGACTTCCTATGTGAAAGTTGGTAATTGAAAGGACGTTTAATGAGATTTAGTGACACGTGTTTTGTTATTGTTCTTGAAATTAGTCTCTTGATAGTGTGTAGGATAGACATATACCTACATACCGCATTAGGAAGATTCGAATTTGACCATCGACAGAGGCTTATAAGTAGCTTTGATTTCTCGGTTGACATTTCCATGTTGTTAATTAGTCAAATGAGAGAGTTAGGATATTCAAATGAAGTGTTGGGGGAAATTGCAATCTTAGACTTGTTAACATTAGATTTCATTGTTTTAACGCTTTCCATAGATCTTAATTATTACCAAACAACAAAACAAACTCAATTCATCATTTGTCTAATTAAAATCAAGACGATATATAGTTGGTACTTGGGATACACTAGAACAATTCTCTGTGGGTTCGACAACTCTCTTATCATTATATTACTTGTTGACCGCGTATACTTGCGCGTATTTATCGGTTGCGAAATCGACCAACAGCGACCCAGTGGTTTGTTGCAGCCGTTAGAAATACTAGAGTGGGAGTAGGAACACATAATGATGGATTTTGTGGTAGGCTTGCCAGCTACACAGAAAGGTTTTGACGCGATTTGGGTAATCGTGGATAGACTGACAAAATCAGCGCATTTCTTACCATTCAAGATTAGATTCAACCTAGACCAGTTGGCAAAATTATACATCAAAGAAATTATTTCGCGACATGGTGTCCCTGTGTCTATTGTGTCTGATCGAGATCTGAGGTTTAAGTCAAATTTTTGGAAGCTTCTGCAAGAATGCTTAGGAACTCAAACTGATGGACAGAGCGAAAGAATGATTCAAACCTTGGAGGATATGTTACGCGCCTATGTCATGGATTTCAAGGGAAGCTAGGATGATCACCTACCATTGGCCGAGTTTGCTTACAACAACAGTTACCACGCAAGTATTGGCATGCCGCCATACGAAGCGTTGTATGGACGAAAATGTCGGACTCCACTATGTTGGGACGAGGTTGGTGAAAGGCAACTTCTAGGACCAGAATTGGTACACCAAACTGCAGAGATCGTGAAAGTTATAAGAGCGCGATTATTAGCTGCTCTGTAATGCCCCCAAAACTCGGGTCTTACCTTGAACCCGGGTCTGGTGCGTCACGGTACAATCCATGCAACATAAACTTACTACAAATATGTAAGTACAATAATATTACAACATATCCTCATCTAATCCCAGGCACGAAGACCTTAAATAAAACACTTATGATCAAGGTTGAATAAATACCATGATCCTTTGTAATATCTCATGTGTGAACGCAAGGTTCAGATTCTGACATTATCCAATCCCTGAATATTCGCAAGGTTATTCAATAACCAATACATTCGTTATAAAAATGTCCTTCATACATCATCGGCATCCTTGTAGTTTACTATGACAAGTAACTAACATAATCACGTCTTAACTACTATAATGGATAACCTTTATTTTTAACACAAGGTTTACATAGTCAAATTCACGTACATCATATACCATCATCACAGCTAAATAATTACAATAAAGGAACATTTAGCAACCTTCCTATTTCCATGCGCCTCTAATCCTTATCATCACGATATCAAGATAATTGCATTGCATCGTAAATCTGCAAAAGTTTTATTTTTGCAAGAATGAGCACGACGGCTCAGCAAGAACTAACAGTTTTTACATTTCATGCTTCACGTAACACATAAGTTTGTATTTATCCATGCATCATGATTTTCATACTATGTATCTTACTCATGCATTATAAATCTTATGTCATTCATCTATATATATGCATCATATATCTCATAACATACTTCATTCATCTCACATTGTATATTTACAATAATTCAAGTTCCACATAGAACGATATAGTCACATAATTGCACATTGTGCACACTTTAATCATGCTCGCATATAATCCACATAATAGTGAAAGATTTAGTAATCAAGTCATATACATCAATACATTTAAACAAGTCAACAAGTTACTGAAAGAACTTGCCTTAAGCGTTCCTTGCCAAATTATGATGGCTCGTCCTTCAATATCCTACACAATTTATTTAACAATAAAACACCAATTAGCCATTAAAAAGGCTTCATATAACGGTTTACATTATTAGTAATTCTTATCTACTATTATTCGCGCATTATAGACAATTAACGCGATTAACACTAAAACATTTCTCGGCGTCGCGTCGTTTGAAAACGTTATGACCCTCATCATCATCAATCCTTATAGGCTTACAATAATCCTACTTCATATCTTATAATGTTCATTTTGTTTAAATCGAAACACTATTCAAGTTCATTAACACTTGCCATGACGTTTCGACGTTTACACGTCTCACGCCTAATTCGCCTCTTTTGCATGTGCTTAACATGCTCATACATTGGGTTATAATACACTATCATGTTTCATTATTATTTGAAACAAAGTATTAAACAAAGTTATACACACTTGTCACGGCGTTACGACGCTTGCACGCCCATACACCAAACTTGTCTACTCGAACGCCCAAGCGACACGCAATTGCGTACGCCTAGCACGCCCATTCAAATTGTCTAATATCCAATGGTTAATGTTAAGTATCATTATAAATCAATATAACCAAGTTTTAGAGCATAGAACATCATTCAACATTGTCGGGAGCATTATATATTGCACATGCGCATGACCGATGCCTACCATTTGCACAATAGCCCTAAAAAGGTCAATTTCAATATGGATCTAGGTGATAAAATTCCATTCTAATTAATGAAAGTTGTAGGTCTATATCTAAGCTTTCCGGATCATCTTGAATCGCCCCAATCCGAGTCTGTATGAGAAAGTTATGGCCATTTTCCCAACGGATGTCGAAGCTGAGTCGGGCAACGCACACGCAAGTGGGTGGCACCGGGCGCACGACGTGCGGCAGCGCGCGTGCGGGCGCGCGGGGCATTAGTGTGGGCACGCGGGTGGCCTGATGGCCCTTGTCAGACATCGCGATTTTGACCTTCCTTCACTCCAATCTTCATAACTTCTTATCTAGACCTTCAAATTGGTCCATTCCAGACTCTATGGACTCCTAAGACATAGAGCTATAATATATCAAAAATTTAGAGCTACCCATTAATATTAACATGGCCAAATCTTAGGCCAAAGTATCAATTCATGCTCTGTTTTTGGTGTTCTTGGTGTTCTTCACTAAAATCATCAGTAAATCTTCATTTTTACACCTTTTTGCACAATTCTAGTTGGGTTAACTTTGTAACCTATGGAACTACAATACCATGACAACAAATAAATGAAACACACACGAAATCATAGCTATATAGTCCTATAAAATTCGTTCGAATGCTCATATTGTCCAAAAATATTCGTGTTCTTCATGTTCTTCATCCTCCTTAAGCATAGGTACAGATTTTCTTCATTTTTGTTCCACTTTAATGTTATTAATAGCTTACAAAGTCTCTTGGCAACATTATTAAGCAACCACAACCAACAATAACAACCAAAAATTTCTAGAAAATCAAAACCCATCACAAAAGCTTGAAAGGTTTGAAAAACTCAAAAATGGAGGAAATGAGCTTGAGGTTGGGATTTTACCTCTTGTTAATCCATTGAAAAGTTAGAGAAGATAAACTAGAGCTTGCTTGGAGGCTCTGCTTCCTCCCTTGAGCTCCCACACTTTCTTCTTCTTCTCTTCTCCTTCACCCAAATTCTCTTCTTCTTCCTCCTTTCTTTTTCGGCGACTCTCCTCCCTTTTCCGGCGTCTTCCTCCTTCTCCCTTCTTCCTCCTTCTGCAGCTCTCTCCCTCACTCTCTCTCTCTCTAACTGCTGATGGACTAACTTGGCATGGAAGAACAAAGGAAATGGCATGGGAGAGAAGGAAATGGAATAGGAGAAGTGGAGGAGTAATTTAGGGAGAAGTGGGTTTGCTTCTCAAGGGGGCTTGCCGGCAACTCCCCCCACTCTCTCATTTTCCTTGCATTTGATTGATTGAAAGTGGTTTGGTTGGTTCCCACTTGGTGTAACAAGCCAAAATAAATACCTAAATACACAAAAATATATCCGAAAATTCTCACTTTTGTACCAAAACTGGTAAATGATTCCACCTAAAATTAAAATGGGTACTCCCATAAATTATTGGGATGAGTAGAAATAATTATTATGGGATTTGTCCATATATTCGGAACACCCATATAATACATTGCAGATACGGATAAAATCACGTATCAGCTCAAATAAAATTTCTGACACTTGAAAAAATTATTCCTTCGCGTACGCGTCTTAACGAAATTAATAGAAATCAAAAAAGGCGTAAAAGTATTTGGCATGAATAGTGCCTCGAGAAACATGCCTCGTAAATAGTGATTTTGCGATCTTTCGCAAAATCAATTATTCACTCCTACGGTTCAACAACACATAAAGTATTCATACTTTTGCATCATCCAAGTTATAAAATAACCTTAAAACACGTCACATAAAAATAATATTTAATCTTTTTTTAATAATATTAATAAACGCAAATTACCAGGGTATTAACGATTCGCGATCGCTGCTCTTCACGATTAACTCCCCATAATCATATACATCATCGCACATATATCTCGTCCATAATTCGGGTTAGCGTCTTTACAACAAATAGCTCATTCAATAATATTATCCTTCAACTATTTATTTATTCTAATAAATAATATTTTAGCGATATTTCTCGAAACCACCAAATTAGCTTATACGAAAACTTTCATACTTACTAATCATCGTCTAAACATAATCTAGGTCATAATATAACCTTTAAACGCTTAACACATAATATTATTAATAAAAGTCTATTTTATTCAATAATATTCATAAGCTCGAATTACCAACCTACCCACGGCTCGCGACCGTTATAATTATTAACTAGTAAGTCATTCATTCTGAATCTATGTATATATTTCATATTTATATATATACATATTAAGCTCACCAAATAAATCACATAAATATATATATAACACATATATATTCGAACTCAACACGTCTCATAATAAAAATTATTCTATATTAAATTCTTATTATAATTATTCTCGAAAAATCCGGGTTGTCACATCCTTCCCTCCTTATCAGGATTCCGTCCTCGAAATCACAAATATCAAACCTCTCTTACTCGGTTTTCGTAAACCTTCTTCCAAAATTTTGTCGTTGAATTATTTCAACGCATTACTATATCATAGGTTTTAGATTGCCTATTTAATCCACTTCCTTAACAAATTCTTGTAGGTTTTATTCTATAACCTTTATCAACTAAATTATACTCTGAGTATTATCCTATGTTTAACCCATCAATTTCCTTTTCTAAGGATCATTGTATGTCACAATCATCATAAAAATTTAATATCATGATTTACTAACTTATAAACATTCGCGATATTACATTCACCCCTTCTTCTAAGAATTTTGTCCTCGAAATTTCAACGCATTCATCTTTGCTCATTCTACCCATCAAAATTAGGTTTTCAATCTAACCTTTACACTATCCTCTTTTAAGGATTCACTTAAAATTGTCGCATTCTACGACTACTCCTCCCTGGGAAAATTACCCTTCCCACAATCAGTTTCCCGAATAATAGGAACCTTCAACAATTATTTAATAATTGTGAAATAACTTGAACAAATAATAAATAAAATATTCCTTAAAAACTTTTCATATTATGCTGAGGGGCCATAAAGACCATGACCATAGAGGTTTACGGGTATTACTACCCCTACCGATTTCAATTATAAAAAAGGTAATCTACCTCATAAAGACCATGAACATAGAGGTTTACGGGTATTACTATCCCTACCGATTTCAATTAAGAAAAAGGTACTCTACCTCCGTATGCCAGGTGATCAGCCTTTTGTACTCTAACGTTGTGCACAACTTTCTAGCCAAACGATTATATGCGTTTACTTGACCACCATAGGGCCAGTCGGGATTTTTTTTCGACATCAAATACCCCAATAATAGGGTTGTTCACCTCAGCTTACTACAAAATTCCGCACCAAAATAATTTGGTTTGGCATAAATTCTTAAATAATGCTTGAATTTTATAAACACGTTGCAACATTCGTCTAGCCGAATCAAATAGCTTAGACTTCCATCAACAACTCGAACATCAATCGAAATATTTTAGCCAACTCAATTGGCATACTTTTTCATACTTTAAAGAAAACAAAAATCATTTTATGACGTCATGATACCGCACTGTTTTTACAGTCCGTTGAGGATTCTGTCATTTTCTGACTTTGTCATACTACATCATACCATAGTGGGTTGACGATTCTATGATCACATCTAACACTAGGTTAATCTGCATTGATGACTCCATCATCTGCCATTCTACACCAGGCTTCATGATGCATTGATGACATAAAATACATTTTGATATTTTCAAATCATCTTTGTCTAGCCGAAACTATTAGCATAGACATATGAATAATTGTACTTTTTTTTAAAATCCTTAGTCCAGAAATCTGGCCCCATACATTTTTCAAAGACACAAAAGTGCAAATATCAGCATGAAGTCAATAAATTTTAAAATCTAGCATAGCTAGAAGATTTGGAATATCCATGTCTCCTCATCAACTTCAATTTCTCTTCAATGCATCATTGCTTAATAATTCTATCTATTTCTAACATCACCAATGTTCATCATTTTGAGAATTCACAATTCTCGCTCTACAACTTTCCTATAACCCAATATAGTTCATCAACTTACCACACATTATGAGTTCAGGAACTTGCCACAATAACATGAGTTTAGGAACTTGTCCTAGCAATACGTAGTCCAAGAACAAATCAAGGACTGTCCATACACTGAGGGGCTCAAAACATACCATATGATTATGAGTCACGAACTTACCATAAGTATGAGTTTCAAGAACTCGCACTTAATCTTATTATTCTCTAACTATCAAATATAAATATGAGAAAAGAATCACCTTCTCGTCATACGTATAGCGATAGCGCAATACCAGGTTCCAACGATTATCAATATAAGAAGCTAAATGATTGTCGAACCTATCACAATCCCCTGCCCATACAAGGAATCAATCAACTCGGCCACTAATCAATATATGAAGCTAAGTGGTTGTTACACCAAGCACAAATTTCCCGCCCATACAAGGAATTGTTTAACTCAACCACTATATCGATATAGAAAGCTAAGTGGTTCTCAAACCAAGCACGAATTCCCCGCCCATAAAAGGAATTGTACAACTCAGCCACTAACATGAGTCCTCAATTGAAATCACCCCCAATCCTAGCTTACTCGTTACTCAACAAGAATTTAATTCGTGTTTCATCATCCATAACTCTTACGAATTTTACTCGTACTATCTCATAGTACCATCTATCTATTACATTGAGCTAAAACTTTCAATCATTCAATTGATCATCTGTCATTCTATGACTTAATCCAATCACATCGTGAACTTACTCTACAATCGTTTTACATTACAATCTTCCTTATCCTACGATCGTTTCATCCTACGACCTTCTATACTCTTCCCTCTAATCATAATATATAATTTTATTGCATCTTTGTCTTATAGACCTCGTCTATTTATCAAAACTTATCATATTTATCACTGGAGTCAGGTAACTCCTAATCTCATCTTTTATAACGTATTAAGATTCTTCTTTGAATTGTCTTATATATATCTCAACTCTTACTATGAATTTTCTAAATTCATTTACTATCAATTAAAATCTATTTGAGTTTATTCTTTATCATCCTCTCTACGGTTATAGTCTAAGGTACTCTGACCTAAGGTTTATAACCTATCAACTCTGATACCAACTTGTAACGCCCCCAAGACTCGAGTCTTACCTTGAACCCGGGTTTGGTGCGTCACGGTACAACCCATGCAACATAGGCTTATTGATGAGTGGGTTTTATACCTACGAATTAGATATCTTTTGAACCCAATTCTTTGCTATCCTTAGGTATTTATGGTGCCTATTTACTTATTTTATGCTTTTGTTGTGTAGGAAGTAGCCTTGGACGACCGTGGCAGAGATTAGCACTTTCAGGGGCAAAATGGTAATTCCAACAGGAAGGAGGACCTCGCCGCGACGAGCTCCCTAGGCCATTTCTGGCGCCGGGGCGAGCTCCCTAGGCTTATTTTCTCGCCGTGCCGAGCTCCCCAGGCTATTTTTCTTGCCGGGGCGAGCTCGTCATTTTACAGGTACAACTGGCTTTGTCTTGTTCTGCAGAAGTGGCGCACCAAGGGCGGAATTTCAGGAACGGGAAAATGTGGAGAGAGAAGGGAACGATCAGGCATACAGAGAGTTATTATGCTAGGTATTACAGATATTCCACATTATTCAACATACAATGTACATCATCCAAACCCTAGTTTTTGAACGAAAGCAAACAAGGAACAAGGAGGATTACTATCTTCAATTCATCAACTCAAGGAGGAGAGGAGCACGAAATAGGAAGGCAAGAGCTGGAGAAGAGGAACTACACCATACCAATTCGGGAATCTCATCAAAAAGGGGTGTATCTTCATATGTTTTAGTTCTTCATTCTTATTTTGTAATTCTAAACCATGTACTATAATCTGATTATGATGTAATTGAGATTGAATATGAGCTAAACTTTTCATTCTAAGATTGTAATGGAACCCAACTTGTAGCTTAAATTGAATGATCTCTCTTTGAATGGTAGTTAGACATTACATGAATTGGAGTTCATAACCTTTGCTTAAGGATTAATTGCTTGGCCCATAATTACCTTGGTAATCTATATGAAATTGAGAAATAAAATATAGGTGGAGACCTAGTTATGGATTCATGTGAAAGTTGGATACTCTTTATGGATAATGTATAAGATTATGTGACGTGAGTCTTATGCATTATTTTTGAGAGTTGATAATTTGATTGTATTTGGGATAAACATATACCTAAATAACACATGTATCCAATTGAGAATCCTTGCTTAATGATTTCTATTGTGAAAGTTGGTAATTGATATAATGGTTAATGGGATTTTACGTGACATTGATAAGTGCATAATATTCATTTATTTTCATTCCTTTATATTTAGTTTATTGCATGTTTTATTGTGTTTATGCATTTATTAGATTGTTTATTGATTTCAGCAGGATTCAGAGTCAAAAGTGGAAAAAGATGGAAAATCTGAGCTAAAACGAGAAAAAGTTGAAAAGTTGGAAAATTGAGGTTCTCGCCCCGGCGAGAACTTTGTACTGGAGTTTCTCGCCCCGGCGAGAAGTGCTCTGCCCGTTTTCGCCCCAGCCGATCCAGAGCTCGCCCCGGCCCAAACCATTCTGGAGTTTCTCGCCCCGGCGAGAAACTCAGTGCAAAAATCCTCGCCCCGGCGAGAAAACTAAGGCATAAATCCTCGCCCCGGCGAGAAAGGTTGACCAGCTTTGACTTTTTGAAATTTTTGAGGATTTCTAATTCAGATTGGATTCTTAATTCTTAGGGACTTAGGCTATTATCTTAGGACTATAAATAGATATTTTTAATTTATTATGGGAGAGATCTTGACAACTACAATTGTAATCTTAATTGGAGGAGATTGAAGGCATGTCAGGCTAAACTCTTACTTTCAGTTCTAAGGGATGTTGAACCTTTTTCATAATTAATGGTTTAATCAGGTTTTATTTATTTATTCCTTCTTGCATGAGATTTATTCTGATAATCTGTTTTAACTGATTATATGTTATTTAATCTTTTGATTTGATTTGGCCAATTGAATTAATTAATTAATATCATCTGCTAGATTAAGATATAGTATTAAGCAAACGATATTGTATCTGATCATAAGTAGCAATTAATAATACTTGATTGTGGACAAGCTTTTGAATATTATTAAGATTATTAGAAGGCAAGTTAAATAATTCCTGATTGTGTAATTGTTGCTTGGAATAACCTAATTCTCTAATTCTTCATGCTGTTGTTATATTAAATCTAGACTGATAGGTCTAGGTTATATGATAGTTAGGGTCTCTTGAGGTGATTGTCACATTAGATTTACACATAAGGAGAATTTCGGATAATTAGCGATTGTGGTTATCTAGGGTTATTAATCTCATTGAAGGATAAATATTGTTAAACTTGACTTTTCCATAATTGTGTTAAGGTGATACTGAACTAAAGAACTGAAGCTTTTTATTCATTGATCATTCTTAATTACTTTTGTTAGCTTAGTGAATCAAACTCAAAACCCCCATTAATAGAAATAATAGGAATATTAGAATAAGTAAAAGACTAATTCACTTCTCTGTGGGATCGATCATTTCTTGTCATTATACTAAGTTTTGTGCTAGTAGAGTGTTAGTAAGGTATTAATTTTGGAGTGTAAAACGACAGCTCCCAAATTTTGGCGCCGTTGCCGGGGAAGTGTTATTTGTTTTTATTTATTCTTTGTTTTCTTTTATTTATTCTCTATTTATTTTTATTTTTATTTTTAGTTTAGGACTCGATCCTCTCACTCTCTTGAATTGAAATTTGATCCATAGATAAAGGCACTACTGTAGATTCAGACAAAGAAGAGATGGCTGCTGTCAATAACAACAGGACTTTGAAAGAATTAGCTTCGCCTAATATCGATCAATCATCATTGTGTATTGAATATCCTACTTTAGATGCTACTTTTGAATTACAATCAGGACTAATCCACCTTTTGCCTACTTTTCATGGTCTTACAGGTGAAGATCCATACAAGTATCTAAAGGAGTTTCATGTGGTGTGTTCCACCATAAAACCACAAGGAGTAGTAGAGGAACAGATCAAGCTTAGAATTTTTCCGTTCTCCCTAGAAGATTTGGCCAAGGATTGGTTGTACTATCTACCTTCAGGATCAATACGATCATGGAACGAAATGCAAAAGCTATTCTTGGAGAAGTACTTTCCTGCTTCAAGAGTTGCTACCATAAGGAAGGAGATATGTGGCATCCAGCAGTTCAATGGAGAGACTCTTTATGAGTATTGGGAAAGATTTAAGAAGTTATGTTCCAACTGTCCACCCCACCAAATCGATGATCAGCATTTAATTCAATACTTTTATGAGGGATTATTGCCAATGGATAGGAGTATGATTGATGCAGCAAGTGGAGGCGCATTAGTTGATAAAACACCTGAGACTGCAAAGAACTTAATTGCGAACATGGCAGCAAACTCACAGCAGTATGGAACTAAGATTGATCATGCACATACACGGGAAAATGAGGTAAGCACATGTACTCTTGAGCAACAAATTTCTGATCTAACAGCTATAGTTCGTCAGATGGCTGCAGGGAACATGTCAGTAGCGAAAGTGTGTGGAATTTGCTCAATATCAGGGCACACTTTAGATCATTGTCCAATTTTACAAGAGGAAGAAACTGTTCAACACGTTAATGCTGTGGGGATATTCTCAGGACAACATCAATATGATCCTTGTTGGGACACTTGCAATCCAGGATGGAGAGATTATCCCGACCTGAGCTATGAAACAACTCCTATAAACTCTGGATCATCTCTTGAGGATATGTTCAAGGCTTTCATGATCCAGACACAACAGTTTCATCATGAAACAAGGACTTCCATACATGATCTGGAGAATCAGGTGGGTCAGCTAGCTACTACAGTTGGACGATTGGACTCTCAAGATTCAGGGAAGTTGCCTTCTCTGACTGTTGTGACACCAAGAGAGAACGTATGTGCGATTACATTGAGATGTGATGAAGAGGTATGGCAGCAAGATGAGTTAATGCTTACTTCAAGAATTGACAGCAGTGTTGAATTTGATGAGAAGGAACAAGAGGAACAAGAGACGGTAATACTATCACAGCTGAAGAAGGAGGAGAAAGAGGAAGTGATACTGGATAGAGTTCACAAGGTTGAGGTGATTCTAGAGCGCAAAGACGAGGAGAATTTGCAGGTTGCAGTTATCAATAACATGGAATTGGATAAAGAAGAAGAAATTGAGCGGAGTTCTGATCTGAAGGAGGCTATAACTGCATTATATTCTTTGCCACAATTTTTAAATAAGTATGCAGTCTACTTTATTCAATTACCTGCTTCTCACAAGACGTTATTTTCTCCTATTGTGCAGGCACCTAATCTGGAATTGAGGCTATTGCCAGTTCACTTGAAGTATGAACTTTCGATTACGTGATTGAGAGGATTGATGTCGGGCTAACGACATAAAACAAATGCGTTTCAGATTTGCTTTTCTATCCCTTTTTACTTCTTAGTTTTAGTTGCATTTCATTTAGTTATTTCGTCTTTTGCATGATTGTCTTACATTGAGGACAATGTAAGGTTTGAGTGTGGGGGAGGGGTTTAGGTTTAGGTTAGTTTAAAAATCTGAGTTGTTTTGGAAAAAAAAATCTTGAAATTTTTTGTGTTTGGTCAAGTTTTCAAAGGTTTTTGGTTTTAGAATGAAGATTGATGCCATTGATTGAATTTGTTTGATGCTGAATTAATTGATAAATGATGGTAATGAAGTTAGGACCCATAGTTGACAGATTTGAATTGAGTTGGTATTGCATGAGTACTTGAGTATGAGATACATGTTTACTTGATTGAGTTAGTTGTGGAGTTGACTTTGTGCACTGATTTCATGATTTAGAACTGTTTAATGGCTTATCTTGTTTCCAGGACCATGTGAAGACAAAATTGGAAATCTGAAAGAATTGAAAAGAAAAAAAAACTGAAAAACTTGTCTCAAAAGGAAAACATGTGGTGGGTTGAGATGGAGCGTAAAATGCACTCACCCATAAACACGTGCAGCGAGATGGAGCGTAAAACGCACTCGTTGGTGAGAAGAAAAGTGAGATAGAGCATAAAATGCACTCACTTAAAAGAAAAGAATGCGAAAGGTGAAATGGAGCACAAAATGCATTCACCTGAGTGAAGAAAAATGAATGGCAGGAAAAAAAAACATGTTCTGGGTTTGAGTCAGTGTGCACGGTTGTTGTTCCATACAAACTGAGTTGAGTATCTGTGTTAATCATAGGAGATGCTTATGTGGTTTCAATTTGATTTAGAGATGTTTAGTGGGGAATGATGAGGTTATTGTTATGAGTTGATTAATGAAGTATTGAACAAATTTCTGTTGATTGGTGTTAGTATTCATGGATGCTAATTGAATTTGAACCTTTGGGAGTTTGGTTGCATGGAATTCAAATGATTTTAATATAACTTTTGTTTTAGTTTACACGAGGACGTGTAAAGATTAAGTGTGGGGGAATTTGATAAGTGCATAATATTCATTTATTTTCATTCCTTTATATTTAGTTTATTGCATGTTTTATTGTGTTTATGCACTTATTAGATTGTTTATTGATTTTAGGAGGATTCAGAGTGAAAAGTGGAAAAAGATGGAAAATCGAAGCTAAAACGAGAAAAAGTTGAAAAGTTGGAAAATTGAGGTTTTCGCCCCGGCGAGAACTTTGTACTGGAGTTTCTCGCCCCGGCGAGAAGTGCTCTGCCCGTTTCCGCCCCAGCCGATCCAGAGCTCGCCCCGGCCCAAACCATTCAGGAGTTTCTCGCCTCGGCGAGAAACTCAGTGCAAAAATCCTCGCCCTGGCGGGAGTTCGCCCCGGCGAGAAAACTAAGGCATAAATCCTCGCCCCGACAAGAAAGGCGGCGTTGACCAAGTTTGACCAGCTTTGACTTTTTGTAATTTTTGAGGATTTCTAATTCAGATTGGATTCTTAATTCTTTGGGACTTAGGATATTATCTTAGGACTATAAATAGATGTTTTTAATTTATTATGGGAGAGATCTTGACAACTACAATTGTAATCTTAATTGGAGGAGATTGAAGGCATGTCAGGCTAAACTCTTACTTTCAGTTCTAAGGGATGTTGAACCTTTTTCATAATTAATGGTTTAATCAGGTTTTATTTATTTATTCCTTCTTGCATGAGATTTATTCTGATAATCTGTTTTAACTGATTATATGTTATTTAATCTTTTGATTTGATTTGGCCAATTGAATTAATTAATTAATATCATCTGCTAGATTAAGATATAATATTAAGCAAACGATATTGTATCTGATCATAAGTAGCAATTAATAATACTTGATTGTGGACAAGCTTTTGAATATTATTAAGATTATTAGAAGGCAAGTTAAATAATTCCTGATTGTGTAATTGTTGCTTGGAATAACCTAATTCTCTAATTCTTCATGCTGTTGTTATATTAAATCTAGACTGATAGGTCTAGGTTATATGATAGTTAGGGTCTCTTGAGGCGATTGTCACATTAGATTTACACATAAGGAGAATTTCGGATAATTAGCGATTGCGGTTATCTAGGGTTATTAATCTCATTGAAGGATAAATATTGTTAAACTTGACTTTTCCATAATTGTGTTAAGGTGATACTGAACTAAAGAACTGAAGCTTTTTATTCATTGATCATTCTTAATTACTTTTGTTAGCTTAGTGAATCAAACTCAAAACCCCCATTAATAGAATTAATAGGAATATTAGAATAAGTAAAAGACTAATTCACTTCTCTGTGGGATCGATCCTTTCTTGTCATTATACTAAGTTTTGTGCTAGTAGAGTGTTAGTAAGGTATTAATTTTGGAGTGTAAAACGACAGCTCCTAGACATGTGTCTTATTGATTGTTCTTGATATGAGATTCTTGCTAGTGTATAGAATAGAAATATATCTATACACCACAATAGGAAATACGTATTCGACCATCGAGAGAGGCTTATATATACTTGTGATTTCTCGGATAACAATTCTTATGTCCTAATTTACTAAACAAGAGAGAGTATGATGTTTAAATGAAGAGTTGGGGGAAGTTGTAATCTTAGATCTTTTTATCTTGAATTCTAACCGTGTTTAGTTAAACGTCGTTTTCTAAATTGTCTTTATTTCATTTTAATCAACATCAAAACAAATCATATTGTCATTGTTTAAATTAGATTAATTTTTCATGCGATTGATATTTGGTAATTATTTAACATAATTCCTCGTGGGTTCGACAGTTTACTTATCTTATATTACTTGTGGACCGCGTATACTTGCGCGTGCTTTATTGATTGCGAAATCTAGCAACAAGTTTTTCGCGCCGTTGTCGGGGAATTATTTTACAATAATTTTACCAATATTGATTATAGTCGAATTGATCTTAATTTAGACTTGTATTTAATTTTTCACTTGATTGTGTAGGTACTCTTGATTTGCATGTGCCGATCACAAAGTCTTGAGTTATTTCCTTACGATCCCGAGATCGAGAGAAATACCCGAAGACTAAGAAGAGAAAGAATCAGGGGTTCTAACAATCAAGAAACTATGGCGGCAGAGGAACAAAAAGCATTGAGAGACTATCACCGCAGATAAGTGATTTATAGTCTAGTATCACAAGGCCGGCAATAACTGCAAATGCCTTTGAAATTAAACCGGGAACAATACAAATGGTGCAAAAATCGTTACAGTTTGGGGGTTTGGCTAATCACAACCCTAATGAGCATTTGTTGAGCTTTATTAAGATATGTGATACTTTCAAATTTAATGGAGTGACGGATGATGCTTTGAGACTTAGACTTTTTCCGTTCACTTTGAGAGACAAAGCTAAGAGTTGGCTTCACTCATTGCCACCGGGATCCATCACTACATGGTCAGACTTAGCACAGAAATTTTTGGCAAAGTTCTTCCCTCCTACAAAGTCTGCTAGATTGAGAAATGAAATTGCAACCTTTGAACAACATCATGGAGAATCATTGTATGAGGCATGGGAGAGATTTAAAGATTTGCTTCGAAGGTGCCCGCATCATGGTTTCCTACCATGGATGCAATTGAATACCTTTTACAACGGATTGGGATCTCACAATCGGTCTTGCATAGATGCAGCTGCGGGAGGATCTTTCATGGCTAAAAATTATGGAGAAGCACTTGATTTATTGGAGGTCATGGCTGCAAATAACTACCAATGGCCAACTTCTAGAATAAGTCAACCAAAGGTAGCCAGAGTATTAGAGGTGGATGCCATCACGTCCCTAGCAGCTCAGATGGCAGCAATGTCAAAGAAACTTGATTCCTTGACTGATTCAAAAGTGCAGCAAGAAGCTCTTGTTTGTGAATTATGTGTAGGAACACATGCCAATGACCAATGCCCATTTGATCACGAGGCAGTTCAGTTTGTAAGTAGCTACTAGAGACCACCAAATCATTACCAAAACAGTTACAATGCTGGAAATAGGAACCACCCTAACTTTTCATGGAGCATCAATCAAAATTTTCAGCAAGCTCCAAAACCACACCAGCCACCAGGGTTCCAAAATCAGCCACAATATCATGCAGCTTAAACTTCACAACCAGAGAGAAAATCAGATTTTGAAGAGTTGATATTGAAACACATAGCTAACCAGGATGTGATGATAAAGAACTAAGCAGCAGCACTCAAAGCTTTGGAAAATCAAATTGGGCAAATGGCTAGTTCTATGTCAAATAGACCCCAGGGATCTCTTCCTAGTAACACAGAAACTAATCCAAGGAGAGATGGGAAAGAGGAATGTCAGGCAGTAACACTCAGAAGTGGAAAACAAACCTTACAGGAGCCTGAATTGCAAAAGGGGGCAGCCCACTCATGCTCTCCTCCAGATTTGAATAATGTAGATTTTTCTAAGGGAATGGACAACAGTGTACCACCTAAGTCGGAACAGAGAGATACAACAGATAAACCTAGTGTTGTTCCTACACCGAAAGTGTTTCCACCAGTGCCTTTCCCTCAAAGACTGCAAAAGCAAAAGTTAGATAAACAGTTTGCCAAATTCCCAGAAGTCTTTAAGAAGCTAAAAATTAACATTCCTTTTGCAGAGGCCTTAGAACAGATGCCAAATTATGCCAAATTCATGAAGGGTATTTTGTCTAGGAAGAAGAGGTTAAATGACTTTGAAACAGTGGCTTTAACGGAGGAATGTAGTGCAGTGTTGCAAAGGAAGCTACCTCCCAAGTTGAAGGACCCAGGCAGTTTCACTATACCGTGTACTATTGGTAGCCTTTCATTCAACAAATGTTTGTGTGACTTGGGTGCTAGCATTAATCTCATGCCATTATCCGTGTATACTCAGTTGGGGCTTCCTGCACCAAAGCCAACAAACATTTCTCTTCAGCTTGCCGATAGGTCGGTTACTTACCCAAGGGGAATTGTAGAAGATATTCTTGTAAAGGTGGATAAGTTCATCTTCCCGACTGATTTTATCATCTTAGATGTCGAGGAAGATAAAAACATCCCTATTATTCTTGGGAGACCATTTTTAGCCACTGGGAGAACTTTAATCGATGTGCAAAAGGGAGAGCTCACTATGAGGGTTCAGAATCAAGAAGTCACATTCAATGTGTTTAAGGCCATGAAATTCCCTTCAGATGAGGAAGGATGTTTTCAGGTGGATGTGATTGGGCAAGTTGTAAAGGATGAGCTTTTGAATGTGTTGAACAATGATCCATTGGAGACTTCACTTTTGGGAGAGTTCGACATGGATGATCCGGATTTGGTTGAATATCTACAGATTTTGGATACAGTGCCACGGGGAAGCAAGTTTCAAATCCCGTTTGAATCTCTAGAGTATGCTGAGGATGCTACAGATCGGTTGAGACCATCCCTTGAGATACCTCCATCACTTGAGCTAAAACCATTGCCTAATCATCTCAGGTATGCATATTTGGGTGAATCATCTACTTTACCTGTTATTATTGCCTCTGTTCTTAACAAGTTTCAGGAAAGTAAGGTGTTGCGAGTTCTTAGAGAGTACAAATCTGCTATTGGATGGACCATCGCCGACGTCAAGGGAATAAGCCCATCATTCTGTATGCACAAAATCTTGACGGAGGATGATAGTAAACCCACTGTGGAACATCAAAGGAGACTTAACCCAATCATAAAAGAGGTGGTGAAGAAAGAGATTTTGAAGTGGTTAGATGCTAGAATAATTTATCCCATTTCTGATAGTGCTTGGGTGAGCCCAATTCAGTGTGTACCTAAGAAAGGGGGTATGACGGTTGTAGCCAATGAAAATAATGAGTTGATTTTGACAAGAACGGTAACTGGTTGGAGGGTTTGCATGGACTACCGGAAACTTAACAAGGCAACCCGAAAAGATTATTTCCCACTGCCTTTTATTGATCAGATGTTAGACAGACTGGTAGGACATGGGTACTATTGCTTGTTGGATGGTTATTAAGGTTATAATCAGATTGCTATTGCTCCAGAGGACCAAGAAAAGACTACCTTCACATGTCTATTTGGTACTTTTGCTTTTAGAAGGGTCTTATTTGGATTGTGTAATGCACCAGCCACTTTTCAAAGGTGCATGATGGCAATTTTTTCGGATTTGGTGGAACGTAATGTAGAAGTTTTCATGGATGACTTTTCAGTATTTGGTGATTCGTTTGACAATTGCTTGGAAAATCTAGTTCTAATACCGAAGAGATGTGTGGAAACTAATCTAGTGCTCAACTGGGAAAAATGTCACTTCATGGTGCAAGAGGGGATCATACTTGGGCATAAAGTGCCATCAAAAGGTCTAGAGGTGGATAGAGCAAAACTTGAAACAATTGAAAATTTACCTCCACCAACCTCAGTGAAGGGTATTCGCAGTTTTTTGGGTCATGCGGGGTTTTACCGAAGATTCATAAAGGACTTTTCTAAAATCTTAAAGCCTTTATGCAGTTTACTAGAGAAAGATGTGCCGTTCAAGTTTGATGAAGAGTGTTTGATCGCATTTGAGCTTTTAAAGAAGAAATTGACCACCGCACCAGTGATAGTTGCTCCGGATTGGTCAAAGCCTTTCGAATTGATGTGTGATGCCAGTGATTATGCAGTTGGGGCTATTTTGGGACAGCGTAAGGAGAAGGTTTTTCATGCTATTTACTATGCCAGCAAAACCTTAACTGATGCACAGCTCAACTACACCACTACCGAGAAATAGTTGCTTGCTGTAGTTTATGCTTTTGACAAGTTTCGATCTTACTTGATTGGAACAAGGGTGGTTGTATTCACGGACCATTCAGCTATTCGGTATCTAATTGCAAAGAAAGATGCTAAACTGAGGTTGATTAGATGGATCTTATTGCTGCAAGAGTGTCGACGCCGGGAGGAATCGCCTCTTTCGCGATTGTTTAGTCCTTTCCAATTTTTGCCTTTTGATTAGATGATTTTTTGGAAAAGGTCGGCATTAATGTCGACGGGGTTTTGAAAGATCATTTTTATGATGAGCCAATTAACCAGAGTCGCCAGTTGGTATATTTGAAATGGATGTACCAACTCATCCGAGTTTCATTTTTCGTAAATCGCTGGCTCATGTGTGACTCCGAATTAATTGGTCTGCGAACCGAGATTCATAGAGTTCGGAGGCTTGCTTAAGCGAGGGGAAGGTGTTAGGCACCCCCCGACTTCCGTGAAACACGGTTACCGCAATCTTGATGCTTTTTCTATCCTTTAATTCTTGAATGTGTATGTGTATGTGCGTGTGTGTGCCTATGTGAATGTCGTGGTGAGTTTGCCTGAAGAAACCATTTGGGTTTTAATGAAAAAGTCATACTTTCTTTTGAGAATGCTTTAGAATGTCACTTTGTTTATACGAGAAAGCTTTATGAGAAAGGTTTGATTTTAATTGTCAAAACTATGAGATTTTCATTAGGTGTCGTTTTGGCAAAACAAGAGTTTTTTAAACCTTCGTCAAAATAGGAATCGAGATCTATACGTTGCTTTCGTAAATAGCATGATGAGCAACTTCTAGGATCTCTTTAACCCTATGCACAAAGATTTAATAAAACGTTACTTATTTTTATAAAATCATTTTTGTGACATTTGAAAACGATTTTTGTCTTTAGCCTTCTCGTTAAATAGGAATCGACATTCATTGGCATTTCCAAATTTTAGCCTCGTGATGCTAATAACCTAGTTTGATTGATTTTATGAAAATCTTATCATTTAGCTTTGAAATCAATTTCATGTCATAAATCAAATCAAGCATTAAAGTGCGTTGGGGCTACTCATGGGCATGTAAGCCATCAAAATAACCCCGAACGCCCACAATCGCATACTTTCACTATGATGGGGCCTTAAACCCGATTCTCGCCTTGGCGTCGTTTTAAGGCCCGACGATTACATACTTACAATGAAGACTACATCGTTCCTACGACATATATCAAAAGATGTCCAACATCGGATTTGGACCACGGGGTCGCGTTCCTAGGCTCACATCCAAAATTGCCACACACCCACAATATCCTAAAATAGCAATCTAAACAATCTATGCACGATACATCATTATAATGAGCTAAAGATTACATCAAACGGATATCATCGGGCCATTAGGGGGAATTTCGTTCCGATGAGACCCTCACTAATAGTCCCTAATCCATGGCTCCACAATAACATGTAAGAAAAACTACATTTAAGGTAATTCGGATGACAAAAAGCTTAACAAAAATGGTATAACATAATGCTATAACAAAGGGTTTTTCACCTAGCAAATAATCCTCACAATATGTATGAACTTGTATATTGAGTAGAGTAGGTAATATATGATATATAATCTCACAAAATGGATACAATTCCTCACTATTTTCTCTCTTTTCTCTCTTGATTTCCTCTTCTTTTCTGCTGTTTTCTTCTTCTTTTTTCGAGCTGCTGCCGCCTGCTGCATTCCCTCTCTTTTTTTCTGTTTCTGTATGCAAAATGGCCTGATAAGGGGCTGCCCTAGGCAGCCGCAGATTGATTTGCGGCTGGCCGCAGATTGATCTGCGGCTGGCCTCGGTTTCCCCGCACCCGCCGCGCACTTCAGCCGTTCACCGCGCACTACCATTATTTTAATCGTTTGGCCGCAGATCAATCCGCGGCTGGGTGGGCTGATTTTCTCAATTTTTGAGCCGCACCTTGATTCTCGTGTCGGATCGCTGATTTTCGCTGAAAGGCTTGTATTTCGCAGTCCGG
This sequence comes from Aralia elata, assembly GCA_034770075.1. Taxonomy (NCBI): domain Eukaryota; kingdom Viridiplantae; phylum Streptophyta; class Magnoliopsida; order Apiales; family Araliaceae; genus Aralia; species Aralia elata. The sequence continues at coordinate 53,092,603 of CM068387.1, read as the reverse complement.
GAACCGCTGGGAAAAGTGCCACATCATTCATGGGTGTTTGCTTCGCCCGTCGTCGTGTCAGCCTTGATCGCAAGTCGTCGCGGTGGCTTTGAGTGTTCGCACTTATGTGCACCTTCCGTCTCGTTGGCGGGCTAATTGACGATTTTGCCCTCCTGTCAAGGTTAGTATAGGAAACGCAAAATTTGGGTGTCTACAAAGAGTTTGACTTAGAAATTTGGGACAAAAAGGGGACTAAAAAGTAGCCGACCATCTATCTAGATTGGAGAATCCGAGTCATGACAAGGAAGATAAAGTTCTAATCAATGAGTCTTTTCTAGATGAACAACTGTTTGTGGTTCACGGCGAAATTCCATGGTATGCAGATTTTGTTAACTACTTGGTTAGTAACACACTCCTCCCAGACTTGTCGTGGCAGCAAACGAAAAAGTTTCTTCATGACGTGAAGAGGTATATATGGGATGAGCCATATCTATTTAAACATTACGTAGATCAAATGATTCAAAGGTGTGTTCCACAAAGTGATGTTGATAGCATTCTACATCACTATCATGATTCACTATATGGAGGTCATTACGGGGGTGAAAAGACGGCTACTAGGGTGTTGCAAGCAGGGTTCTTCTTGCCAACTTTGTTTAAAGATGCTCATTAGTTTGTTCTAAGATGTGATAGATGTCAACGAATGGGGAACATCTCTAAACGACATGAAATGCCTTTGAACATGATCCTTGAGGTTGAAGTCTTTGACGTTTGGGGTATTGACTTCATGGGGCCATTCCCGCCCTCTTTCAACAATCTATACATTCTCTTGGCAGTAGATTATGTATCTAAATGGGTGGAGGCAGCTACATTGCCTACTAATGATTCCAAGGTAGTGCTGAAATTTCTTCAAAAGAATATCTTCACATGGTTCGGTATTCCAAGGGCCATGATCAGTGATGAAGGAAGTCATTTTTGCAATAAGCACTTTACAACCCTCTTGAGAAAATATGGGATCAATCACAGAATTGCTACTGCATATCACCCCCAGACCAATGGTCAAGCTGAGGTCTCTAATAGAGAAGTGAAGAAAATTCTGGAAAAGATCGTCAATCCTACAAGAAAGGATTGGTCAACAAAGCTAGATGATGCACTTTGGGCGTACAGAACGGCTTATAAGACACCCATTGGCATGTCACCATACCAGCTAGTTTATGGAAAGGCATGTCATCTCCCAGTTGAACTTGAGCATAAGGCGTTCTGGGCCATAAGAAAGATGAATTTTGATCTCACAGCTGCAGGCGAGAAAAGGCTTCTTCAGCTCAATGAACTTGATGAGTTCCGACTACAAGCTTATGAGAACTCAAAATTGTACAAGGAGAAGGTAAAAAAATGGCATGATAAGAAAATTGTTGACAGAAAATTTGAGCCTGGCCAAGCGGTATTGCTATACAACTCTAGATTGAGGCTTTTTCCAGGAAAGCTCAAGTCACGTTGGTCGGGGCCTTTCATTGTCAAGCACGCATTTTCTCACGGGGCTGTGGAAGTTTATGATAATAATCCGGAGGAATCATTCAAAGTTAACGGCCAGCGACTTAAGCATTATTGGGATGGATGCTTCGATCGTCAGAAAACCTCAGTCACTCTAGCCGATCATGCTTGATGCAACGAAAAGTCAGGGCAAGGACTCTAAACCAAGCGCTCGGTGGGAGGCAACCCACCATCTTCCGTATCCTTTATGTTCAGTTTGTGTGTCTTATTTACTGCGTTTGTCATAGTAGTTAGTTTTCAAGTTTTTCATATTTAGTGTGTTATGTGTTAGTTGAGGTGTTTCAGCGTCGAGTTGCTTTTGAGAGTCATTTTTGGCCCTTTGTTCCTAATGTGTGTTTTGTAGGTTGCAAGAATATAGGGAGGAGGTATTAGACATGGTCCTTGTCTTAAATTTTCAAAAAATCAAATTTTGCTTCAGCAGGTGAGCTCGCCGCGGCGAGGATTTTGGCTTGGGATTTCTCGCCCCGGCGAGAAAAACGTGAACAAATCTCTCGCCCCGGCAGAGACGTGGATTTGCTGAACTTAAAACTTCCTCCCGTTCGAATTTTTTCCATCTTTCTTCATCCTCACCTTCTGCAACCCAGCGACCAGCACTCCCAACCCGTCCCAAACCATTTGAAATCCAACCCTAACACAAGCCCACTCTCGATTTCAATTTGCTAGAGGATTGAGCGACCCTTGTCCACAACAATTTACTTCCAATTAGGGTTTTCAATCAATTCCACCCGTGTCAGTCACCACCATTGAAGCCACTCGAAATTGGTCAATTAATTTGAGAAATTAGGGCTAGAACTCAGTCTCAATACACCTCATTTTGGATTCAAGCTGCAATTTGGTGAATTCAAGCAAGTATTCCCATCTTCCGCATGCAACCCAACTAACAGAGGCAAGGTATTTCAACTGAGGACTGATTTCTCACTGCAATTTGCTGTAGTTATTGTTGAGTTTGATTAATATTGCATCTGAGAATTCAATTGGGTTATAATTAAGTAAATTAAGCACCGAGTTGGGTTTATCTGTGTTGTTTTGTTTGAACTGCCACTCTTATGCTCTGTTGAATTGCTGGATATTGGATTCCCAATTGAGTTTGTGTTGGCTCAATTGGAGGTTGGGTTGTATATATTTTGTGCATATTGAGAGCTTCTTGCAGGAGATTGGGATTTGAGAAAAATTCGAGTTTGGGGGAACTAGTTTTCAGCAGTTTCTGTTAAGTGCACAGCAGGTGATTGGTTCTGTTTCAAAAAGAAAATTCAGTCTGCTTGTTACCATGCCTCCAAAGAGATTCCGTAGTGAGGGTTCCGCCTCCGCACCACCCCGAGTGTGTGACCACAACAAATTCATTAGTGCTGAGGCGGCCTACAGATTTGACGAGTTCATCACGGGTAAAGCTCTAACTCCCGAGCGGGGCCTCAGACCATAACAGGGTGTTGATGGGGAGATCTAGGAGCAAATACTTGAGAGGGGTTGGGATACTTTTACAGCTCACCCCGACCCAGCAGTTGTTCCTGTAGTGCAGGAATTCTATGCTAATGCTCAGGACAGACAGCCGTTTGAGGTTACAGTCCGAGGGAGGAGGGTACCCTTCAGTGCACAGGCCATTAATGACTATTATAACCTGATGACACCTGACATGTGCCAGTACATCGAGTTCCTTCGCTCTCAGCCGGATTATGAGAAGATTTTGACAGATTTGTGCAAGCCAGGCACAACATGGATCATTAAAGGCAGTAGGAGTGCCCTCTCTTCCACAGCAAGGACCTCAGCTTATATGGAAAGATTTGGTACGCATTCCTGAGTGCTAAGCTCATGCCATCCCAGCATGTGAGCAATGTTTCGAGGGACAAGGTAGCGTTGCTTTACGCTATTGTCATGGACTTCACGATTGATGCAGGAAACATCATCGAGGGTAGTATCTACCGGCTTCTGAGGGGTAATGTTCAGGGCGGATTACCTCATCCCTCCCTCATATGCGGATTGTGCAGGAAGACGGGGGTACAGTGGCGAGATGAGGAGGTAACACAGCAGCCATCACAGATCCTCGGCCACAGACTGATTGAGAGGTACAAGGTATGGGATGGAGCCGAGTCACATCCTCGAGGCCGAGGCTTTATCATTGTGGCTACTTCTGAGGATGAGGAGGATGATGCTCAGTTGCCTGCCAGTTCATCCCAGCCTAAGGTGAAGTTCAACACTCAGATCCGCAGCCTCCAGTTACTTATAGACAGACGGGCTAAGAGGCTGGAGAGGCAAAATCAGCGCATTACAGAGAGGCAGGAGCACATGTGGAACTACACCACTTGCTTCAATGAAGTTCTAGCAGCACAGTACCCGAGTGCAGCTCCACTTCCTTTCCCGGTGCCTACACCACTACCTCCTTTCCCACCATCCGGCTCTGACGGCGAGGAGGTGGAGGACCACCCCGTCGGTTGATATCCAAGGGAAGTCCTCAGTTATTCATTTCTTTATCTTTTCTACAATGAGGACATTGTTTATTGCAAGTTTGGGGGTGTTAGAGTTTTTAGTTATAACATTTTATCATGTTGCATTTAGTTGTAGTTTTGCATCCATGTAGTATGTTTCAAATTTATGTTATAGTTAAGCAAAAAAAAAATCATCAAAATGACTTTTCTTGCTATTAATGATTATTACTATTATTGTCATTTGTTTGATGATCATTGTACATATTCATCAGCTGCTTTTCTTTAGTGTTACTTTTATATAGTATCTTGTAGAACTGCATTTAGAAGCTTATGAGCAGTGCATTTAAGGAAGGCCGATGATGACATGGTGATCACTGTTTTAATGTATTCAATACTTTGGGTCTAAATTGTTATGTTAGAAATGTTAACTTGTGCCTAATTCAGTTAAATTTTTAACCCTTTGAATTCCTAATGCACATATTAATGTTGTTGAGTACGTGAGATTTTAAGTTCAACTCTCTGAAACTGTTGCTCATTAAAAGATAGGATAGCCATTTTCAAAAAAAAAAATTTAAAATTTCGATATGCTTATTTACTGCTTCGATGTCTGTCTTGAAGGCTGGTAATTATTAAAAATGTAGTATAGACAGATATGAGTAGATCTTGACTAGTTTATCTTTGTGGCCTTTGTCATTCGAACAAGTAAGCCCTTTGGAGCGTTTTTACGCTTGGTGCCCTAAAACCATCTGGTTTGGGAGTCATCGGTGGAAAGTTTGCTACATGGGTGACATTGAATAGCCTAATGAAGATATACATTGCACATATCTAGATGTTAATAAAACTATCATCGAGATGGAGCGTAAAATGCACTCGGTGATTGTTATAGAGTATAGCTAAATAGAGTGTGAAAATAGAAGCTAGTGAGCATGAGAGATGCTAGTAGATGGTTATTGACTGTTTTATCTTCTTTTGAGCACTGTAGTTCTTAGATAGAATTGTGATCATTGCGTACTCCGACATTCTGACCACACACACACATAAGGGTTAAACATTTGGCAAAATTTGGTGTGTTTCATTTCTGATAATAACACAGTTGAGATGTTGTTTACTTGTTTCTGATTGTTGAGGCTGGATTTCCTTATCTTGGCTGCTCTAGGCTTATAACTCATGCATTTGCATTCATTTAATTAGTTGCATTGTGTATTTTTCATTTCCTTTGTTTTTGCTTGAGGACAAGCAAAGTCTTAAGTTTGGGGGTATTTAATGAGTGGGTTTTATACCTACGAATTAGATATCTTTTGAACCCAATTCTTTGCTATCCTTAGGTATTTCTGGTGCTTCTTTATTTGTTTTATGCTTTTGTTATGTAGGAAGCAGCCTTGGACGACCGTGGCAGAGATTAGCACTTTCAGGGGCAAAATGGTAATTCCAGCAGGAAGGAGGACCTCGCCGCAGCGAGCTCCCTAAGCCATTTCTGGCGCCGGGGCGAGCTCCCTAGGCTTATTTTCTCGCCGGGGTGAGCTCCCGTCGGGGCAAGCTCCCCAGACCATTTTTCTCGCCGGGGCGAGCTCGTCGTTTTGCAGGTACGACTGACTTTGTCTTGTTCTGCAGAAGTGGCGCACCAAGGGAAGAATTTCAAGAATGGGAAAATGAGGAGAGAGAAGGGAACAATCAGGCATACAGGGAGTTATTATGCTAGGTATTACAGATATTCCACATTATTCAACATACCATTGTACATCATCCAAACCCTAGTTTTTGAACGGAAGCAAACAAGGAACAAGGAGGATTACTATCTTCAATTCATCAACTCAAGGAGGAGAGGAGCACGAAATAGGAAGGCAAGAGCTGGAGAAGAGGAACTACACCATACCAATTCGGGAATCTCATCAAAAAGGGGTGTATTGATAAGTCAATTTTATACCTATAAATTGAGTATTTTTAGCTTGATGATTTGTTAGTTTTTGAGTAATTTATATTCTTTTTTATGTGTTTTTATCTTATTGTTATGGAATATGTCTTTGTATCACTTTTATGTATTTTTACTTTGTTTTGCAGGAAAAAAAGAATAAAAGGGTATTTGGATCAATGTCCATAATTTATCATTGACATAGCAGCCCATTGAGGCCCAATTTCCTCCTTGGTCCAGCCTTTATCTCTCATCGCTCAAGTAAGGAAAGTTGTAGATCTATTTCTTAGCTTTCCGAATCATCTTGAAATGCCTAAATCGAAGTTCGGATGAGAGAGTTATGACCATTTTACCAACATACGTCAAAGCTGAAATTTTTTGGAAATTGAGCTTTTGGACAGATTGACCTTTGGGGCTTCGGTTGAGATTTGAATTTTGTTAGAGTTTCCAAATAAAAATGTGTTCTTCTTAAAGATTGTAGTAGACTTCTCAAGCTTTCTGGAAAGGTATGGTGGGAAAAATTTCGAGTTCATTTAGGCCTTCAAATATTGATTTTTAGATAGCTAATCCGAATCCCGCATGGACTAGATTTCTGTTCGGACCAGTTGGAGTATTTGGGCCATAACTTGAGCTTCCCAACTCCAAATCAGGTGATTCAAAAGCCCAAATTCATTAGGAACTCCAGAGCTACAACCTTTGTTCTTTGAGCAAGGTCCAATTCGGTGGTTTAAAAATTCAAAATTAGCTTACAAGGTGCTGATCAGTTAGTTGACAGATTTGGATTTTTAGCACATCACATGGGCACGTTTTTGGCTTGTTATTTGCTTTGGATGGCTGATGCACATGACTTAGATTAGTTGTTGGATCTTGACCATCTTGTATGCTTGAGTGCCTATAAATAGCAAGAGGTGTTTCAACACCAACACACCAATTCATAAACCAATTTACACATTCATATTCCAACTCCTTCATATCATATCCTTGAGAGTATTCTCCACATTAGTTTGTTAGTATAGGAGTATGGAGAGGAAGTAGACCTCCAAGGGGAGGCTACTCTCATCTCCATTTTTATAGTTCAAGAGTAAGCAAGAGATCAACATTTATGGAAGCCTAGAATCGAAGGCGAAAGCTTGGAGATTGAAGATTGTGATCCGAAGTGACAGCCGGATATCAAAGCATAGTTTTTCTTCTCTAAACTCTTCCTTTATTTTTGTATTCTATTATTGTTGAATATCTTGTAAATTATATTTTGCCTATTTGCTATGAACTCTTCTCTTTTATTTTATTTAGTTCCAATGGGATGTTGAACTTTTTATACATTATTTGTTCTTTCTTATATGAAGTTCATTCTCGATAATCTGTTTTAACTGTTGAATGATATTTATTCCGATTGATTAAATGTGATCAGTTAAGTTAATTTGACTATTATCATCTGCTAGATTAAGGGACAGTATTATGTGTAATTGATATTGTTCCTAATCACAAGTAGCAATTAGCGATACATGATTGTGGTCAAGCTTTTGAGTATTGTTATGATTATTGGAAGCCAAGTTAAATAATCCAAGCTTGTGTGATTGTTGCTTGGAATAGTCTAATTCCCTAGATCTTAATGTTGCTGTTATATTAAATCTAGAGAGCTTGTTCTAGGTTGTATAATGGTTAGAATCTTGTGAAGAGCTTGTTTCATTGAGTGATAATTAAGGGGAGTTTCGGGTAGCAGAGCTTGTTGTTACCTAGGGCTATTAATTTTATTGAAGGATAAATATTGCTATGATAAGGTGATATTGAACGGAAGAACTAGAGCCTTTATTTTATTCTTATTACTTTAAATTATGTTTTTATTAATTAGTTAAATCAAATAACAACCCCCCGTTTTGGCTTACAAAGTATAAATTTAAACTAATCATTCTCTGAGGGATCGACTCTTACTTACACTACTACATTAATATCTTTTGCAGTAAGGTTTTATTTTTGGGTGCTTGCGACAACACACCATGTATCTTCATATGTTTTAGTTCTTCATTCTTATTTTGTAACTCCAAAGAGAAATAAGAGAAATTGTATGCAAAATTTTCAAAGTGCGAATTTTGGTTGGAGCGTGTTCAATTCCTTGGGCATGTTATCGATAAAGACGAGATTTCGGTGGATCCAGCTAAAGTGGAAGCTGTGATGAACTGGGATCAGCCGAAAACCCCGTCAGAAGTGAGGAGTTTCCTAGGTTTGGCAGGTTATTACAGGCGTTTTATTCAAGATTTCTCCAGGATCGCCACTCCGTTGACGAATTTAACAAGAAAGTCAATGAAGTTCGTTTGGTCGAAGAAGTGCGAAGAGAGTTTTCAAGAACTAAAGAAGAGACTAAGCTCGACACCTGTGTTGTCTTTGCCAGATGATACAGGAAATTTTATGGTATATAGTGACGCATCGCATAAAGGACTTGGTTGTGTGCTTATGCAGAATGGTAAGGTTATTGCATATGCATCGCGCTAATTAAAAGACTATGAAAAAGGGTATCTGACCCATGATTTGGAGTTAGCAGCCGTGGTGTTTGCTTTAAAAATCTGGAGGCACTATCTCTATGGGGAGAAGTGTGAAATATATACAGTGTGACGCCCCCAAAATCTCTACACTCTCCTGTAGCAGATCTGGTGCTCACGTGAAACTATACAACTATAAATATTCAATAAAATATGACTTCTATCTATCCAAGATTCACAGTATCCCATAACAGATAATAGTTCTCGTCAAAACGTTATCCGTGTTTGGATACCCTCACTTGGATGTACAGATTCATATCTTGTAGATATCTCTTTCATATCAATAGTTCCTATCTATCTGACATTCACAGTATTAATGATAAGATTGTCCATAGAACTGAGGGGCGCATTCCGATAGGGATGACACCTTATCGGCGCTCATTTAGTGTAACCCCAGAACTTATAGAACTCTCAACATCATTTAGATACCCTCATTCAGATGTATAGTTTATATAGACACTGTATTTAACTTAGTACAACTATTCTAAAGAATTTAAAGATCAGAGTATAACGCATTCTATGACATAAAGGATCATAATATATTACATAACATTTTGTTCAGTTACATCATTCGTTATACTAAGTTATTACAACAACAAGTCTTTAAAAGACTTAAAGTATTCAACAACAGAAATAAAACTTAATAAGTATGGCTTTTCCCCTTATCGGTCCCAGACGTGCCAGGAATATCATTTAAAGCTGTAAAAGAAGATATGCGCAAGAATGAGCTACAAATGCTCAGCAAATTCATTTGAATATGTAAACACCATGTGTTTGATTTGAAAGATATCAACAATGTATACTGAGGGTTCTGTATAACAACCATATATTTCATTTAGTTCTATCAGTCTTTAAAGACTTAGAACCATTTGAGTTTTGGATATCTGGTAGGTGATCAGCCTCACCAATATCCTAGGAGTATGCATATCATCCTACCATTTGTGGTCAATATATTATCGACATTTATTGGCCTTCCTATGAAGGCATTTCCATTTACTCAGTATAGATGTCTTACCAAATAATTTGGTTTGACACAACAATTTACGCTCGAATAAACAATATATGAATAATGATTCATTTCTTAAATTATGCTGAACAAGAAACAATAACTTCGCAATAATTGATAGCAAGATGTATAATACTTGCTTAAATATAACAAAGTTGGGAGACTTGCCTTAGCGTAGCTCACTATAATTTAGTACAATCGGTCAACGCACGTAGTCTACGTATACCAATAATAAGCGTTAGCACGTATATAAACATGTATCACGTTAATATAGACAAGTTTCATGAAGGTTCGACGTTGATTCGGTATCTCGGTCGCATCCTTAATGGCTAAACACAAAAATTGTTCGATAAAACTTCATTTGGAAGTCTAATTATTAGTCTAAATAATTTAATTATTATTTATAACATTTTTAGAAGCTTGGTATTATTTTTAAATAATTTTCAGAATCTTGGAAGTATTTTTAAATAATTTTACAAGTTTAGAAATATTTTTAAATGATTTAATTATCATTTAGAATAATTTTTAAAACATTTAATATGTTATTTAAATAATTTATTTATCATTTAGAATATTTTTAGATACTTAAAATATTATTTAAATAATTTATTTATCATTTATAATATTTTTAGAAAGATAGAATATTATTTAAATGATTTATTTTATCATTAATAATATTTTTAGACTTTATTTTATCATTAAAATAATTTATTTATTATTTATAATAATTTTTAAAACTTAATTTGATATTTAAATGACTTAATTATCATTTATAACATTTTTAAATATTTAATATATTATTTAAATGATTTATTTATCATTAATAATATTTTTAAATATTTAATATTTTATTTAATTATTATATATAATAATTTTATTTACCTTAATATCATTTTTAAATAATTAATATAATTATTTAATAATTTAATATCATTTTTAAATAATTAAAAAAATTATTAAATGATTTATCATAAATATTATTTATTATTTAATTAAATTAAATAATATATCAGAATATATAAAAATATTAAAAATAATTTTTTTATAATTAAAAATGAATTTTCGGATTTATTTGTTAATTATTAATAATTATTTAATATTTATTTATTATTTTATAATTTATTTAATTAATTTTTATTTAATTTTTATTAAAAATCCGTCGCTAAAGGGCTTTAGCGACGGTCTGCATATGTGCATAGTGTTCTGGGTTTGGTTATGCATTTTGTCGCTAAAGGTGTTCTTCATGAAGAACATCTGGTCAACGCTGGACAGCCTACTTTGAGCTCAAATTAATTTCAACTAGGTTATGATTTGGGTTTGATTTTTGTTGCTCGTTACAATCTACATGGTAGAGAGTAACGACATGTTTTGTTTGTGATCAAACAACATCATTTAATGTCATTTAAATTTGGTCAAACTAGCAGGGACCAACTGTTCTTATGAATTTCTGGGTTACCCAGAAATTCATAAGTCAGTTGCGGTCAAGGTACTTTGACTGCAATTTCTGGCTAGATTAGTTAATGTTAGTGTGTTTTTATGTTACCAGATTGTATTCTACATAGCATATAACAAGTCTAAACAAAGAAATCACATAACACATATCATATAGACCGATTCTGGGTTGCATGAAAGTCTGACAAACCTTGTCAGACACCTTCAAGGGAATTCTGGGTTACCCAGAAATGAAAATCAGAACGGTCAAGGCACTTTTGACCGATCATATCTTTCATCCTAGTTATTTGTTTGCTATGCTACACGTCGGGCTTTAAAGATAACATGGCAGGCTACACATACATGCATAAAAACAGATCAAACAACTAATCTAAGACGATCAAAAGGCCTGACAATTTTGCCTGTCAGACTGTTCTTGACTGCCAAGAACAGTTTGAGTTTTTGGCTTGATTTTCATATCTAGATGTTATGTAAACATGTTTTAACCGCCCAGATCACTTAATAACATACTAACAAGTATTCCTAAACATCTAAAACACAAAAATTTTCCAAGCTTGAAGATCAAACATAAAATTAGGGTTTGCACCTTTTTCTTCAAATTTTTGATTTCTTCTTTCTGATTCTGAGCTTGTGGTTGCTAGGGCTTGTTTAGGCTGGTAATATAAGTGTATAGGTTTCAAAATTTCGTAGGTTAAATTATCAGAACCTCTTTCTATTTATAGCAACTTAGATTAGGGTTTCCTAGACTTTAATTTCCATTTTTGCCCTAAAAATATCTAACCTAGTTACTTGTGCTACTTGGAATCAGATATTATTAACCTACTTAAGCTAGATATTTATAAATATCTGATTTTGTGTTCCTATCTTCTCTTGATTGATTTAAAATTTGATTTTTGATTTATTTACTTACTAATTAAACCTAGATTTTTGCTAATCATGTTTATAATGTTAATTTAAGTTTAATAATCTCCTAATTAGTGTTATATATCATAATTAAGGTTTTACATTTCATAAATTAGGGTTATTGAACCAAATTAGGGTTTTAGGATTCTAAATTAGGGTTTAGGATTTTCAATCCTACGATTAGGGTTTCAATCTTTCGTTTAGGGTTTAGTTTAATCTTAATAATTCATAATTAATATTATGATTCATCATTTAAATCTTAATTACATCAATTAAGATTATTGTACACTAATTAGGGTTTTAATTTGATCAGTTCGGACAATTATTACTAATTAGGGTTTTCAAATTAGGGTTTCTATTTTAGTTTAACATTTTAAACCCTATTTAACTTATTTTAGAATTTTATCGGTTAATATAATATTATATTAATGTCGAAGCACGACAAAGCACTTCGTCATTTCTAAGCACGACACAGCAGCTTGCAAAAATAATTTGTCGAGATGCTTCTCGGTGAATTCGCCGGAAGCACGACAAATCATTTTGTCCGATTTAAGCACGACACAGCTGCTTAGCGAAAAAAATTTATTTGACCTAATTGTTTAATAATATACATAACCATATAATACAAAGTCAGATAATGAAATTTCATTTATTAAACACATTATTTACATATACAAATCTTATTAGGGTTCGGAATATTACATACAGACCATAAAAGTCTGAAGTATATTTTCACACAAAAGGATTTGAATATGCGGCATAGGAGATGGATAGAATTGATCAAAGACTATGATTGCGAAATTCTATACCATCCGGGGAAGGCTAATGTGGTTGCCCACGCTTTGAGTAGAAAAGGTCGGGAGAAACTATTTTTATTAACTGCTCAGGAGAAGCTCGTGGCGAAAATGGCTAAATTGGAGTTAGAGGTAAAGGGTCTGGCAGAGCCTAATGAAAAATTGTTTCAGATAGAAACCCAACCAACTTTGGTGGAAAAAGTGAAGGAAGCGCAACTTCAGAATGAGGAATGTGTTAAGATACAGAAAATAGTGTTTGAGGGAGAAGAACTTAAATACAAAATCGACACCGAAGGGTTGCTGAGATTTGAAGGCAGAATTTGGGTTCCGTCAGTGCTGGAGATCAAAGAAGACATTTTGAACGAAGCTCATAGCTTAAGATTTTCGATACACCCGGGAAGTACAAAGATGTACCAGGATCTTCGACAACATTTTTGGTGGCCAAACATGAAAAGGGAAGTTGCTGAGTGTGTTGCGAAGTGCTTAACTTGTCAGAAAGTCAAAGCAGAGCATCAACGACCAAGTGGTTTGTTACAGCCCTTGGAGATACCAGAATAGAAGTGGGAGCATATCACAATGGACTTTATGGTAGGGCTCCCAACTACTCAGAAGGGTTATGACGCAATATGGGTCATAGTCGACAGATTGACGAAAACAGTGCATTTCTTGCCAATCAAAATCAGATTCACTTTGGATCAGCTGGCGAAGTTATACGTCAAAGAGATTATCTCAAGGCACGGAGTTCCAGTATCAATAGTATCAGACAGAGATCCACGTTTCACATCAAAATTTTGGAGGAGTTTGTAAGTTTGTTTGGGGACGCAGTTGAGAATGAGTACAGCCTACCATCCTCAAACCAATGGCCAGAGCGAAAGAACAATTCAAACGTTGGAGGATATGCTTCGGGCATGCGTCATGGATTTTAAAGGCAATTGGGATGATCATTTACCTCTGGTCGAGTTTGCCTATAACAATAGTCATCACGCGAGTATTGGAATGCCGCCATATGAAGCGTTGTATGGAAGGAAGTGCAGAACTCTGGTATGTTGGGATGAGGTTGGTGAACGTCGACTATTGGGACCCGAGCTGGTACAACAAACTGCTGAAATTGTCATGATAATAAGAGCTAGATTGTTAGCTGCTCAAGACAGGCAGAAGAAATATGCGGATCAGCATCGTCAAAATCGTGAATTTGAAGTCGGCAGTTTTGTGTTTCTCAAAGTATCTCCCTGGAAAGGAAAAATTAGATTTCGTAAAAAGGGTAAGCTCAGTCCACAATTTATTGGACCCTTTGAGGTGCGAAAAAGAGTGGGTGAGGTAGCTTATGAGGTAGCTTTACCTCCCGAGTTAGACCACATTCATAATGTCTTTCACATATCGGTGCTACGACCGTATAAGCCTGATTATAAACATGTAATAAGATATGAACCAATACAGTTTGAGAAAGATTTATCCTATGAAGAGATACCTGTACAGATAGTGGACAGAAAAGAGCAGGTTCTCAGAAATAAAGTGATACCTTCTGTAAAGGTAATCTGGAGGAACCACAGTGCTGAAGAAGCTACGTGGGAACTCGAAGAGAAGATGATGCAGAGTTATCCTCAACTGTTTGTTTAATCTTTGTATCGCGATTCTGGGGACAAAATCTTTGTAAGGAGAGGAGAATGTAACGGACGAATTAATTGCGTTGTGATTCTGGGGACAGAATCCTTTTAAGGAGGGAAGGATGTAACGAATGCGATTTTTGTGAATAAATAAAAATATTTATTGAGTTATATAAATATTTTTGTTAATTTATTTATTGAGTAAAATAAATAATTTATAAAGTTATGGTGAAAGAATTTATGTTAAATGATATTTAAATGTAATTTGATGTGATTATTCTAATTTAATTTAATAATTGAATTAGATGATTAAATGATTTGTTTGAATAAAGGATTTATTTGGGTAAGACAATTTATTTGATATTATAGTTATTGGTTAAATAGATTTATTGATTAAATTGGTACGGTTTAATTAAATTTATTTAATAATAAGTTTAATTAAATTAAAAGTGTGACAATTAAAACTATATAGTATAATGGATTATTAAAATAAATGGAAAAAAGTTTTATTTAGATAAACCAAACAAGGCTTTGTGACCCTTGGTTGGTAAAAATAGATTATTTTTCTTTGGGTTTGCCAAACAAGGCGTAACCCTTTGCTTTCTTTAACTGTCTAATTGAAGGCTATTATACGTTAAAATTGAGTTCATCAGTTGTTAAAAAGAAAAACAGAGTTTAGCAAAGAAGTTTAGAAAGAAGAATTTCCCTGTTAAAACTTGGAGAGAAGAATTGAGAGAATCAAAAAGAAGGAGAGGAAGCTAGGGAATTATATTTGTATAGCTTAAAGGTATAATCCTTTTCAAAAGTTCTTCACTGTATTCTTATTACTTTACTTTACTGTATATGAATTTATTTGCTAGATACATGAATTATTTGGTTATGGTTGATAGTAAGCATGTATTAGTGATTATGTGATGATTATAAACCAATTTGAATGGATTAATCCATGAAATCATGTTTTAGAATGAAGTTTTTGGTTTTACAGAGCTTTATTTTCATGTATGGTTTATGTGCATGAAATTGATGTTTAATATGGTTACTAACCGGTAAATTGACATTTGATTATGATTATATGATGAAAAAGGAAAAGAATGCAAGTAGAATGGATTAAAATGGTTTAGAGATGGATTTACAGTGGTTGATTTCATTGATATGGCTAAAACATGAGTATTTTGTTTAAACAGTGAATTTTTGGGTTCTAATTAGTTGATTAGGTGTATTATAATGGTTAAATTGGTTAGAAACATGTTGGGTAATTGTTTTATAACATATTTGATGTCTGGGTAAGTTTAAAATATGTGTTGGATGGTAGAATTTGAAAAATTTGGCCTAGAATGTCACTGCTTCGCGAACTGTAGGAGGTGACTGCCGAGTCTCTCACCCCGGCGGGAGAAATGTACTGGATTTCTCGCCCCGGCGAGAATATTGTTAAGGAATCTTCGCCCCGGCGAGCTTTTTGTTCAGTAAATCCTCGCCCCGGCGAAGGAACAGTAACTAAAATTTTAAATTTTTATTTTTCTTTGTAATTTTTTTTATGATGCAATAAACAATTTTAAAACTTATATTAAGGTATAAAGTGACTAATAAAATACCACGGTGGTTGTTAAGCAAGTACTTGTTGATTATCGAATGACAGTCGAGATGTTATAATGAAATAGGATAAGATCGAATCTTAAAGCGTATGGTCGTTCTGTAACTAATTATTATTACCATTTTATAATCGAAATTGTGACGCCCCCAAATCCGGGTTCTTGAAACCCGTACTTGGTGCTACACGATCTATTCATTCAATCTGCTTATTATATTAAATAATAAAAGTTTACATCAGAGTTTGCTATCCCAGATACGAAAAACCCTTAAATATCTTATTGCATGATAGATAAAGTATTATCAGATTACAAAACTATACTATTACAAACAACGATGTCCGACTACTCGTTCAGCTTTCGTTTGCCCTTGTCCTTGTCCTTGTCGGACCCTTCTACTCGTTCAGGTTTAACTGAAAACATTTAATTTCAAAGCAAGAATGAGCATTCGATTGCTCAGCAAGTAATAGTAGTTAATAAACATTGTGTAAAAGGATTAAATGTTTTCTTTAAGATATACTTCTACAACGAATCGATAGTTGTGAAGTAACTGAAACCAATTCTGAATAATATAGCAAAACGTTCATAGTTTTGAAACAACATATAGATTATTGATGCTGAGTGGTCAAATGACCAAGAACTTGTGTTTTCATTTGCTGAAAAGGTTCTATCAGAAATTCATCTGTGAACCGACTGAACTTACGGGCACGGTGGGTGATCAGCCCTTTATGCCCTGCGTTGATCAACACTAGCTACTGGAACGACATTTGCGTTCATCATCCGCCTTTGGCGCATAAAAATTTCCCAAATAAGGGTAGTTCATACTCAGACTTGAGTCCAAACTAAAACAATTCAGTTGGACAGCTCTACCTATCATCAATAATATTTCAAGATTTAAATTGAAAGCGATGAAATATTTAATGTGAGTCTAGCCGAAACAAGAAGCTTAGACTTCTTTTTAGACAGTTCAGATATTTTAGAATTTTAAAGATATGTAATGTAGCAAACTAATATCAAAGATTTATAAATCTTGAGATTCTCTACGCAGCATATAACCATCGCACACAACAAAAACTATACAAGATTTAGATACTATATAACTTGAACGAAGTTAGAAACTTTGCAATAAAATAGGATACTTATATTCAATATATAAATCTAATGTAATTGAAAACTTACACAATATGAAAACATTGTACAAGGTTTAAGATACTTATTTAAAGATAAACGAGTTCAAGATATAGACCTGTTGCATAATGTAAATGCATAGGTTAGGATACTTGCCTTGCTTCACGATTACAATTATAGTTTTTAGCTTAACCTTTCTTCACAAGTCCTACATGATTACGTTCACACATATACACATATTAGCTATGCATTCAATGTACATATTCATATTACATAGCATGTACACATAGACCACATTCTTTATTTTACATTAACTAATAACCTTTGTTTTCGTCTTAAAAACCTTTTGCGTTCATTTAGAATATCTGAGACTTTTGCTTGTTATAAACATTTTTCGCTCAAAAAGGCTTTTGACATGGCCTTAGAAAATCAATATGTTATGTTTTTAATTTATAAACCATTTATAACTTATTACACGGTCATCCTATACCTTTATATGTAAACTCGAGGTTATATAGCTTAATCGTGCTTCTTTTACGTATTTGTAGTTTATCTTTCGTTTAGAATCTTTTTTTTTCTTTTTTTTTTTTTTGAAACTTTTATTTGATATATTAGTTTTAGATTCAAAATGTTTCAAAACGGCTTTTGAAATATAAACCTATTACATTTTTAACTTATACACTATCTGTGGCTATCCGTGGTATACTATACGGACGCTTCTTATTCCATACATAAACTTGAGGTTTCATGACGCATTCATAGTTTCTTTTTCGTTTCAAACGAATTTATACGTTATATAGTTACTATATTATATTATACATGCGTATTGATTTATTATTGTGAGTTAAATTGTCAAAATTCGTAAGAACACGTTGCAAATTCAACTCAGCCCACTGGCTAATATTTTTGTTGTTGTTGTGTGCTGCTGTGCGCTGGCGGCCAAGTCTGGCCTGGCCAACCCAGCCACACGGCTGCACAGTTCTTCCTCATGATCATGATACCCATTTTCCAAATTTATAAGTCCCAAACTGCTAGTTTAATTACGTTGCGTTTTGGATATGTTATAGGTGGTATAGCCACCTATTTTTAGAAAATATAAGCTACGAGTTTCGGACAACCCACGCGAGTCGAGAGTGTGTCAAAAGTGGGTAGCTGGACTGCCGCACAGCACATCCATGTGGCTGCTGTTGCTGCTGGCAGCCAGCTCTTTCGCGGCGCGGCTACTTTGCGCAATTTTATCTTTTAGCTCAAATATCGGATCGCTTTCATTTTCGAATATGTTATACGTGGTATATAAGACTATTTTTAAAAAATATGAGTCACCCAGTTCGGGTTCGATAGGCAGTCCAAAAAGAGTGCCAAAAATGGACGTACGCATTAATTTTTCACTTTTTCATTTCTTGTTAAAACAGGTTCCGGCTTAGTTAAATGCCACGAGGCTCTTAGAATAACTTAGTTTAGGTCGTACGAAGTTATCATAGATTTCAGCTCCGTCAAATTCTGCGTTTTTAACCAATTTTAGCTTATTTTGGCATTTTATCGAACAATACGCGTGCGTATTTATTAGGGACTGTTTCCTATAGGTTTTGTGTTTTGTTCTAGCCCAAATTTGCCACCCTTATTACTCCGCACAACAACAACTAAGCTCCGTGGCTCTAATTTCAGTCCATACCAATCATTTACGCAATATAAACCATATATTACAACTAATAACATAGTAATTGTTTACTAACATGTTAACTTTCAAAGTTTCACTTTGATTCCACACCTTCAATATACAACATCTTAATTCCCAATGCTAATCCATGTTAACATACTCAATTACTAGCGTTTCAGTTAGAAATTCTTAACCAATTAACCTCTTTAATTTGCTAACAGTTTACATATAATCTATTTAACTCATATCATATACTAACTTACTAACTACTAATCTCCTTCTAATTCATAGCCCAATTAACAAAACAAGTTTCCAATCAATAAGAACATAACAATAGCAATTAAATTACCTCTTGATTGTTTTCAATCCCTGATTACACTGGATTAAAACTTCTTTTCTTACTTGATCGTTTCTTAACCTCTTGAGAATTTGATGGGATTTCAAATGTCTTGGAGCAATTTGGGTTAATTTGGGTTAAAGAGCTTTTGGCTTGGATGGACACTTGCTTTGGAACGGACGAATGTAAGAAAGAAAGAGCTGAGATTTTGAATAATGAAGGTTGAGAATAGGAGAGAATGATTAGTGTCCTTCTTTTGTTAAAATTTCTCCAGCTCCTGCTTATCATTTGCTTACTCAGCTTAATGAATTACACCTCTTACTTAGTCTTCTAATGTTCAACATACTTACAGTAGCATATATATACTTATATTATATACTTACATTATATACTTACATGTAAGTATGTACGTAATACATATAACACCTTTAATATATATTTTAATTAATGCATTAAAAGTAACTAATTCTTCCAATAAAATAGAATTAATACATTAAATAAAATAACATATTTAATGTAACGAACCAACTGTATTAAAATAATTAATATTAAATTAATTATTTAAATTCACTTATTTAACATAACAGACCAATTAAAATAACTAATATTCAATTAACTATTTTAATTCACTTATTTAAAATATACAACTAATTTTGTATAATTAAAATAATTATCTCATTCCTTTCGTAAATTGTCTTCAAACAATTTAGATATGTAAATTTAATATTCTCAACTATTTAAAATTAAATATCTTTGTCGTCCCATAAATTGTTTTCAAAAATTTATAAAATATATAATTTAATATATTTCATCTCTTATAAAAAAAAATTTAAGTTTCTAATTTGATACCAATATACATATTGGATTTCATATTTTTAATATACATTTGTTCGGCATAATATTAAATATTATCCCGTTATTCATGTTATATTTAATATTATACAAAAATATAATGATCATATTTAATTAAATAAATTTCATTAAAACAACATTTAACTTACTAACTTTCAATTAGCGTATTAATTTACTCATTTAATATTACAGCTAATTCAAACAAATATATTTAATAGTTTTATTAACTTTTAAATATAACTGTTCAAATAAATGCATATTCTCTACATTTATTTAAACATTTGAATATTCACACACATTATACTGCACATATACACATATGCAGTATAATAATACTAAATAATATCAAAATAAAAAAATATTTCATTAAACTCTTATTTTATTATTTTTTGAAATTATTTTCTGAAATCTCGAATTGTCACAGAAATGTATAGGTCGATTAAAGAACGTGAATTATTTAATCTGTAATCTACACACGAGGTAAGTTTTTCCTCCCTTAAACTTGTTATTTCCTTTAAAACAAGTTTACTTTCATTGAGAAAGCTTATTAACCTTAGCTTATTATTGTTCAAGCAAGGTAGTTATCATGGCAAGTGTTTATATTTACTTCAGTCATTTATTGTTCGATCATTGATTGTTATTCAAACTTTGAACAGAATTTCTATTGTACAAACTTTATTGATGAATCAATTGTTTAGTGACTAGCAAACTCTAATTGGTTCAGCTAGTCCTTAGTTGATGAGCGTTCTAAAGACTTAGAATATTTTAAAATTGATCCGAATCAAGTTCTTTTTGGTACGGATTCTGATGCTAAACTGAGATGAACAACCCTAATATAGGGGATTAATTACGCGACAGCGTTAAAATGTTTGTGCACAATACATTGTACAAAGAGCTGATCCCCCTGAGTATGAGATGGATGGTCCATAGTCTAAAAGACTGTTAAAGGTTATGGTAGAAATACTTGTTAACCTAGGACATAGTTCGAGGTCTTGTGACCCTCAGATACAATTTTAAACCTTGAATTCTATAATCAGTTCTTGAGCCAAGTATCCTGTTAAACTTTCACATCTCGATTGATTATTGATTGAATTTAGAAAACTATAATACCTCAGTTGAAATCTATTTCGTTAATTATTCAATTGTTATCGTTATTATGCTTGTGGGCAATTGTTTGCTCACTCTTGCACTAAAACATTGCAGCTAAGACTAAGAAATCGGACGAGCCGTCCACGAGTAAAGGCAAGGGCAAGATGCCGAAATAGCAAGAGACCTGTTATACATTTGATGTTTATTTGTACAAGACTTGTTTAAAATTATGTTTTGATTTCGCACTGATGTAATAGAGGTTAGATAACCTGGGATTTATTTATTTAAGAGATTTGAGATGTAACCTCTTTTTGTGGGAAGATGTTTCATTCAGTTTAATTATATTATCTTTATCATGGGTAGTTAGTCTTGAATGTATGGTATAGTGAACACCAAATCTGTGGAGTTGAAGTACCCGAATTTGGGGGTGTCACAATAACACATGTATCCAATTGAGAATCCTTGCTTAATGATTTCTATTATGAAAGTTGGTAATTGATAGAATGGTTAATGGGATTTTACGTGACATATGTCTTATTGATTGTTCTTGATATGAGATTTTTGCTAGTGTGTAGAATAGAAATATATCTATACACAACAATAGGAAATACGTATTCGACCATCGAGAGAGGCTTATATATACTTGTGATTTCTCGGATAACAATTCTTATGTCCTAATTTATTAAACAAGAGAGTATGATGTTTAAATGAAAAGTTGGGGGAAGTTGTAATCTTAGATCTTTTTATCTTGAATCCTAATCGTGTTTAGTTAAACGTCGTTTTCTAAATTGTCTTTATTTCATTTTAATCAACATCAAAAACAAATCATATTGTCATTGTTTAAATTAGATTAATTTTTCATGCGATTGATATTTGGTAATTATTTAACATAATTCCTCGTGGGTTCGACATTTTACTTATCTTATATTACTTGTGGACCGCGTATACTTGTGCGTGTTTTATTAATTGCGAAATCTAGCAACACTTACTACAAATATGTAAGTACAATAATATTACAACATATCCTCATCAAATCCCAGGCACGAAGACCTTAAATAAAACACTTATTATCAAGGTTGAATAAATACCATGATCCTTTACAATATCTCATGTGTGAACGCGAGGTTCAGATTCTGACTTTATCCAATCCCTGAATATTCGCAAAGTTATTCAATAACCAATACATTCGTTATAAAAATGTCCTTTATACATCATCGGCATCCTTGTAGTTTACTATAACAAGTAACTAACATAATCACGTCTTAACTACTATAATGGATAACCTTTATTTTTAACACAAGGTTTACATAGTCAAATTCACGTACATCATATACCGTCATCACAGCTAAATAATTATAATTAAGGAACATTTAGCGAACTTCCTATTTCCATGCGCCTCTAATCCTTATCATCACGATATCAAGATAATTGCATTGCATCATAAATCTGCAAAAGTTTTATTTTTGCAAGAATGAGCACGACGGCTCAGCAAGAACTAACAATTTTCACACTTCATGCTTCACGTAACACATAAGTTTGTATTTATCCATGCATCATGATTTTCATACTATGCATCTTACTCATGCATTATAAATCTTATGCAATTCATCTATATATATGCATCATATATCTCATAACATACTTCATGCATCTCACATTGTATATTTACAATAATTCAAGTTCCACATAGAACGATATAGTCACATAATTGCACATTGTGCACACTTTAATCATGCTCTCATATAATCCACATAATAGTGAAAGATTTAGTAATCAAGTCATGTATATCAATACATTTAAACAAGTCAACAAGTTACTAAAAGAACTTGCCTTAAGCGTTCCTTGCCAAATTATGATGGCTCGTCCTTCAATATCCTACACAATTTATTTAACAATAAAACACCAATTAGCCATTAAAAAGGCTTCATATAACGGTTTACATTATTAGTAATTCTTATCTACTATTGTTCGCGCATTATAGACAATTAACGCAATTAACACTAAAACATTTCTCAGCGTCGCGTCGTTTGAAAACGTTATGACCCTCATCATCATCAATCCTTATAGGCTTACAATAATCCTACTTCATATCTTATAATGTTCATTTTGTTTAAATCGAAACACTATTTAAGTTCATTAACACTTGCCACGACGTTTAGACGTTTACACGTCTCATGCCTAATTCGCCTCTTCTGCATGTGCTTAACATGCTCATACATTGGGTTATAATAAACTATCATGTTTCATTATTATTAGAAACAAAATACTAAACAAAGTTATACACACGTGTCACGGCGTTACGACGCTTGCACGCCCATACGCCAAACTTGTCTACTCGAACGCCCAAGCGACACGCAATTGCGTACGCCTAGCACGCCCATTCAAATTGTCTAATACCTAATAGTTAATGTTAAGTATCATTATAAATCATAATAACTATGTTTTAGAGCTTAGAACATCATTCAACATTGACGGGAGCATTATATATTGCACATGTGCATGACCGACGCCTACCGTTTGCACAATAGCCCTTAAACGGTCAATTTCAATATGGCTCTAGGTGGTAAATTTCCATTCTAATTAATGGAAGTTGTAGGTCTATCTGTAAGCTTTCCGGATCATCTTGAATTGCCCCAATCTGAGTCCGTATGAGAAAGTTATGGCCATTTTCCCAACGAACGTCGAAGCTGAGTCGGGCCGCGCTTCGGGGCCTTGGTGCGGGCACGCGGGTGGCCTGATGGCCCTTGTCAGACATCGCGATTTTGACCCTCCTTCACTCCAATCTTCATAACTTCTTCTCTAGACCTTCAAATTGGTCCATTCCGGACTTTATGGACTCCTAAGACATAGAGCTACAACATATCAAAAATTCAGAGCTACCCATTAACATTAACATGGCCAAATATTAGGCCAAAGTATCAATTCGTGCTCTGTTTTTGGTGTTCTTGGTGTTCTTCACTAAAATCATCACCAAATCTTCATTTTTACACCTTTTTGCTCAATTCCAGTTGGGTTAACTTTGTAACCTATGGAACTACAATACCATGACAACAAATAAATGAAACACACACGAAATCATAGCTACATAGTCCTATAAAATTCGTTTGAATGCTCATATTGTCCAAAAATGTTCGTGTTCTTCATGTTCTTCATCCTCCTTAAGCATAGGTACGAATTTTCTTCATTTTTGTTCCACTTTAATGTTATTAATGGCTTACAAAGTCTCTTGGCAACATTATTAAGCAACCACAACCAACAATAACAACCAAAAATTTCCAAAAAATCAAAACCCATCACAAAAGCTTGAAAGGTTTGAAAAACTCAAAAATGGAGGAAATGAGCTTGAGGTTGGGATTTTACCTTTTGTTAATCCATTGAAAGTTAGAGAAGATAAACTAGAGCTTGCTTGGAGGCTCTGCTTCCTCCCTTGAGCTCCCGCACTTTCTTCTTCTTCTCTTCTCCTTCACCCGAACTCTCTTCTTCTTCCTCCTTTCTTTTTCAGCGACTCTCCTCCCTTTCCGGCGACTTTCTCCTTCTCCCTTCTTGTAATGACCGTGAATTTTTTTTAAACTCCATTATTAATTAAATATAAATTTAATTTTAATGAGTTAGTTTCATATGATTATTTAAAATCTTGTGTATTTAATTGGTTATGTGAGTATATAATTTCGCGTAACTGTTAGGATTAATTAAAGGGAGTCACTAATGGTTTAATTAAATTAGTGAACTAACCCTACGGTTTTAATGTTGAAAGAATTGATAAAGTGCCGATTAATTAAATATTCAATTTAATTGAATATAGTGTGGGAATAGATATTTAATTATTTTAAAGGGAGTCTCAGCAATAGAATTATTAAATTGATGGACTACACTAGGTTATTTGATATATAGAAATTTATGAATAATTAAGTATTAAATATTCAATTATTTTGAATATAGTAAATTAATTAATATTACCTATTAATTAATAAGGATAATGCAATTAACAATATTTATAGTCCCGTTGGTAAATAAATAATAAATGACTAGTTAAATTTATTTAATTAACTAGTAGCAAATTAATGGGACACAGATTTTGGGACAAATCCCGTTCATTTTCAACCACAGTCGGAACGGAAGGAAGAGAATTGAATTAAACACTAACTGGGATGAACAATAAATTTCATCCTCAGCCGCTTATGGATTCTTACGGGATTTCTTGCCAAATTTTCACTTAAGCAAAATCATGGCTGAAGATATCAGCGGCACTTGCCATTATCATCTTCTTGTTTCCAATGGTTAACAAATTTGGGCAAAAGCTTGGCACGGTTAATGAATTGGTTATAAATAAGAGCTCCCGACTTCTTCCTTCAGTGCACTGAGTTTGTAAAAATTAACTGAGAGAGAGAGAAATTGAGAGTTTAGGAAGGAAGAGCCATCTGAATGAGGGTGCGTGCAAATGATCTCTGATTTTATTGTCTATTACGAAAGGAAAAGAAGAACTGTATCTAAGTCTAGCAGAAGGTAAGTATTTTTCTGTTACAGTTGACATGGACGAAAGCTCTGCTTATATGCTTAGAAATTAATTACTCCGATTGAGTGTATAAAACTTGCAATTAATGGCAATAGGTGAATAATATTGAGCTTTGCATGCTTGGTAATTATTTTTAAGGATTAAAATTGAAGAAAATCACTGAAACGAAACGGAGAAGACGACCTCTGGTCCGCCACGCCGCAGCGCCAGCAGATGGCGCTGCAGCGATGCGATAAGGGGTCTTGGCGCCGCAACGGCAGCATGACACCACAGCGCCGCGCCTAAGGGCTTTGACGCCGCAGCGCCAAGCTTATTACTTAAACCCACGCCGCAACCCAAGCTCGTGTGCTGAACGGGAACAACATGGACCTCATGCCGCAGCGTCGGCCTTGCCTTAATGGCCTCTCGCTGCAGCGCCAAGGCCATGTTTTTGGCCAGGTCGGTCCGGGTCGGGTCGATTCGGGTCGGGTCGTGCAGTTTGAGAATTAAACACTTTTAATTTAAATTCTTATTTAAGTTACATTAATTAATAATTAGTTAATTACTATTTAATTAATATTAGATAATAATTATGGATGAATGCAGTTAATTATTTATTATCAAGTTTGTATTAAATAATAAATAAGGATGTGTCAGTTTTGAATTAGTCGTAGTGGCAATTAAAGTACTTTAATGATGCTATGTCAGTTTTGAATCTAGTCTATAAGTGACTAATTGTTATACGAATATGTACTTAATTGTGTAGGATTTTAAGGAGCGTGTGTTAGTATATTGTAGCAGACGCACCAGGCAAGTTTCCTTTAACCCTACTCAATTTTCATTCGAACAGGATGTGGTGTATTGTGTAAGTTCCCTTGACTTCTACTAACTTGTGTAAATATATTATTGATGTGCAAGTATTATTGAGGACAAGTTCCCTTTTTTCGAAACTTCACTTTGTGCAAGTTCCTAACCTTAAACTTTTTACGTTGTTGCAAGTTCCCTGAGACCATTCTTGTATTATTTATGGTAAGTTAATATTTAAGCTTGAATCTTTAATTCCTCAAGCATGCTCTAAGTGGATTAATTACTTAACAATTATTCCACATCGTTGTTATTGGTACTCGCACATAGTGCAATTGTTTTCGCACAGACATTGACTTGTATTTTATTTAAAGTTCTGTTATGGATGAACTGCTATAGTTAAGTCTTAGCCATTGTTCGGCTAGACATTTGCAGTATAGATTTTAAGAGCTATCCAAACCATTTGATGGTGTGGAATCTTGGACTATATGAACACCCTTAAACATATAGGGGAGTACCCCACGTATCGGAATATAAGATACAAAGAACAAAAATTAAATGTTATGCATACACATCGGGTACTAGAGGCTGATCCCCTCGAGTACTTATTTTTGAGCCAGTAACCAAAGGGTCAATTAGCTATTGACTCCCTTGGACGTTTATTGTTCAAAGTCTATTTGACTAGCATTCGTTCTAAAAGCAATTATTATTCTTGCTTCCGATATTCATATTGTTGAATTGTTTTATTTACATTTTGTTCATCATGATATATCATTTATTGTCATATTTAAACTTGCTGGGTAAATTAGTTGCTCACCCTTGCTATATCATGAACCTTATTGCAGTTAAGCCCGAGACCTCAGGAAAAGACAAGTGCAAGGAAAAGATGAAGTATTAGTCTTTTAATGTCTGTATTTTGATCCAGGCATAGTTATGAAACTTCTATTGTTATTTAAACCCTAAAGTACTGTATTAGGGTATATTTGTACTTTTGTATTAAGGTTTTCGAATCTTGGGACTAGTAACACCTTTTGAATGAACAACATATGTTTATTATATTCCGCATTTAGTTATTGTATGTTGTTTGGAGGTGGATGTTTGTATTGGATCGTGATGACCAAATCTGAGACCCGAATTTGGGGACGTCACACTTCTTCCTCCTTCTGCAGCTCTCTCCCTCACTCTCTCTCTAACTACTGATGGACTAACTTGGCATGGAAGAGCAAAGGAAATGGCATGGGAGAGAAGGAAATGGAATAGGAGAAGTGGAGGAGTAATTTAGGGAGAAGTGGGTTTGCTTCTCAAGGGGGCTTGCCAGCAACTCCCCCCACTCTCTCATTTTCCTTGCATTTGATTGGTTGAAAGTGGTTTGGCTGGTTCCCACTTGGTGTAACAAGCCAAAATAAATACCCAAATATACAAAAATATATCCGAAAACTCTCACTTTTGTACCAAAACTGGTAAATAATTCCACCTAAAATTAAAATGGGTACTCCCATAAATTATTGGGATGCGTAAAAATAATTATTATGGGATTTATCCATATATTCGGAACACCCATATAATACATTTCAGATACGGATAAAATCACGTATCAGCTCAAATAAAATTTCTGACACTTGGAAAAATTATTCCTTCGCGTACGCGTCTTAACGAAATTAATAGAAATCCAAAAAGGCGTAAAAATATTTGGCGTGAATAGTGCCTCAAGAAACGTGCCCCGTGAATAGTGATTTTGTGATCTTTCGCAAAATTAATTATTCACTCCTACGGTTCAACAACGCATAAAGTGTTAGGTTTGTATATTACGCAAGCATGCAATCAAATTACATAAATAGAGCGGAAGCGTGATAAAACGGATTTTAAAATTTTATACAAACCATCACCATGATCGATCAATGTGCTCAATTAACGATATAAACGAAAGAGAAAGAGAATGAGAATTATACCCTCGTAGAACAAAGCTTCCTCGGGTACAAGTTCAACTCCTAGTCCTTCGTGTTCTCCTCGAATGTAACAGTGTGATTCCTTCCTTTGATCAACGTTAGCCACCCAAGTGTTTGGCCTCTAGAGGTGATCTACCAAGGAAGAACAAGTATTCAAGAAGTTGGGTATTTGGCAAAAACCCTAGATTCTATCTCTATAAAAATTGCAAGTACTCTCCACAATCTAATGCAAGAGTGTGTAATCCTAATCTATGATAAGACTCTTCTTATTTATAGATGTAGGAATAACCCTTCCCTAAACTATTTAGGATTAGGGTTTATATTCTAATTAAACTCCTTTAATTAATTATGCTCCTAATCCAATTAGAAATTCGTGAGAGAGTACTTCTATTAATTAATTCTCAATCTCTATTAGGAAATAAATAATAGTTCTATTAATTAATTCCCAAACCCTATTAGGAATTAAATAATAGTAATAGTAATAATAATAATAAGACTCCTCTTATTAATTTATATTTAATATTTCTAAAATATTAAATAATAAATATCACGCTATTTAATTTATTCTATCTCCATAGACTAAATTAAATACACTTAATTTATTATTACAATTAGGTCATTTACTTCTTAAATAAATATTTCCCTTTTTGCGGTGTGACCCTTTAGGTTCTCCATATTAAACCAGTTGTGAATAAATCAATTAGAACAATTCTAATCTTATTTAAATAAATAAATTAAACTATTTAATTCATTTAAATAAATAATATTTATTCTACAATAAGGATAAGCCTCCTTAGCGATCAACGACTTTCCAGATAATATAGATTTCAACATTAATCATAAAAGAATCTTTGAGTAAATAGTTACCGTACAATTCAATCCTTCTACCATACAATGTCCCAATTAAATATAAGACATGAATTTACTGTCAAGTCTTATTTTATTTAATTATATGTATTTCGATTCCCAAATGTACAACTCTAAATAATGCAAATTAGAAACTCCTTTCTAATTTCATTCTGCCTTGGCCAAGGACTACTGAGTTGTCATTTATCGAATCACATAGGACATTCACATCTTTTACTAGATGTGGTAGATTCTTTGTTGATCATTCATCTATCTCCATGTACAACTTATTATACCCAATCATACCCTTTGATATACCCTAAAGGTCTTAAGGGACATGTCAAAGTATAACTCATCATACACAAGTTACTATGATGATCTCAAGTCCAATGATCACTTGTACTACTATCACTTGAGAAATTCCTATTGACAGGTGAGTAAAACTCCATTAGGTATTCCTTAGCGAGTCACGTTCAGTGAACTTATTCTCTAATAAGCACCTACATAATTGCTTTAGTGTCTCCACACAAATGATTATGAGATCAATCATCCTCTTCCTAAGAGCAAGCAACGTATGTACTAATTTATCCGGATTCACTAATCCCCAATTTAGTAATCCAACGATTAGGAACAATTTTAGTTTGTGAGCTATCTTGAATTTAGATTTTATTAGCATGATCACCATCATGATTCTAAAAGCATTGCTCAAAACTATGGGTTTATCACATTTAATATAACAACACCATGTAGATAATATAAAATGCCTTTTAAGAAACTCAATTCTTTATTAATAAGTGAATAAGATTACAAAGTATATGCTACATCATATTAAATATGATTGGCTTGTGTGCATACTACTTTCATAAAGTATTCATACTTTTGCATCATCCAAGTTATAAAATTACCTTAAAACACGTCACATAAAAATAATATTTAATCCTTTGTAATAATATTAATAAACGCAAATTACCAGGGTATTCACGATTCACGATTCGCGATCGCTGCTCTTCACGATTTACTCCCCATAATCATATACATCATCGCACATATATCTCGCCCATAATTCGGGTTAGCGTCTTTACAACAAATAACTCATTCAATAATATTATCCTTCAACTATTTATTTAATCCAATAAATAGTATTTTAGCGATATTTCTCGCAACCACCAAATTAGCTTATACGAAAACTTTCATACTTACTAATCATCGTCTACACATAATCTAGTTCATAATATAACCTTTAAATTCTTAACACATAATATTATTAATAAAAGTCTATTTTATTCAATAATATTCATAAGCTCGAATTACCAACCTACCCACGGCTCGCGACCGTTATAATTATTAACTAGTAACTCATTCATTCTGAATCTATGTATATATTTCATATTTATATATATACATATTAAGCTCACCAAATAAATCACATAAATATATATATAACACATATATATTCAAACTCGAAATGTCTCATAATAAAAATTATTCTATATTAAATTCTTAATATAATTATTCTCGAAAAATCCGGGTTGTCACATGCTCAAGCCAGACAAAAGAAGTATGTCGATCAACATCGCCAGAACCGAGAATTTGAGGTGAGAAGCTTCGTGTTTCTGAAAGTTTCACCTTAGAAAGGGAAAATTCACTTTGAAAAGAAGGGTAAGCCTAGTCCACGATTTATTGGACCTTTTGAAGTACTACGGCGAGTTGGTGAGGTGGCTTATGAAGTAGCTCTACCTCTAGAGCTGGTTTATATCCACAATGTCTTTCATGTATCTGTTTTAAGGCCTTATAAGCCAGACTATAAACATGTGATTGAATATGAACCTATACAGTTTGAGAAAGACTTAACCTATGAGGAAGTTCCGATCCAGATAGTGGACAGGAAGGAACAGGTTCTCAGAAATAAAGTCATACCTTCTGTTAAGGTAGTATGGAGGAACCACAATGCTGAATAAGCTACGTGGGAACTCGAAGCTGATATGATGAGGAATTATCCTGAATTGTTTGTTTAGCCCTGGTTCTATGATTCTAGGAACAAAATCCTTTTAAGAAGGGGGAAGGCGCGATTGAATTAAGTGAGTTGTGCGTTGTGATTCTGAGGACAGAATTCTTATAAGGAGGGAAGGATGTAACAATCCAGAATTTTGTATTATTTGGAAATATGCATTATTTGGAAATATGCATTCAAGTTGAATAAATTTTTTTTTATATTGATTTTATTGGTTTAAATTAGCAAGTGATGGAATCATTTTTATTTAGATGTGTTTTAATTAAACTTATGTTGGTGTTTTTGTTAACTAAATAAGTTAATTAAATTAGAAGCGTTGTTGATAGTTATAGCGCTAATATTCTAGTTTAATTCAATAATTAAATTGGAAAGGTGATGATTTATTAAACTAAAATAGTAATTTATATGTTAAATTAATATGTTATGTTAGTTGAATTATTTAATAAAACAAGTGTGACATTTGACTTTATAATAAGAGAATATAAAAATAATTTAGTAATTGTTATGTTGGTTTTACCAAACAGGGCCTTGTGGCCTTTGGTTTACTAAACTGACAAAACCTTTTGGTTTTGTTTAACTGATAACCCACATATCAGTTTTCTTTTTACGTGTTTTATATGGCCAAAGCTTGTAACACAGTGTGTTGAGAGAAGAAGAGAAATTCTCTATGGAAATTGAAAGAAGAAAGGAGGTTCTTAGAGCAATTCCAATCATCTTCTTATCATCTATATAAGCCTAAACAAGGATTTAAGGTAATAATTTAACCCTTTTGCTCTTAACTTTTTGTGTTCTTGAGTTTTGTAAAATTAGGATTTTAATTGATGAATTTGTGATTGATTGTTATATATGTATGTTGAAAGGTGTTTATAATTCTTTGTATGTAAGTTACAAATGATTTCCAGAAATTAGATTGTTGTAAAACAAGTTTTAAATTGGGAATTTGTGTTCTTAAAGAATATATTTGTTTTGGTCTACTTTGGGTTAAAAATTGATGATTCAATCATGTATTTATCTGTAAATTGAGAGTTGTTTATGATATTACGTTTAAAAACGAAAACAATGCAAGTATTGTGGTCTGATTTGGTTAAAAATTGTGTAAATGGTGAGTTGTTTCACTAAATGTATGAGTTTTGGAAAAACTAAGGAAAGGTTGATTTAAATCCTTTGGGTTTTGTTGTTTTGTTTGTTTTAGGTTGTTAGAATTGGTATATGGATGTTTAGTAATGTTTTTAAGAGGTTTATAATAATTGGGCATGCTTTATTTGGTGTTTGATGCTTGAAAAATTCGTGATTTTGGGTTGAAAATTCTGCAGTTCGCAAAACTGCAGAATCTGGAATCCAGGGATCTCGCCCCAGCGAGCTCATTAAGCTAAATTTCTCCGCCCTGGTGAAGTCTCGCCCCGGTGAGAGTTTTGTGTAGTAATTCCTCGCCCCGACAGAAATTGCAGAAAATAAAATTTTTCTTATTTTTAATTCTTTTTCTTTTTGGTCATGATATGTTACCCTATGCAAGATTAAAACTTAGATTAATGTATTGAATGAATACCAAGATGTTAAGATGGATGCTAAGCATATACATGATGATGATAAAATATAAAGTTGATGAACCTTAACTTAATGTTAAGTTTTAGGGATTCCTAAGGGTGACATTGTTATAATTAAGCTTATAATTCCTGAAGTGAGATTGATAATCAGAAAATAATTAAGGTACTAAGATGAGGTTGAATGAGAATGAATCTTGAAGTGTTGGTAATATAGTAACTGATCATTATTTGTGCCTTATAAACGGAATGTGTAGGTGGTTTATGTGCGTGAGTTGTAGTTAAGAAAACTGCGCTCGAGGCAAGTTTCCTTACCTTACCTCGATTTCAGTTAGCACAAGTTCTCTATTCATACCTTGTCTACAAATACGCAAGTTTCTTAATTATATTCTTTCATTTAACAAGTTATCATTGCATATCTCACTTATTGTATCATAAATTTCTGACTTCTGGATTCACGTTGTTCAAAGCTCAAGCTAATTGAAATCATTATTCTAATACCTTGGTAATACAATTTCTATATCGTTGAATATCGTTGTTGTTGATCCTTGATCTTAATTTATGTTGTTTAAATCAAATTGTCTTTGGATTGAATTCTTGAACGACAGACTGAGAAGAACAACCCTAGTACAGGGGAATACTTACATTACTCGAAAGCGTTGAATGATTGTGCATAATACATTGTACAACGGGCTGATCACCCTGGGTACGATATGGTTAGTCCAGTTATAGTTTATTAAACTGTTAAAGGTTACAGCAAACTTACCTGTTAACCTAGGACATGGTTCGTGGTCTTGCGACCCTCAGTATATCTTGATGTTCTATCTCATTCTAATGAGTTTTCAGATGTTTCCATTCATGATTAGTCTCATCAGTGAAATAATAACTTACAGATAAATTTAATGTCGAAAGTGTTCTTTATTATCTTGGTGGGCATTTGTTTTGCTCACCCTTGCATACTAAAACCTTGCAGCTAAAGTTGAGAAGACGGATGGGCCGTCTACCAGCAAAGGAAAAGGAAAAATGCACAAGTGACGATGATTTGCTGTGACACAAAGACTTGTTTACTTTTGTTTATGTGGTTGTGTAACTAAGACTTATTCGTTATTATTAAAGTTTTATTTCCGCGAATGATGTATTAAGGTTAGATAACCTGGGATTTTATTTGTAATGTAACCCTTTAATGGGATTATGGTTTATGAAGTTATTTATTATCCTTTTTTATGGGTAGTTAGACATGTATGAAATGATCAGTGAACACCAAATCTGTGGGATTGAAGTACCCAGATTTGGGGGTGTCACACACAAGATACTATGATGATCTCAAGTCCAAGAATCACTTGTACTTGTTAGGTTTGTAATAGCCATGAGCATACAATCAAATTGCATATAATGAGCAGAAGCATGGTAAATCAAAATTTAAAATTTTTACAAACCATAACCAAAATCATACTTTATGCGCAATTATCAATTATATGAAAGAGACAGAGAATAAGAATTATACCCCCGTAGAACCATGCTTCCTCAGGTACAAGTTCAACTCTAAATCCTTTCGCGTTCTCCTTGAAATTCACCGATTAGATTCCTTCCTTTGATCAACGTTAGCCACCCAAGTGTTTGGCCTCTAGAGGTGATCCACCAAGTAATAATACGTATTCAAGAAGATGGGTGTTGGGAAAACTCTAGTTTCTATCTCTATAGGGTTTTATTTTAATTAAACTCTTTTAATTAATTAAACTCCTAATCCAATTAGAAATTTATGAGAGTACTTTTATTAATTAATTCTCAAACACTTTTAAGAATTAAGTAATAATAATAGTAATAATAATAATAAGACTTTTCTATTAATTTATATTTAATATTTCCAAAATATTAAATAATAAATACTAAGCTATTTAATTTATTCTATCACCATAAATTAAATTAAATATATACTTAACTTATTATTACGATTATGCCATTTACTTCTTAAATAAATATTTTTCTTTTGCGGTGTGACCCTTTAAGTTCTCCATATTAAACCGGTTGTAAATAAATCAATTAGAACAATTCTAATCTTATTTAAATAAATAAATTAAACTATTTAATTCATTTAATTAAAAAATATATATTCTACAATATGGGTAAGCCCCCTTAGCGATCAACGACTTTCCAGATAATATAGATTTCAACATTAATCACAAAAGAACCTTTCAGTAAATAGTTACCATATAATTCAATCCTTCTATCATACAATGTCTCAATTAAATATAAGATATGGAATTACTGTCAAGTCTTATTTTATTTAATTGTATGCATTTCGATTCTCAAATGCATAACTGTCAACTCCTTTCTAATTTCATTCTGCCTTAGCCAAGGACTACTGAATTGTCATTTATCGAATCACGTAGGACATTCTCATCTTTTACTAGATGTGGTAGATTCTTTGTTGATCATTCACGTATCTCCATGTACAACTTATTATACCCAAGCATACCCTTTGATATACCCTAAAGGTCTTAAGGAACATGTCAAAATATAACTCATCATACACAAGATACTATGATGATCTCAAGTCTAAGGATCACTTATACTAATATCACTAGAGGAATTCCTATTGACAGGCAAGTAAAACTCCATTAGGTATTCCTTTAGCGAGTCACGTTCAGTTAACTTATTCTCTAATAAACACCTACATACTTGCTTTAGTGTCTCCACACAAATGATTATGAGATCAATCATCGTCTTCCTAAGAGCAAGCAAAGTATGTACCAATCTATCCGAATTCACTAATCCCCTTTTAGTAATCCAATGATTAGGAACGATTTTAATTTTTCTAAGAATTTAGATCTCATTAGCATGATCATCATCATGATTCTAAAAGCATTGCTCAAAACTATGGATTTATCACATATAATATAATAGCACCATGTATATAAAATAAAATGCCTTTAATAAATCAATTATTTTATTAATAAATGAATAAGATTACAAAGTATATGCTACATCATATCAAATATGATTGGCTTGTGTGCATACTACTTTCAATCTCCCACTTGCACTAAAGTCAATCATCATGGTATCTAATACCCATCTTCTCTAAGTGACGATCAAACTGTTGTTGGTTTAAAGCTTTAGTAAATGGATCTGCAATGTTGTCTTGAGAGTCAACACGCTCCAGGATGACGTCTCCTCTTTCAATGATCTTTCTAATTAAATAAAACCGCTGCAACATATGTTTAGATTTCTGATGAGACCTGGGTTCCTTAGCCTATGCAACAGCTCCAGTATTGTGATAGAATAAAGGTACGACTCCTCTAATGCTAGGAACTACTCCAAGTTCAGTTATGAACTTCTTCATCCAAACAGCTTCCTTCGCAACTTCACTTGCAGCTATGTACTCTGCCTCTGTCACTGAATCAACAACTGTTTGTTGCTTGGAACTTTTTCAACTCACTGCGCCACCGTTTAAGGTAAACACATAACCCGAAATGGATTTACTGTCATCTTGGTCCGTTTAAAAACTTGAGTCTGTATAGCCGTCTAGTTTCAATTTAAACCCACCGTAGACAAGAAATATATCCTTAGATCTTCTTAAGTACTTTAGGATATTTTTCACTGCCTTCCAATGCTCTTCTCCTGGATTCGACTGATATATGCTTGTTACACTAAGTGCATGAGCGACATCCGGTCTAGTACATATCATACCGTACATGATAGATCCTATTGCTAAAGCATAAGGAATCTTACTCATACGGTCTCTCTCCTCAAGTGTCTTTGGGGTCTGTTTCTTAGAGAGATATATTCCATGGCTCATCGGCATGAGACCTTTCTTGGAATCTTCCATACTAAACCTCTTTAGCATCGAGTCAATGTACTTTCCTTAGGTCAAGCCAAGCATCCTTTTAGATCTATCTCTATAGATCTTTATCCCTAAAATATAGGATGCCTCACCCAAGTCCTTCATGGAGAAGTGTTTAGATAACCAAATTTTGATCGACTGTAGCATAAAAACATCATTCCCTATTAGTAATATGTCATCAACATATAATACAAGGAATGAAACAGCGCTCTCACTAACCTTCTTGTACACACATGGTTCATCCTTATTTTTGATAAAATCAAACCTTTTGATTATCTCATCAAAACGGATGTTCCATCTTCGAGAAGCTTGCTTCAATCCATAAATGGATCGTTGTAGCTTACAAACTTGCTTTGTTCCAAC
The DNA here is from genome assembly GCA_034770075.1 of Aralia elata. Classification (NCBI taxonomy): domain Eukaryota; kingdom Viridiplantae; phylum Streptophyta; class Magnoliopsida; order Apiales; family Araliaceae; genus Aralia; species Aralia elata. Next base: position 53,055,961 of record CM068387.1, on the reverse strand, counting down.
CGTTGAAACAAAACCCTCTGGCTGTATCATATATACATTCTCCTCAAGCTCTCCATTGAGGAAGGCCGTTTTCACGTCCATTTGCCAGATCTCGTAGTCATAATAAGCTACAATTGCAAGCAAAATCTGAATGGACTTGAGCATAGCTACTGGCGAGAAGGTTTCATCATAGTCAACTCCTTGTCTTTGTTTGAAACCTTTTGCAACCAGTCGGGCCTTATAGGTCTCTACCTTGCCATCCACTCCAGTCTTTCTCTTAAAGACCCATTTACACCCAATAGGCTTAATGCCCTCAGGTGGTGAAACCAAAGTCCATACTTGGTTTTCATACATCTTGGGTTTCATGGCTTCTTACCATTTCTCTAAGTCTTTACTACTCGTAACCTCTTCGTAAGTCAATGGATCATCATCACCTATGATGCGTACCTCATCATCATCCTCTATGATGAATCCATACCTTTTGAGTATCTTCGGTACTCTTCCAGATTTACGAATAAGTTGTGGTATAATAGGTTCTTCCACTTAGTTAGGTACCTAACTTTTATCCATGGTATTTTGTGATTCTTAAACTTCTTCAAAATATATCTTACTCCTACTGACCCCTTCAAGGATAAACTGTGAGGCCCCCAAACCCGGGTCCCTTGAACCTCGGACCTGGTGCGTCACGATACATCATATTTACAACTATTGCGAAAGATATAAACATAAATTGTTTATACAATAATCTCTGCTACATATCCCAAGGTCTATAACCTTTATTTTAATACATATTTACCTTTAGATTCACAAAAGGTTTACAGCATATCATTTACATCAGATAATTAATTTGGTTATCATGCATAACCATCTAATCTTGTCCTTTGCTTTTGTACTGTCTTTCCTCGAACGTTCGCCTTAAATCTGAAATTTGTTATCATGATATAGTAAGGGTGAGCAACTACTTTGCTCAGCAAGTTTAAATACAATAAAGATATATCATGATTGAAAGAATGAATAAGCTTTAGAACTTTTCAATAATATAATAATTGTGAAAGAGCATGAATCAGAATTTTAATAATTGAATGACTGAATTCAATAATATAGGATGTCAATAATGACCATGAACAAATTAACTGAACCTTATGGTAATGAAGGTGATCAGCCTTTCATACCTGATGAACATATGCAACATGCATCAAGTGCGAATCAATAATCAAAGATGTGGAATAATTAATAAAATTCATCCACTAACATGCTTGGAAGATAATAACTCGAGTCTGAGTTGGGGAAACTTGCTCAATATCAACTTGAGTAAGGTTAAGGAAACTTGCCTGTACCGTCGATTACTGCTACACAATCTAACTTAATCTCGTATGAAAGACCTATCAGTTATAAAATTGATCTTTCAATTAGCAATACATATACCTCATAACACTACTTCTAATATTTAAGCACATAAGCAAATATTAGATAGCACCTTACACGTTCATAATTCTAAAACTAGCACACATCGAGTCTTTAACAGTGTTCAATATAGTATGCTGAGTGGTTTCCCACAAACAACTAACAAACTAGTTTCCGTCTCGTCTACACTGTTTTCACAGTGAGTTAGATCGGTTACTAGTTCGTATATACCTTCGCTCCCTGAAGGAATTGTTTAGCCCAGCTACTATACGTCAACTATTAAATAACATGACTGTACTACTACTTTATTATAAACTGTATGACTTAACACTAAGTCTTTCATTTTATAAGTTCTTCTTTATAATCCATTAAGCCTGAATACCTAATCCAGCAAGTTGGATTATCTAAACATACTAATCCAGCAACCTGGATTTAAACTAACATCTAATCCAGCAACCTGGATTCGAACTATCCTACAATCCAGCACCCTGGATTCACTAATTCAGTAAACCATATTCATTAATTCAGTAACCCATATTCATTAATTCAGTAAACCATATTTACCAATTCAGCAAGCCAGATACTACAATCTAACAAGCTGGATTCAACTGTAAATTCCTATTTTAGTTGACATTTAACAGTCGGTTAAATGTTTAAAGCTTTACTTGACTTCGTATTGAGAGCCTCTCATTCCATATAATTGATTAAGGTTAATTATGTAACCTTTTATATCAAGTCCCTTTATAACTGTCTTCGATTGCTACTTAACATTTAGTTAAGTCTTAAATCTTATCTTTACATCACGTTAGATGTATAATTATCGTTAACATTGTTAAGGTTAACATTCGTCTTATCCTTCTTTAAAGTTCTCTTTTGATCGACACTTAACGTTTGGTTAAGTAGTCTTAGTCTGAAGTTACATTATATCAATGTATTATCTTTATTAAAGTTAATTAAATAACTCTCCCATCTTGCCTTTAGGCAACTTCTTTTTAATGATTACTTAATACTTTAGCTAAGTTCTTATACTCTTGTATTAACATCCTTCACATGTTTATTAGGTTAATAGAATAATTACATCAACATTCAAGTCATCATTTAACTTCATATTATACTCTCAAGGTATTTCTTTCAATTAATACTTAACATGTAGTTAAGTCCTTATCGAATGTCTCCACATCGTTTTGGATGTATATTAGATTAATAAAAGAAAATCTTTAATCATGCTTTCGCTTAACTTCTCCCATTTATACTTAACATGCAGTTAAGTATTTAAACTTTTAAAATATAACTCATTATGGTTAATCTTTACCTCACTATTCAAGATTTACACTTTATAATACTTAGAACGATAATTAGTAGGTTCGGAACGCTTTACGGTTCATAAAACGCAAGCCCGACACCTTTCGTTCGCATCCAGTCGAGCAACATCTTCAAAATGCCCATTATGACCTTTTTCCAAAATCTCAAATTTTAGTTTTTATTACATAAAATTGTAGCATTATCCTTAAGCTTTTTAAAACATCTTGAGTTATGCTTATTTTAGTTTTGGATGTCAAAATCGCATTGCACGGCCAAGGTCAGCTCGGCAGCCACGCGCCCGCGCGCACCCAGCCTGCGCCACGCTCGCGCGCACCCGCGCGCGCCCGCGCGCGCCCCGTCCGTGCGCCCAACAGCCTAGCAGTAGCAGCTCGCGATCTCTTTTTTTTTCCAGACCCAACCTCGCTTAAATAGTCATAACTTCTTCGTTATTTACAATTTTTGGGTGATTCCAGCGGCCACGCGAAGCTAACTTCCGTATCTATAATTTTGTCCTACTGAAATATTTTCAGTTCCCAACACAACAATATAGAAATCGCATGTAAAGGGGGCTGACCCCGAATTTCGCTGGACAGTTTTGCCTATTATTTAGATTGGCCATAACTGTTTGCTCCGAAGTCGGAATTGGTCCGTTTCGGAGTCTATGGAAAACTTATTCAGTGTACAATAACATACCAAGAGCCCAAAATTTTTAGAGCAATCTAGCTAGGCCCGAATTTTCCTATTTTGGACAGCAGCTCACTAGTTCATTCTCTCCTCTCCGTTTGATTTTCATATTTTGAGTTTTACACAACCAAATCAAATGATTTCAAGTTCTATGAACTCGTAACTCATAATATTATAACATATTAAATCTATACAATTTTTCATCCATACCCACTAAGCGGATCTAAGGATCAAAGAGGAAAGTGACGGTTTAGAGTTTTAAGAAATTATTTCTTAGATCCAAGCTTAATAACCAATAAAATCGCTAGATCTAACCATGAATCATCATAAACTATGTAGATCTATCAATATAAAGTATAATAACACTAAGCCAAAGTTAGATCCAAGCTTAATCACAAGAAAAATGGATAGAGTTTTGAGTTTTACCTTTTTGAATTTCATTTCCTTTCTTTCTCTTTCCTTCCATGGATCTTCCATGACTTCCTATGCTTTCTTCTTCTTTCATGGTAGTCAAGCCTTCTCTCTCTCTTCTTCTCTCTCTTCCTCCCTCTTTCTTTCGGTCGATTTTCTCTCTCTCTCTCCTTTCCTTTTGTTGCCGAGAATGAGAAAATGGGGAGTGAATGAGATATATATATATATATATATATATATATATATATATATATATTACTTCCCTTTTATCCTTCCTTGTCCTTATATATATATATATATATATATATATATATATATATATATATATAAATTCTATTTGTTACATAATTAATTAAATCCTTTGGGTCATGAAATAAAATAATTCAACCCACATAATCACTTTATCCTAATATTTAATTAGGATTTCTTTTCCACAAGATTTGGAATTTAAAATAATTATTCACTTACATTTATTTACATAACTCAATTAAATTCTTCCTTAATTAAGTTAAAATAAATAATAACTAAGGTATATATTAAAATAAGTCTCTATCACATTACTTTTGCCAGTACACTTCAATCGCCATCATTAATCCTCATACATAACATATAAAGATTAATTTACAATACTTCTTGTTATTTGTTTATTATATAATAAACAATTATATATACAATCTCATAAGATTGCTATTCATTTATCTCTCATATTCATTCTATATATATACCTCAACATAATTTAATATGTTGAGACATACCATATAAACCACATGGATCAAACACTATGCTTTTCCAATAGCTATAACTCTTAGGCTATTCAATTTTTCATTCCTAATATATAATATATTAGGTTATATAGTTCTTTTATTACACTCTACACCGTCGATGAATATACATATTCACAATATATATATATATATATATATATATATATATATATATATATTCACTTTATCATTCAATAATTAATATTTCCTATATAATAGGCTTGACATTTAATCTCATGTCTTATCAAATATCTCTTTTTACTATTTGCTAAACTCCACAAGCTTTTATTACATGGCTTGCCATATACAATTCACTTACCATGATCTTAATCCCTTCTTGGACTTTTATTAAACTTCTAATACTTGACTAATAGGTTAGGCGTATTTAATTAACACTACTGCACCTAGTTCATCTCTTCCCAATTTAATATCTTTGGGTTCTCTACAACTACCAATCAGGCTCAGTTTCCATTAATCTATATGATCAATTTAATTAAACTTTCTAAGTATAGGTATATATTTAATTATACATATACTCATTCTCTTGTTCCTTATTATAACAAGCTAACATCGCTAATACAGCAAACTGCTTTTCTAATTCAGCAAACTGAATACACTAATTCAGCAAACCGAATACATTAATTCAGCAAACCGAATACACTAATTCAGCAAACCGAATACACTAATTCAGCAAACCAAATACACTAATTCAGCAAACTGAATACACTAATTCAGCAAACTGAATACATTAATTCAGCCAACCGTTTCTTTTTCCATATGTATCTTTACATAATCTCTTTCCTTAATTCACGTAAAGTTAAAGGTAACATAATACCTTGTTCTTAACTACATTCAAGTATAGTTCCATTCGGGGTTTTGAATTTTTAACCCTTATTCTCTCAATTCTCTTTCAAATAGTAAACCATATAGGTTTTTTTTTTATAGAAATTTTCAATAAATCCACAAATTCCTATCGAGGTTTTATTCTTTAACCTTTAATCATCATCCAAGATTTTATTAATAAATCTTATAAATTCTCGGGTCGTCACATTCTTCCCCCCTTATAAGGATTCCGTCCTCGGAATCACGAATATCAAACCTCTTACTCGGTTTTCGTCTAATTTCTTTCGAAATTTTATCGTTGAATAAATTTTAACGTATTACTATAACATAGGTTTCATATTACCTATTTAATCTCTGAGTATTATCCTATGTTTAACCCATCAATTTCCTTTTCTAAGGATCATTGTATGCCACAATCATCATAATAATTTAATATCATGATTTACTAACTCATAAATATTCGGGATATTACATAAACTCCTTTTCCAAGAAGGCAGTATGTTTCGCAACAAACACCTTTTGATTAGGAGGATGATAGAAATAATACCCTGATGTTTCTTTAGGTATCCCACGAATCTACACTTGTCGGATCTAGTCTGTAGCTTATCATTCTCAAACTTTTTGACATAAACTGGACAACCCCAAGTCTTAACATGCTTAAGATTTGATTTTCTCCCTGTCCATAACTCATACGGAGTCTTTGAGACGGATTTGGCTGGTACCTTTTTAAGTAGGTAAGCAGCCGCTTCTAGGGAATAACCCCAGAATGATATTGGAAGGTCGATAAAACTCATCGTGGAACGAACCATGTCTAATAATATTCGATTTCTCCTTTCAGATACACCATTCAACTGTGATGTCCCTGGTGGAGTCCATTGTGAGATTATACCATTTTCTTTAAGACAATTGAGACACTCATTTCTTAAGTATTCCCCTCCTTGATCCGATCGAAAAATCTCAATACTCTTGCCAGTTTGTTTCTCTACTTCACTTCTAAATTCTTTGAACTTTTCAAATAATTCATATTTGTATTTCATTAAATACACATATCCAAATCTAGAATGATCATCAGTGAAAGTAATAAAATAAGATTACCCTCCACGTGCAGTCGTTGTCATAAGTCCACATATGTCTGTGTGTACCAACGTTAACAACTCTGTAACTCTTTCTTCTTTTCCACTAAAAGGATATTTGGTCATCTTACCCATGAGACAAGATTCACAAGTTGGATATGATTCGTAATCAGATAGCTCTAAAAGCCCATCTTTATGCAACTTGGTTAATCTTGTTTCATTAATATGACTGAGTCTACAGTGCCACATAAAGGTATAATTAACATCATCTCTTTTCCTTTTCTTAGTTTGTTCAATTTGAAGTGTATTTTCATATAAGTTAAGTATATAAAGTCCATTCAGTAAATTGCCAACACCATATAGAACATTTTTATTATAAATAGAACAACAATTGTTCTTTATTATAATATCAAAACCATCCATATCTAATACAGAAATAGAAATAATGTTTTTTATAAGTGTTGGAACATAATAACAATTATTTAAACTAACGGACTTGCCCGTAGGCAGTGCTAAACAATAAGTTTCTACAGCTAATGCAACAACCTTTGCTCTATTTTCCACTCGTATGATGACTTCATTCTTGTTCAGCTTTCTACTTCTGCTTAGTCCCTGTATAGTGTTACATATGTGAAAATGACAGCCGGTATCCAATACCTAAGTAGAATTCTGACTTTCAGAAAAATTAATTTCAATCATGAACAAACCTTGATCGGAAGTCGAAGCTTCTCCAAGCTTCTTCTGCTTTTGCTCCGCAAGATACTTCTCCCAGTTCCTCTTCTAGTGACCCAATTTATTGCAATGGAAACACATTCCTTTGCTATCTGGATCAGCTTTCTTATTATCATTTACCTTCGCCTTGCCCTTAGCCTTCTTCTTTTTCTTCTTTTCAGAAGATACCTTGGACCTCTTCCTTTTCTTGGAAGAATCATCCACTAATAAGACTTGGTTCATCTTAGATGGGAAGTGACCTTCAGCAGTTTTCAACATGTTAAGTAACTCAGGCAAGCTGACGCCCAACTTGTTCATGTGAAAATTCACAACAAATTGTGAGAAGGTGTCTGGGAGTAGCTACAAGATCAAATCTTAACTTAACTCCCCATCCATCACAAACCTTAACTGTCCGAGACGTTCAATCAAATGGATCATCTTTAGGACATGAGTCTCAACAGTAGTGCCCTCGGTCATTCAAGATTGGAAGAGCTCCTTAGATATCTGATATCTAGTAGTCCTACTTTTCTCACCATACAACTCTTTGAGGTGCAGAAATATAGTAGGAGCATCTATAGTTTCATGCTGACGTGGAAGCTCGTTACTTATGGATGTGAGTATGATGCATTGAGCCACGGTTGCATCATCTTGCCACTTTCTGAAAGTAGCAATCTCTTCCTCAAAGGCTATTTCTGCAACAGTTGCAGGGACAGACGAATTTAGGACATAAGAAATATTTTCAACTATAACGACCCCAAAATCGAGACTATTCTTCAATCCCGACTTTGTGCGTTAATGACTATCCTGTACTAGCTTTACATCATCATTTAATGTTAAAATAGCTAAAAATGCGGATAATTTAAAATCTTTTCTTTCTGTCTTTCCTTCATTTCGTTCCCCGAATCGCAACCTTTACGATTCTCTATATTTGATAATCATATTTATTTTATGATTCCTCTTATCAGAGCAGATGTATAATTATTCAAGTCTTAATACTGAACATTTTCTATAAAGATTTTTCAAGTATATTCCCTTATATACAAAGAAATCACCATAACACATTCTCGTTTCAAAATAACCATTCCTTATTCATTGAACATTTCAAACTATACATACATACCAAAAGTATCAACATAATTTTATACAACTTCTAATTTAAGAAAATGTATTCCTTCACATATCTTCCCATCTTCATCATCTAGATAGCAACTAATATCACATTGTGTCCTTAACCTGCAAAATTTATATTTTGCAAAATTGAGCTAGACAACTCAACAAATCCAACAGTTTTCATGCTTCACGTAGCATAAAATTTCATGCTCAATTCATACATCATAAACATTCTATTATGCATATTGTTAGTTGCCTGGGACACAATAGAGATCTAGAAGGGGGGTTAAATAGATCCTTTAAATATTTTTTCATTTATTACGAAAGTATATCAGTTATGATTTACCATAATCAATTCATGCATAGTAGAATATACTTTAACAACCCCTTCAAAGATATACAGATAATCTCAGTTCTACGATTAAATCTATGATATGGCTAATAGCAGATATAACAGTTATTGTGCATAATGTAAATGACATAAAGTAAATGACACAAGAGATTTTAAGTGGTTCGGAGACTAAACAACTCCTACTCCACTCTTCTACTTCAACAAGTAGGAAATCCACTAAGAATTTAGTCACTAAGACAAGGACGCTCCGCCCTCCTCAAGTCTAGTAGACATGAGTTATTTATAGTCATTAAGACAAGGATCCTTTGACCCTCCTCACGTCCAGTAGACATGAGTTAGTTTTAGCCCCTCAGGCAAGGATCTTCTAACCCTCCTCAAGTCTAGCAGACATGATTTGTTTTTAGCCCCTCAGGCAAGGATCCTCTGACCCTTCTCAAGTCCAGCAGACATGAGATATTTAGTCATAAGATAAGGATGCAACGCCCTTCCACATCAAGTCCAGCAGACTCTGAAGCTTTAGTTAGTTAAGACAAGGACCCAGAAGACTTTCTTTCCAAGCCCAACAGACTTGAAGCTTTAATCACTTAAGATAAGGATCATTTGACCCTCCTTGGTGTGTTGATGGTTATTGGATTATGCTGCAAAGATGAACTTTGATCTCCTTCATCTTTAGGTACTTAGCAGCTATTGGTGATCAGCTTCTGGATGTCGCTGACGTTGGTCGTTGATGCTCTTTTTCTTCAGGTATTCAGCATATGTAGATGATCACCCTTCATGTACTGCTTAAGCTCTTCAGATAAGCTTGATGTATCCTTGAGCTTAGCAGTCATGAACACTTGTTGTCTTGTATACAAAACCCTTTATGTTCTTTATCTTGTCAGCTCACAGTGTTCATGATTGATCACAAAGTTTCTCTTCTAGATTTTGCTTTCAGCTCTAGTCACTCTTGATCTTGGCTTCTTGGTCATTCGACTCTTAGCTCATATGCCAGCACTTCGACATACTTGGGTGAAGCTTCAACATATATATTCAAACTGTGTTCTTGCTCCTCTTTTTTTTATAATTTTGATGTAGTTCACTTTTTATAGATTCATTTCTTTCTTGCCATTGGAATCTTGTCGTTGCTAACATCCCATTGCAAATCTTCCCGTTGGAGATTTTCTTGCGGCAGACTTCTTTATTGCATCAGTGAATATTTTACTCCTTGAAGTCTGCATGTGATGGCTGAGTCAGCTTCCATTAACTAGTACCAAGGTAGTGGAGTCATGTATGGTGCCTTTGACTACAGTAAACATGGTTGTTTGAACCCCACTCAGATTGGTTCCCCATTATGCTCCTTTACGTAATCAGTCGATCATCTTTGGATGATTAATTTAAGTGCTCTGATATCTGTAATCCTTACTGTAATAACCCAAGATTTTCGATATATTAAAATTAGAAATTTTACGTATGAATTTTTTTTATATAATAAATTTTTTTTTAGTATATATTAAAGCAAGTATGGGAATGTGTACAAGGAAAGGAATGTGATTATGTGTAATAACCCAAGATTTTTGATATATTAAAATAAGAAATTTTACGTATGAATTTTTTTTATAATAAAATTATTTTTATTATATATTAAACCAAGCATGGGAATATGTGCAAAGAAAGGAATGTGAATTTGTAATGTGTACATATATATTTATTTCATATATAGTTTCAAGTAAATTTCTTATTAAAGAAATAGTTGATAATTATAAATTATATTCTGTTAACGAGATAATTTTTATACTAAAGATTTATGATTATTTTAAGAAATGATTAGTAATATTATTATTATTACTATGATTATTTATGATATGAATTTGTAAGACTAGTCAATTTATTTTAAATTGACTAAGTATGGTAAATGAGACAAAGATAAAGGGATGATCAAAATCCTAATTTGATCTATGATTATGAATTTTAATGATTAATACAATTATTATTATAATTGTATTTAAATAGATGTATGTGTATATGGATAATAAGAATTTATTTTCTTAAGGAAATTGAATACTAAATATAAGTATTGATTATAATGGAATATATGTATGTACAATATGTGATTCAATGTGTATGGTAATTATTTATCAATGATGATAAATATGTTATGACTTATGTGGATAATATATGTGACTAATTGTTAGTTATGTATAGCCCACTAATAGTTATTTAAATTAGTGGACTAACCTATGAATTTTAATATTAAATAATTGATAAGATAGTTAGTTAATTAAATATTTAATTGAAGTGAATATAGTAAGTGAATAAATTTTGTACATTAATTAATATGGATATTGATTAATGAGAATTGTGTGTTATATGTATAACTTAATTTTAATAGTCCAATTAGTAAGGAAAACTAGTGAATTAGCCTAATTAATTTACTAACCAAGCTCACTCATTTAATTAAACATGGACTTGGATAATTAAGGTGTGGACTAATTAAATTAGCCCAACACTTATTAAATTAGTAATCGAGCATGGAATAATAAAATTAGAAAACTGGTAGCTCTAACTAAATAAAATGAGCCCAAAAAGGAATTTTATTAAAGCTCAAATGTTAGCCCACTTGGAAAAGGTTTTTACCAACTTAATTAATATAATAAAGCAATAAAAAGAAAAGGCAAAAAGTGGACAATGAATGAAGTGGGCTGCCGGCATGGTGTAAAAAAAATGGGTGAGTTGTCAAAAAAATTAGCTAGCTTACTTGTAAAGGAGAACAACTAGTACAAATTGTAATCATGACCCATCAACAAGTTGTCAAAAATGTGTAAGAATGTATGCTTGCTAATGATGTCCAAATATATAGATATATTTTCTATATCTATAGATATAGCAAGAATTAGTTTTTATAAAACAAAAGCTAGTTATGTTGCTCATTTTCTTTCCTAATTTGAAGAGAGAGAAAATTAAAAATCACTCCTTTCTCTTTCATCTACCATTCTTTCCAAAACAATAAGAGAGAGAGAGAAAAGAGCATTTCGGCAGCCATGGAGGAAGAAAAGGGAGGGAGTTTTTGGTGTGCTCAAATCCCATAAACAAACCTTAGGAAGAAGGAGAAGGAAATTCAAGCAAAGGTATAATTTTTCTAACCTTAACCTAGTTTATTTTCATTTATTTTGGTGTGATTTGTGTGATATGAAGTTTATGATCTTAAGGTCTAAAACCTTAGATCTATATGTTAATAAGCGTTTTATATTTAGATCTAACCCTTTTGAATGCCAAAAGTTGGATCAAAAGAAAGAAAAGCAAAACTATTTTCTAAAGGGCTAGAAAACCCTAACTTTTCATCACTTTGTAAGTGTATAACTTGAGATCTACAAACTCTTTTTACGATCTGTCAAAGAATAGTGCTAGATATATAATTTAACTACGAAATTCAAGTGGTAGAACCCAAAAATAGTTGGTACAAAATTTGTATGGACTGTTTTGGTACAAACAGTCCACATTTTTCTCAAAACTAGAATGAGCCCGTTGACTATTCACATCCAGGGACAATTTCGTCAATGTTTTTTACTCTAAAAATTCTTGGAAAAGGATGATAATATGGGAAGTTATGTGAGTCCTGTAAAAATTTGAAGATTTTTGACCATGTATAATGAAAGTTATGGATTTTATCGTGAAGGACTATTTTTAAAAGTATTCTTGAATAACTCTTTGTGGTTAACTCCAAAACTTATGAAATAATTACTGGGAGTATATGTATATAGTAGGAATATATCTTGTAAATTTTATAATGTTCTAATAAAGTTTCGATTTATGAAAAATGTAGCAAGATTTGGATATTTTAGACTATTTAAATATAGTAAATGGATTTTAAAAATTCCGAAAAAAATATATTTTCATAAGGGGACTATATATAGTCTATTTCAAGAAAAGAAATGATTTTGAAGTTGTTTTGCTATTTTTCGTGTAAAAGATGAACTTATGTATAAATGGATTTAATTAATTATGTGAAGTTAAAAATTTAAAAAATGGGATTTTATGACTTGAGAACCTTAAATATGGTTCATACAGATTTTTGATATGGGTTTTGGTTATTTGTAAGGTGGTATAATGTTTATGGCATTTTAGATCGATTAAATGAATTATTTAATAACATGGAAAACAGTTTGAATCCAGCTAGCTGAATTGGGTGAATCCAGCTAGCTGAATTAGTGAATCCAGTTTGTTAAATAGTGTAATCCAGTTTGCTGAATAGTGTAATCTAGTTTGATGTATTGTAGGATAGTTTGAATCCAGATTGCTGGATTGCAAAAATAGTTGGCTGAATTGAATAATTTGAATCCAGGTTGTTGGATTGTAATCCAGGTTAGAATCCAGTTTGCTAGATTGGAATCCAGTTTGCTTGATTGCCATCTAGTTTGCTGGATTTCGAATCCAGTTTGCTTGATTGGGTATTTAACCTACAGAATCATAAAGAAAGACTTATATAATGAAAAGACTTAGTGTTAATTCATAAAGTAGTGGTACAGTCGTACTCTTTAATAGTCGATGTATAGTATCTGGGCTAAACAATTCCTTCAAGGAGCGGAGGTATATACGAACTGACAACCCATCTAACTCACTGTGAAAACAGTGTAGACGAGACGAAAACTAGTTTGTTGGTTATTTATGGGAAACCACTCAGCATACTATATTGAACACTGTTAAAGACTCGATGTGTACTAACTTTAGAATTGAATGCATATGGTGTTAATGTGTTATCTAATATTTGATTATGTGGTTGAATATTAGATAATTTACTTATAAATAAGTGATATTATAAGGTATAATATGATTGGCTAATTGAGAGATCGATCTTATAAATGATAGGTCTTTCAAAAGAAATCATATTAAATTGCGTAGCAGTAGTCAACATCCAAGGTAAGTTTCTAACTTACACAACTTCTTTTATTGTGCAAGTATCTAAACCTTATGCACTACTTTTATTTTGTGCAAACAGGTATATGTTATGCTAGTTCCTAACTCAACATGAGTTATCAATTTCAAAGCATGCTCGTGAATAATTATTGTTAATTATCCATATCCATAATAATCTTTATTATTCGTTTATGCAATTATCGTAACCCTTGCATTTACTTTATGCAATGGATCCATATGTTATGCAAGTATTCTTAAACTTTATTCAAGCTATCTATTGATTTTAAATATCTCGATATTATCTCATGTGATGCATTTATAATCAAAATTATTCTGTTCTTTGTGTAAGTGTCCTCACTTGTACAAATCGTTATGATTATTATAAATTCGAATTCCTTCGATCGTTCATTGTTAAAAGTATCTCATTACTAAATTGCTACGACTCATATTGAAAATTTGTATTTTAAGTTTGGTTATACAAGTATCCCCACTTGTATGAACTATTGTACATTATCAATTACCCTTGAATTCAAAATTCGTTGACAAGTTCTGATACATACTATTAAATTTCGGTATGTGTACCTAGTCTAATGATTGTCTAAGCTATTTGACCAGCTAGACCTAATTCGAAAAAGCATTGTTGAACAGTAATTAGAGTTCTCTATTTATGAACTGTCTATTAGCCATGTCTCAGCTAATTGTTTTCGACTAGACCAATATTAAATTGATATCGCATGAAACGTTCTATTATTAGAACTAATTCGTTATTAAAGATATATGCCATTTGATTTGGCTAGATCAAATTGTTATAATATGTTGAACCCAAAATATTTCTTTGAAAGCAATCCAAACTATATTGATATGATACGGACTCTGTAAGTTTGCAAAATCACAATCTAATTGTAATACGCAACGGAAAATGGAAATTAAAATTTCTACAACTTATCCATGAATCACCTTATGCATAACTATTAATTGATGAAGTTTAACAAGAGATAATACCTTTGATGATTCAACTCTTGAACCGCTACAAGATCTACTCCTCTCTTGATTTCTTTAAGATTTTCCAATCTACAACCCTTTGTTGATTTCTTCAAGCTCCTCCAATTTTTGTTCCTTGGATTAAACACTAGCTACAAAGTGTATGTAGCACTCTAGAGGTAATCCACCAAGAACAATTATACAAGAAACAATATTTTGATTTCCTAGAAATCTTGGATGGCTAATCCCATTAATTTTATTCCTAACTCTTAAGAATAACAAGAACACTATTTCTCTCTTAACTCTTAAGATGGAGGCTAATGAATATGCTAGGTTAATTAGGAAACCCTAATCTTATTAGGATACTTACAAAAATAATACTTACACAAAATGTAAGTATACATTTTCTCCTAACCCACATGCTATTCATTTAAGCAATTAACATGTGTTACTTGCTTAATCAACATTAAGCAAGTATACTACCATTTTATTTAATTTGCATTTTTATTTAATTTAATTCTCAATCTAATTAAGAATTAAATAATAATAATAATAATAATAAGATTTCTCTCATTAATTTATAATTCAATATTTCTCTAAATATATCATTATAAATATTAAGCATTTCAATTTATTCAAATAATAAATTAAATACTTAATTTATTATTATTTAGCCAATTGTTTCTAATACAAAATTATTCTTTTGCGGTGTGACCCTTTAGGTTCAATATTATGCCGGTCGTAGAATAAATAAATTAGAACTATTCTAATATTATTTATAATGAATTAAACTCCTTTAATTCATATATAAATAAATAATATTTATTTTACATCATGAGGGACACCTTACGATAATGTATCATGACTATCCGTATAATATGAAATCAACGTTTAATCACATTGAACCTATTCAGCAGTAGTTACCGTACAATTCAATCCTTCTACCATACAATGTCCCGATTAAATATAAGACATGAAATTACTGACAAGTCTTATTTTATTTAATCATATGCATTTCGATTTAAAAATGCACAACTCCGATTAATGTAAATTAGAAACTCCTTTCTAATTTTCATTTAACCCTGGCCAGGGAATTTTTGAGCTGTCATTTATCAAATCGCATAGGACATTCTCTCCCTTTATCAGAAGTGGTAGATCATTTGTCGATCATTCACCTACCTCCGTGTATACTTTATTATACCCGTACATACCCTAAGGTATTAAGGAATATGACAAACTATAACTTAACATACACAAGGTACTATGATGATCTCAAGTCCAAGGATCACTTGTACAACTATCACTTAAGAACTTCCCTATTGACAGGTGAATAAAACTCCATTAGGGTTCTTTAAGCGAGTCACGTTCAGTGAACTTATTCTCTAATAAGCACCTACATACTTGCTTTAGTGTCTTCACACAAATGATTATGAGATCAATCATTATCTTCTAAAGATCAAGCATAGTATGTACTAATCTATCCGGATCAGTAATCCCAATATTAGTGATCCAACGATTAGGAACATTTTAGTTTTGAGCTTTCTTGAATTTAGATCTCACTAGCATGATCTCATCATGATTCTAAAAGCATTGCTCGAAAACTATGGGTTCATCACATTTATTAATTCAACCAATTAACATGGATAAAATATGCCTTTTATTCTATTATTAATATTTGAATAAGATTACAAACTAAATGCTTATTACATCAAATATAATTGGCTTGAGGGCATATTACTTTCAATCTCCCACTTGCACTAAAGCCAATCACCTTAGTATCTAATACCCATTTTATCGAAATGGCGATTGAATTGATCTTGCAATAATGCTTTAGTAAATGGATTTGCAATGTTGTTCTGGGAGTCCACTCTTTCTAAGGTGACATCTCCTCTTTCAATTATTTCTCTAATTAAATGAAATCACCGCAACACGTGTTTGGATCTCTGATGAGACCTGGGTTCCTTAGCCTGTGCAACAGCTCCAGTGTTGTCACAATGAACCGGAACGGGTCCAGTAATGCTAGGAACTACCCCGAGTTCAGAAATGAACTTCTTCATCCAAACAGCTTCCTTTGCAGCTTCACTTGAAGCTATATACTCTGCCTCTGTTACTGAGTCAGCAACTGTTTGCTGTTTGGAACTCTTCCAACTCACTGCTTCACCGTTCAAGGTAAATACATACCCTGACATGGATTTACTGTCATCTTGGTCAGTTTGAAAACTTGAGTCTGTAAAGCCCTCTAGTTTCAAATCAGACCCACCATATACTAGAAACACATCTTTAGTTCTTCTCAAGTACTTCAAGATGTTTTTCACAGCTTTCCAGTGTTCTTCTCCAGGATTAGACTGATATCTACTTGTTACACTAAGTGCATAAGCAACATCTGGTCTGGTACATATCATTCCATACATTATGGATCCTATTGCCGAAGCATAAGGTATTTGATTCATGCGTTCTCTCTCTTCAGGTGTCTTTGGGGACAATTTCTTAGAGAGATTTACTCCATGACTCATCGGTATGAGTCCTCTCTTGGAGTCTTGCATGCTAAACCTCTTTAGCATCGAATCAATGTATGCACCTTGGGTCAAGCCGAGCATCCTCTTTGATCTATCTCTATAGATCTTTATCCCCAATATGTAGGATGCTTCTCCCAAGTCCTTCATGGAGAAGTGTTTAGATAACCAAATTTTAACTGATTGTAGCATCGGTATGTCATTCCCTATAAGTAATATATCATCAACATATAATACCAGGAATGTCACAGCACTCCCACTAACTTTCTTGTACACACATGGTTCATCCTCATTTTTGATAAAATTAAACTCTTTGATTGTCTCATCAAAACGGATGTTCCAACTTCGAGAAGCTTGCTTCAATCCATAAATGGATCTTTGTAACTTACACACTTGATTTGTTCCAACCTTTGAAACAAAACACTCTGGCTGTATCATATATACATCCTCATCTAGTTTCCCATTGAGGAAGGCCGTTTTCACGTCCATTTGCCAGATTTCGTAGTCATAGTAAGCTGCAATCGCAAGTAAAATCCGGATGGACTTGAGCATGGCTACTGGTGAGAAGGTTTCATCATAGTCAACTCCTTGTCTTTGTTTGAAACCTTTTGCAACTAGTCTGGCCTTATAGGTCTTCACCTTGCCATCTGCTCCAGTCTTTTTCTTAAAGACCCATTTACACCCTATAGGCACAATGCCTTCAGGTGGAGTAACCAAAGTCCATACTTGGTTTTCATACATGGAGTCCATTTCGGATTTCATGGCTATTTGCCATTTCTCAGAGTGTTTACTACTCATAGCCTCATCGTATGTTACTGGATCATCATCAGTTATGATGCGTACCTCATCATCATCTTCTATGATGAGTGTATACCTTTTAGGTATTTTTGGCACTCTTCCAGATTTACGACTCGGTTGTGGTATAGAAGTTATATCTACTTGAACATGTTCATCCACTTGATCTGTAGTGATTTGTGGTTCTTGAATTTCTTCAAGATCTATTTTCCTCCCACTAGCCCCTTCAAGGATAAACTCCTTTTCCAAGAAGGTAGCGTGTTTGGCAACAAACACCTTTTGCTCGGTAGGATTATAGAAATAATATCCTAAACTGTCTTTAGGATACCCCACAAATTTGCACTTGTCAGATCTAGCCTCAAGTTTGTCACTTTGTAACTTCTTTACATAAGCATTACAACCCCAAATCTTAACATGCTTAAGACTGGGTTTCCTCCCTGTCCACATCTCATATGGAGTCTTAGGGACAGATTTTGAGGGAATCTTGTTAAGTAGATATGCAGCCGTTTCTAGGGCATGACCCCAGAATGATATTGAAAGGTCGGTGAAACTCATCATGGACCGCACCATGTCTAACAAGGTACGATTCCTCCTTTCAGATACACCATTTAATTGTGGCGTACCAGGAGGCGCCCATTGAGAGAGAATACCATTTTCTTTGAGATGATTAAGAAACTCATTGCTCAAGTATTCTCCTTCTCGATCTGATCGAAGAATCTTAACACTTTTGCCAGTTTGTTTCTCTACTTCACTTCTGAATTCTTTGAACTTTTCAAATGATTCGGATTTATATTTCATTAAATACACATATCCAAATCTTGAATGATCATCAGTGAATGTAATGAAATACGAATACACTCCTCTAGCATCTGTTGTCATAGGTCCACATACATCTGTGTGTACCAACTCTAACAACCCTGCAACTCTCTTTCCATGTCCACTAAATGGAGATTTAGTCATTTTACCCATGAGACATGATTCACAAGTTGGATATGATTCAAAATCGAATGGTTCTAAAAGACCATCAATATGCAACTTGTTTAATCTTGTTTCATTGATGTGACCGAGTCTACAGTGCCAAATGAAAGTATGATTTACTTCATCTCTTTTTCTTTTACAAGTTTGTTCAATTTGAAAAATATTTTCATGTAAGTCAAGTAAGTAAAGTCCATCAATTAATCTACCAGTTCCGAACAAAACATTATTATTATAAATAGAACAACCATTGTTCTTAAATATAACATCGAATCCTTCTTTGTCCAACATAGAAATAGATATAATGTTTCTAATGAGAACAGGTACATAATAACAATTTATTAAATTGATAGACTTTCCCGTAGGCAATGCTAAACAATAAGTCCCCACAGCTAATGCAGCAACCTTTGCTCCATTTCCCACTCGTAGAGTTACTTCTCCCTTGTTTAGCCTTCTACTTCTGCTTATTCCCTGCAATGAATTGCATATGTGAGAACCACAGCCGGTATCTAATACCCAAGTAGAATTTTGACTTACAGAAAGATTTATTTCAATCATGAATAAACCTGTATCCGTAGCTGAAGCTTCAACAAGCTTTTTCTGTTTTGCCTCTGCAAGGTAATCCTTACAGTTTCTCTTCCAATGTCCAGGCTTATTGCAGTGGAAGCAAACTCCTTTGCTATCCGCATTTGTTTTATTCTTATTACCTTTATCAACTGTCTTTCCTTTTGCCTTCTTAGAATTTTTCTTCTTAGCAGAAGCTCCTTTGGGCCACTTCCTTTTCTTGGAAGCGTCACCTATCAGTAAGACTTGGTCTTTCTTGGATGGAAAGTGACTCTCTGCAGTTTTCAACATGTTAAGCAATTCAGGCAAGCTGACATCAAGCTTGTTCATGTGAAAATTCACAATAAATTGTGAGTAGGAGTCCGGGAGTGACTGCAAGATCAAATCTTGGCTCAACTCTCCATCCATTACAAAACCCAGTTGTCCCAATTGTTCAATCAAATTGATCATTTTGAGGACATGTGCCTGTACTGTAGGGCCATCGGTCATTCTAGATCAGAAGAGCTCCTTAGATATCTCATATCTTGCAGACCTACTTTGTTCACCATACAACTCTTGTAGGTGAAGCAATATAGCAGGTGCATCCATTTTCTCATGTTGACGTTGTAACTCGTTACTCATGGATGCGAGCATGATGCATTGAGCTACCATAGCATCATCTTGCCACTTTTTAAAAGTAGCAATCTCTTCCTCAGAGGCAGTTTCTGCAACAGTTGCAGGAACAGGCGAATTAAGGACATAAGATAATTTTTCAGCGGTGAGAACAATTCTCAAATTCCTTAACCAATCCGTGTAGTTCGGTCCGGTTAGTTTATTAGCATCCAATATGCTCCGCAGTGATAGTGAATGGGCCATTTGTAAAAATCTGTAAATAAATTTTTATTTAAACAACATTAGCATATATTCATTTTATTAATCACCAATTTAATATAGGACTTTATTAAAAGGGTGTCTCCCACTATTTTGTACAAACTATATGACCCTCCATATATAGTTCGACAAATTTTCAAAAATCTGTTTAGTGAGTAAGGATCCTATTGACATAAATATGCAGCCTTGTGTGTGCACAACAAACCATATATTTATTCAAAGGGTAGACAACTCTTGTCAATTACATCAACTATGTAACTCCTTGTATTTTGCCTCTTAGATTATAATAGTCAAGTGTGTGCACATCCGAACTAAAATAATCCAAGTTAAGTTTCACCTAGCATTTCCATATAAGCGAATAGAAAAATATAGTCCTTGTGTGTGCACAACAAAACTAGTATTGTTCAATTCCTTATAAAACATTTTTAATGTAATAAAGCCAACATCTTAAAAATTTAATATGAGTCTTGTGTGTGCACAACAAACTAATATTAAATAATTAATACTTTATTGCTTTATCATGCTAGAAGGCTACGTTTGATATTTTTGAAATACCTTTAAACGTATTCAACTTAATATTTTGAAATGAGGGTTTTGTTATTAATGGTCTCATCTTGTTTAGCGCGCATGCAAGTATATATATATATAAATACGCGTCATATTAAACATTCATCAACATGAATAATAATATATTTAATATATATATTATAAGCATGCATTCATAGAATACTATATTCTATATGGGATGATTATGGACTTAATCTAATTTGATTCACTCGAGCCACCGAGTCAATCAATAGGTCAAACCTAGGGTGCAAGAATAAATTTGAATATAACTATTACATTCAACCCAGGCTTCATACAAATGGGTCTTCAATGCTCTTGCTCTTCGGTTCCAATTTCTCTAGTAACTCTATTAAATCCTATTACATTCATTTTAACAAAATAGAAACCTTGATCAACAGTCAAGGGGAAGTACATAGGAGAGAGATAGAAATTACATTTAGAAATTTAGATAGGCAAGGTACGCAGACCCCATTATGAATAAAACCATTCATTCAAGCATCCATTCAAATTAAATCCAATCACATTGGTCAATAGTCCTTAATCATCCCCTATATATATCAACATATATAAATACCATTCATCTCATGAATAATAAACCATTCAATATATATTGATATCATTTAATGGGCAATTGACTAGTAGAAATCCAAAATTCAATTAAAATAAACTCCTTTATTTTAATCTATTCCAAATTAATATAAACTCTTTTATAAAAATTTAGAATCTTTGTTTAAAATTGAAATCCAATATTAATTAAAATAAACTCATTTATTTTAAACTAATTTCAAGTCTAAAATAAACATCTTTATTTTTCAACATTGAAATTTTAAAATTGGAAAATCAAATTTTTTTTTTGTGAACAGTGCCCGGGCTGCCCGGTGAACAGTGTTCGGGCTGCCCGGTGAACAGTTCCGCTGCCCGGTGAACAGTGCCCGCTGCCCAATGAACAGTACGGTGAACAGTGCCGGTAAACAGTTTTCGGCATGAACAGTGCCGGTGAACAGTGTCCGGCGTGAACAGTTCCCAACAGTGAACAGTTCCGGCGGTGAACAGTGTCCGTTTTTTTTTTTTTTTTTTTGCTTTTGATGTTTTTCCAAAAAACATAATTTCATACTAACAATTATACCCAAAAAATTGTTCTAAACACATATCAACATATATATGATTGATACAATTAATAGTACGCATAAGGATGGCTCTTGATACCACTGTAAGTTTGCAAAATCACAATCTAATTGTAATACGCAACGGAAAATGGAAATTAAAATTTTTGCAACTTATCCATGAATCACCTTATGCATAACTATTAATTGATGAAGATTAACAAGAGATAATACCTTTGATGATTCAACTCTTGAACCGCTACAAGATCTACTCCTCTCTTGATTTCTTTAAGATCTTCCAATCTACAACCCTTTGTTGATTTCTTCAAGCTCCTCCAATTTTTGTTCCTTGGATTAAACACTAGCTACAAAGTGTATGTAGCACTCTAGAGGTAATCCACCAAGAACAATTATACAAGAAACAATATTTTGATTTCCTAGAAATATTGGATGGCTAATCCCATTAATTTTATTCCTAACTCTTAAGAATAACAAGAACACTATTTCTCTCTTAACTCTTAAGATGGAGGCTAATGAATATGCTAGGTTAATTAGGAAACCCTAATCTTATTAGGATACTTACAAAAATAATACTTACACAAAATGTAAGTATACATTTTCTCCTAACCCACATGTTATTCATTTAAGCAATTAACATGTGTTACTTGCTTAATCAACATTAAGCAAGTATACTACCATTTTATTTAATTTGCATTTTCATTTAATTTAATTCTCAATCTAATTAAGAATTAAATAATAATAATAATAAGATTTCTCTCATTAATTTATAATTCAATATTTCTCTAAATATATCACTATAAATATTAAGCATTTCAATTTATTCAAATAATAAATTAAATACTTAATTTATTATTATTTAGCCAATTGTTTCCAATACAAAATTATTCTTTTGCGGTGTGACCCTTTAGGTTCAATATTATGCCGGTCGTAGAATAAATAAATTAGAACTATTCTAATATTATTTATAATGAATTAAACTCCTTTAATTCATATATAAATAAATAATATTTATTTTACATCATGAGGGACCCCTTACGATAATGTATCATGACTATCCGTATAATATGAAATCAACGTTTAATCACATTGAACCTATTCAGCAGTAGTTACCATACAATTCAATCCTTCTACCATACAATGTCCCGATTAAATATAAGACATGGAATTACTGACAAGTCTTATTTTATTTAATCATATGCATTTCGATTTAAAAATGCACAACTCCGATTAATGTAAATTAGAAACAAAGTGTATGTAGCACTCTAGAGGTAATCCACCAAGAACAATTATACAAGAAACAATATTTTGATTTCCTAGAAATATTGGATGGCTAATCCCATTAATTTTATTCCTAACTCTTAAGAATAACAAGAACACTATTTCTCTCTTAACTCTTAAGATGGAGGCTAATGAATATGCTAGGTTAATTAGGAAACCCTAATCTTATTAGGATACTTACAAAAATAATACTTACACAAAATGTAAGTATACATTTTCTCCTAACCCACATGTTATTCATTTAAGCAATTAACATGTGTTACTTGCTTAATCAACATTAAGCAAGTATACTACCATTTTATTTAATTTGTATTTTTATTTAATTTAATTCTCAATCTAATTAAGAATTAAATAATAATAATAATAAGATTTCTCTCATTAATTTATAATTCAATATTTCTCTAAATATATCACTATAAATATTAAGCATTTCAATTTATTCAAATAATAAATTAAATACTTAATTTATTATTATTTAGCCAATTGTTTCCAATACAAAATTATTCTTTTGCGGTGTGACCCTTTAGGTTCAATATTATGCCGGTCGTAGAATAAATAAATTAGAACTATTCTAATATTATTTATAATGAATTAAACTCCTTTAATTCATATATAAATAAATAATATTTATTTTACATCATGAGGGACCCCTTACGATAATGTATCATGACTATCCGTATAATATGAAATCAACGTTTAATCACATTGAACCTATTCAGCAGTAGTTACCGTACAATTCAATCCTTCTACCATACAATGTCCCGATTAAATATAAGACATGGAATTACTGACAAGTCTTATTTTATTTAATCATATGCATTTCGATTTAAAAATGCACAACTCCGATTAATGTAAATTAGAAACTCCTTTCTAATTTTCATTTAACCCTGGCCAGGGAATTTTGGAGCTGTCATTTATCAAATCGCATAGGACATTCTCTCCCTTTATCAGAAGTGGTAGATCCTTTGTCGATCATTCACCTACCTCTGTGTATACTTTATTATACCCGTACATACCCTATGACATACCCTAAGGTATTAAGGAATATGACAAACTATAACTTAACATACACAAGATACTATGATGATCTCAAGTCCAAGGATCACTTGTACAACTATCACTTAAGAACTTCCCTATTGACAGGTGAATAAAACTCCATTAGGGTTCTTTAAGCGAGTCACGTTCAGTGAACTTATTCTCTAATAAGCACCTATATACTTGCTTTAGTGTCTTCACACAAATGATTATGAGATCAATCATTATCTTCTAAAGATCAAGCATAGTATGTACTAATCTATCCGGATCAGTAATCTCAATATTAGTGATCCAACGATTAGGAACATTTTAGTTTTGAGCTTTCTTGAATTTAGATCTCACTAGCATGATCTCATCATGATTCTAAAAGCATTGCTCGAAAACTATGGGTTCATCACATTTATTAATTCAACCAATTAACATGGATAAAATATGCCTTTTATTCTATTATTAATATTTGAATAAGATTACAAAGTAAATGCTTATTACATCAAATATAATTGGCTTGAGGGCATATTACTTTCAGACTCATGATGTAAGACTGAGATGAACAACCCTGAAAAATAAATCAGGGGAAACTTTATTGTCGGTAGCCCGACCGCGCGCTATGTTTGAGAATTATGCATAATCTCGGGTACAATGAGGCCGATCCCCTTACGTACTTGCAGAAGAGTAAAGTTTAGTTTTTATAGCTAATTTTTACTCTTGAGGTAGTCAGTAATAAAATAACTGATGATTCGTCTAGCAGTTCTTGATCAATTTGTGATCACTCAGCATGAAATCTAGGAATAACCCTATGCATTGAATATTATCGCAAAATTGCTAATACTTCATAATCAATTGAATATTATTGAATCTTCGAAAGAATTTTAACTCTTTCATTCTTGATGTATTACTCAGCATGAAATTCAAGAAAATTCTTGTTACTTGAAATGACTTATTGTTCAGTCATTTCAAAGAAATCTTAAAATGATTTGATATGTTGTTAAGAATAGTTTCAAATGGCTTCACCACTATTGATTCGTGGTAGAAGTAGTCCTTAAAGAAAACATTTACTTCTTCAGCGTATTATTGTAATTGTTATTACTTGCTGAGCAATTGAATGCTCATTCTTGCTTTGACTTAAATGTTTTCAGCTAAGTGTGATCGACCAGAAGGCTCTGGCAAAGACAAGGGCAAAGAAAAGCTCAAGGATTAGGTTTCAAGGTGTTATCTGTAATGATTAGTCTTTTGTATTGTGATCATATATATTATGTAACATGTAAAGAATGTAATTAAAGGTTGTCATACCTGGGGAATAGACAACTCTGATATAAAATATTAAGTTTGTAATTTATTAAACAGCTCAAAGAAATGGTATCGTGATGCACTAAGTACGAGTTTCAAGTACCCGGATTTAGGGGCGCCACATTATGTAATATGTACATATATATTTATTTCATATATAGTTTCAAGTAAATTTCTTATTAAAAGAATAGTTGATAATTATAAATTATATTCTGTTAATAAGTTAATTTTTATATTAAAAATATATGATTATTTATAAAAATGTGATTAGTATATTATTTAAATAATAAATGTATATTTTAAGGAATGATTATTAATATTATTATTACTATGATTATTTCTTTATGATATGAAATTGTAAGACTAGTCAATTTATTTTAAATTGACTAAGTATGGTAAATGAGACAAAGATAAAGGGATGATCAAAACCTAATTTGATCTATGATTAGGAATTTTAATGATTAATACAATTATTATTATAATTGTATTTAAAATGAATGTATGTGTATTATGGATAATGAGAATTTATTTTCTTAAGGAAATTCGAATACTAAATATAAGTATTAATTATATTTGAATGTATGTATGTACAACATGTGGTTCAATGTGTATGATAATTATTTATCAATGATGATAAATATGTTATGACTTATGTGAATAATTTATGTGACTAATTGTTAGTTAAATAGGGCCCACTAATAGTTATTTAAATTAGTGGACTAACCTAAGAATATTAATATTAAATAATTAGTAAGATAGTAAGTTAATTAATTATTTAATTAAAGTGAATATAGTAAGTGAATAAATTTTGTACATTAATTAATATGGGTATTAATTAATGAGAATTATGTGTTATATATATAATTTATTTTAATAGTTCAATTAGTAAGAAATACTAATGGACTAGCCTAATTAGTTTACTGACCAAACAACTCATTTAATTAATCATAGACTTGGATAATTAATGTGTGGACTAATTAAATTAGCCCAACACTTATTAAATTGGTAACCAAACATGGAATAATAACTTTGAAAAACTAGTGGCCCAAACTAATTAAAATGAGCCCAAATTATTTAAAACCAAGCTCAATTAGTGACCCATTTGGAAGATATTTTTACCAACTTAATAAATTTATTAAAGCAATCAAAGAAGACCAAAAAGTAGGGCAAAAGAGGAAGAGGGCAGCCGACATGGTGTCCCAAAATGGGTGTCCTAAATGGTGAATTGTTGATTTTTAATAGATTGTTTGTAGGAATGAATAAAGAAGTACTAATAATCATGACAAGTCATCACCAACTTGTCAAATAATGTGTAAGAGGTGTGCTTGCTAATGATGGCAAAATATATAGATATAATTCATATATCTATAGATATTGCTAGTAACTAATTCTTTTGTAAAACAAAACCCACTTTTTTTTTCTCTCATATATCATTCTCCATTTAGCTAAACAAAAAGAAAAACAAGAGAGAGAGAGAAGGGAGGATTTCGGCAGTCATAAAGGTGAGAAGGGAGTGAGTTTTTTTTGGTCATCTAACTCCATAATCAAGCCTAGAAAGAAGGGGAAGGAAAATCAAGCGAGGTATAATTTTTTTAACCTTAATCTAGTTTATTTTCTTTTGTTTTGGTTTGATTTTTGTGATATAAAGTTTATGATCTTGAGGTATAAAACCTTAGATCTATATGTTAATAAGTGTTTTATGTTTAGATCTAACCCTTTTGAATGTCAAAAGTTAGATCAAAAGCAAGAAAAGTAAAACTAGTTTCTAAAGTGCTAGAAAACCCTAACTTTTGTTCACTTTACATGAGTACCATTTGAGATCTACAAACTCTTTTTGCGATCCGTCAAAGAGTGGTGCTAGATATATAAGTTAACTACTAAACTCAAGTAGTATAACTCAAAAATAATTAGTACAAAATTCGTATGGACTGTTTTGATACAAACAGTCCGGGTAGTGAACAAAATTGGAATAAAGCTTGCTGACTGTTCACATCCAGGGGTATTTTCGTCATCTTTTTATGCTCTAAAAATTCTAGAAATATTTGGGGTGATAATATAGGAAGTTATGTGAGTCTTGTAAAGATTTGAAGATTTTTGACCATGTAGAATGAAAGTTATGGATTTTATCGTGAGGGACCACTGTCAAGAGTATTCCCGAATAACTCTTTGTGGTTAACTCCAAAACTTATGCAATAAATTAGTGGGAGTATATGTATATATATATATATATATATATATATATATATATATATATATATATATATATATATATATAAATAGCAGGAACATACTCTGTAAATTTTAGAACTTTTAGATGCAATTTTGATTTATGAAAAATGTAGCAAGATTTGGGTATTTTGGACTATTTAAATATAGTAAATGGATTTTTAAAATTTCCGAAAAAAATATATTTTCATAAGGGGACTATATATAGTCTATTTCCAGAAAAGAAATGATTTTGAAGATGGTATGCTATTTTTCATGTAAATGATGAAGTTATGTATAAATAAATTTAATTAATTATGTGAAGTTAAAAATTTGGAAAATGGGTTTTTATGGCTTAAAAACTCTATATAGGGTATATACAGATTTTCGATAAGGATTTTAGTCATTTGTAAGGAACTATAATGTTTATGGTATTTTAGAATGATTAAATGAATTATTTAATAAAGGGGGAAAACTGTTTTAATCCAGCTTGCTGAATTGAATAGTGTGCGTCCAGGTTGCTGGATTATAAGTTAGTTCGAATCTAGTTTGCTGTATTGTAGGATAGTTTGAATCCAGGTTGCTGGATTAGAAAAATAGTTGGCTGAATTGAATAGTTTGAATCCAGTGTGCTAGATTGTAATCTAGGTTGGAATCTAGTTTGCTATATTGGAATCCAGTTTGCTGGATTGCCATCTAGTTTGCTGGATTTGAAATCCAGTTTGCTGAATTGGGTATTTAACCTATGGGACCATAAATAAAGACCTATATAATAAAAGACTTAATGTTAATTCATAACATATATGGTAAAGTAGTGGTACAGTCGTACTCTTTAATAGTTGATGTATAGTATCTGGGCTAAACAATTCCTTCAGGGAGCGGAGGTATATATGAACTAGAAACCGATCTAACTCACTGTGAAAACAGTGTAGACGAGACAGAAACTAGTTTGTTGGTTGTTTGTGGGAAACCACTCAGCATACTATATTGAACACTGTTAAAGACTCGATGTGTGCTAACTTTAGAATTGAATGCGTGTGGTGTTAATGTGTTATCTAATATTTGATTATGTGGTTGAATGTTAGATAATTTACTTATAAAGAAGTGATATTATAAGGTATAATATGATTGGCTGACCGAAAGATCAATCTTATAACTGATAGGTCTTTTAAAAGAAGTTAAATTAAATTACGTAGCAGTAGTCAACGACCAAGGCAAGTATCTGAACCTTATGCACTACTTTTATTTTGTGCAAACAGGTATATGTTATACATGGTTCATGTTATACCAGTATTGAAATCTTACTATTATTCTGCTAGGCAAGTTCTACCTTACTCAATCTATTATTGAGCAATTATCCCATCCTTTTCATTTACATTATGAACTGGATTCGTATGTTGTGCAAGTATCTTAACTCAATCTTCTATTGTGCAAGTACCTTAACTCAATCTTTTATTGTGCAAGTATCCGAACCTACGCATTTAGTTTATGCAATAGGTGTATGTATGCAAGTATCTCATCCTTTTTATTTACTTTATGAATTGGATCTATGTAAGCAAGTTCCTTAACTCAATCTTTTGTTGTGCAAGTATCTGAACTCTTTCTTTATTGTACGAATATCTAAACCTTATGCACAATTTTTATTTCGTGCAAGCAGGTATATATTGTGCAAATTCCTGATTATTGCTAAACTTCTTACATTTATTGTTAGTTCCTAACTCAACATGAGTTATCAATTTCAAAGCATGCTCGTGAATAATTATTGTTAATTATTTATATCCATGATGATCCTTGTTATTCGTTTATGCAATTATCGTAACCCTTGCATTTACTTTATGCAATGGATCCATATGTTATGCAGATATTCTTAAACTTTATTCAAGCTATCTATTGATTTCAAATATCTCAATATTGTCTCATGTGATGTATTTATAATCAAAATTGTTCTGTTCTTTGTGCAAGTGTCTTTACTTGTACAAATTGTTATAATTATTATAAATTCGAATTTACTCCGATTCGTTCGTTAAAAGTATCTCATTACTGAATTGCTATGACTCATATTGAAAATTTATATTCTAAGTTTGGTTATGTAAGTGTCCCCACTTGTATGAACTATTGTACATTATCAATTACTATTGAATTCGAAATTTGTTGACAAGTTCTGATACATACTATTAAATTTCAGTATGTATACCTAGTTTAAAGATTGTCTAAGCTATTTGTCCCAGCTAGACATGATTTGAAAAGTATTTGTCGAATGTTATTGGTTATGATAAAGTCCTCCAACTTAATTGTTTTAGTTAGGACTCTAAACTGAGTATGAACTACCCGAAATCGGGAAATTTTATGCGCTAAAAGTGGTGATGAAAAATTTTATGCGCCAATGGCGGAGATGTATTATATAGTATTGATCAATAAAGGGCACAACGGGACTGATCATCCTCCGTGTCCATAAGACCAGACGGTTTATAGACGAATTTCTATTTAAACCTTTTCAAAAATAAAAAATAACAGTTCATGGTCTTTTGACCACTCAGTATTCAAAAGTCACCCAGTTGCTTCAAAAATCTTAAAATGATTTGATCTGTTGTTAAGAATGATTTTAAATGACTTCACCACTATTGATTCGTGGTAGAAGTAGTCCTCAAAGAAAATATTTACTTCTTTCATCTAATGTTTATCAATTATTATTACTTGCTGAGCAATTGAATGCTCATTCTTTCTTTGACTTAAATGTTTTCAGCTAAGTGTGATCGACCAGAAGGCTCTGGCAAGGACAAGGGAAAGGGAAAGCTGAAGGAATAAGTTGTATGGTGTTATCTGTAATAATTAGTCTATTGTGGTCATATATATTATGTAACATGTAAAGAATGTAATTAAAGGTTGCCATACCTGGGGAATAGACAACTCTGATATAAATATTAAGTTTGTAATATATTAAACAGCTCAAAGAAATGGTATCGTGATGCACCAAATACGGGTTTCAAATACTCGAGTTTGGGGGCGCCACAGGTTGGTATCAGAGCTATAGGTTAGAAACCTTAGGTGGGGGATTACCTTAGGCTATAACCTTAAGCTAGATAGAAGCATTAAAAAATAAATAACTCAAATAGAGTTTAAAGGGAATGAATTAAGGAAATTCATCGTAAAACGAAATAAAAACTAACTTATATAAACTATTGTTTGTTATATGTATATATTATGTACTAATCAAGATAATTTGTATATAAATGTTAGGTAAGAAAGGATTAAGAGACTCTCATGTCGTGAATAAGGAGAAAATCACTCCGCCTAAGCCAATATCCAAATCAATAGTTGAAATGGAGGCTCATCTTGAAAGCAACCCTGATGAAGTGGTCATCTTGGAAAACATAGAACCATAACTAGAAACGGTGGTGCTGACAGATAGTGATTTAGACACTGAAGTTGGAGCTGACCAAGCATCAACAGAAGTGCAGAATCTAAGGGATAGGGTGTTATGTCTAGAAAAGTTATTGGAAATAGAAAGGGTGTTAAATAGTCAAATGCGAAAAGCGTTAATGGAAATAATGAAAGAACAAGATAAGCTAAAAAGCCAAATTGATGTAATGGGAGCTAAATGCAGCAAATCGTCTGCAACTCCAAGCAAGAAAGGAAAAAGAAAGATAAATGACTGTGACATCGAAAATTCTGACCAAGGAAACTTTAAGAAAGTATTAAGGTGTGCAAATTGCAACAGGAAACATGAAGGTGTATGCATGAAAGGACAGAATGTGTGTTATAATTGTGGACGTGAAGGACATGTCTCTTCTCATTGTCCCGAACCAAAGCAATGTGTATGTTTTGTATGTGGAATAGTAGGTCACCAAGTAAAGGTGTGCCCAGGATCTAAGAATGGTGTAGGGAATAAATAGGATAAGAGCTTTAGGATTATGTATGATATGATGTGTGTGTAATGTATTAATCCCGACTTTTGTTGTCATTAAGCGATAGTAAATGGTTATAGCAGCATGTTATATAATGAAAAGTATGTTGTACTGTTGGAACGAATATGAATATGAATAAAATGGTATGGTTATATGTTTGATTAAGATAGTATGTTGTTTAAATTGATAAAATGGTAATTCGGCAAGCTGCATTTGGGAATTCAGCAAGCTGAATTCATGAATCCAGCAAGCTGAAATGGACAATCCAGCAAGTTGGATTGGGTAATCTGGCAAGCTGAATTAGTCTAAGTTTTGAATTTTATTTTCAGAATGTTATGATACGGTACGGTATAAAGGAATATGAAGAATTAGATAATAATTTAAGGTTTTGTATAACCAGATAATAAAAATGTTTGTTATGAATGATTTATAAGAAGTATGTATTGATATGTGTAAAGGATAGATAATGAAAACTATTAGTAAATAGAAAATGGGTTAAAATAACTCGTTAATGAAAGGATTTTTGGAAGAAAAATCATGTGGGCACGTTATCGTACGAAGTCTCAAACGCAAGGAAACATTAAATGACATGGTGTAAGCAGACTGTAAGCAATGGTTCAAGACGAGCAACAATTCCGGACTCGTAATACGAAATCTCACAAGAGTGGCAGATAGGGAAAGTGCGAACACACGGAAAATCGACAGAAAGCTAGTAATTACTTATCCAACTCTGACCAACAACCCAACCGCAAGGACCTTCAACATGACGGTTCAAGATACGGTAGCAGTCGGAGATGGAGTTCCAGGTATTATTCGAATAATAATTTATTCTTATATATACTGTGGGGTACGTTTACGTTTGAAAACATCGGAACTATAGGAAAGGACCTAGATTAATAAATAAATAATACATAATTTAATAATAAATCGTTTTATTAACGAATTTTGAAGGAGAAGTTTGAGTTCTATTAGAAATCAAATTCCGTATAATCAGATAGACAAGCTTTATGCTAAATAGTTAAATATCGATTCAATTGAATCAGATCGTGATCTACTTATGATATGAATGTGTATGATATTTACTCTCATGGGTGTAAGTGTTGGACAGTGATTCCGGGGACGGAATCCTTATAAGGGAGGGTGAATGTAATAACCCAAGATTTTCAATATATTAAAATAAGAAATTTTACGTATGAAATTTTTTTATATAATAAAATTATTTTTATTATATATTAAAGCAAGTATGGGAATGTGTACAAGGAAAGGAATGTGATTATCTAATATGTACATATATATTTATTTCATATATGGTTTCAAGTAAATTTCTTATTAAAAGAATAGTTGATAATTATAAATTATATTCTGTTTATAAGTTAATTTTTATATTAAAAATATATGATTATTTATAAAAATGTGATTACTATATTATTTAAATAATAAATGTATATTTTAAGGAATAATTATTAATATTATTATTACTATGATTATTTCTTTATGATGTGAATTTGTAAGAGTAGTCAATTTATTTTAAATTGACTAAGTATGGTAAATGAGACAAAGATAAATGGATGATCAAAACCTAATTTGATCTATGATTAAGAATTTTAATGATTAATACAATTATTGTTATAATTGTATTTAAAATGAATGTATGTGTATTATGGATAATGAGAATTTATTTTCTTAAGGAAATTCGAATACTAAATATAAGTATTGATTATATTTGAATGTATGTATGTACAACATGTGGTTCAATGTGTATGATAATTATTTATCAATGATGATAAATATGTTATGACTTATGTGAATAATGTATGTGACTAATTGTTAGTTAAATAGGGCCCACTAATAGTTATTTAAATTAGTGGACTAACCTAAGAATATTAATATGAAACAATTGGTAAGATAGTAAGTTAATTAATTATTTAGTTAAAGTAAATATAGTAAGTGAATAAATTTTGTACATTAATTAATATGGGTATTAATTAATAAGAATTATGTGTTATATATATAATTTATTTTAATAGTTCAATTAGTAAGAAATACTAATGGACTAGCCTAATTCGTTTACTAAACAAGCCACTTATTTAATTAATCATAGACTTAGATAATTAATGTGTGGACTAATTAAATTAGCTCAACACTTATTAAATTATTAACCAAATATGGAATAATAACTTTGAAAAACTAGTGGCCCAAACTAATTAAAATGAGCCCAAATTGATTTAAAACCAAGCTCAATTAGTGACCCACTTGGAAAATATTTTTACCAACTTAATAAATTTATTAAAGCAATCAAAAAAGACCAAAAAGTGGGGCAAAAGAGGAAGAGGGCAGCCGGCATGGTGTCCCAAAATGGGTGTCTTAAATGGTGAGTTGTTGATTTTTAATAGATTGCTTGTAGGAATGAATAAAGAAGTACTAATAATCATGACAAGCCATCACCAACTTGTCAAATAATGTGTAAGAGGTGTGCTTGCTAATGATGGCCAAATATATAGATATAATTCATATATCTATAGATATTGCTAGTAATTAATTCTTTTGTAAAACAAAACCCACCTTATTTCTCTTTCAACTATCATTCTCCATTTAGCTAAACAAAAAGAAAAACAAGAGAGAGAGAAGGGAGGATTTCGGCAGCCATAGAGGTGAGAAGGGACTGAGTTTTTCTTTTGTCATCTAACTCAATAATCAAGCCTAGAAAGAAGGGGAAGGAAAATCAAGTAAAGGTATAATTTTTTTAACCTTAATATAGTTTATTTTCTTTTGTTTTGGTTTGATTTTTGTGATATGAAGTTTATGATTTTGAGGTCTAAAACTTTAGATCTATATGTTAATAAGTGTTTTATGTTTAGATCTAACCCTTTTGAATGTCAAAAGTTGGATCAAAAGTAAGAAAAGTAAAACTAGTTTCTAAAGGGCTAGAAAACCCTAACTTTTGTTCATTTTACATGAGTACCATTTGAGATCTACAAACTCTTTTTGCGATCTGTCAAAGAGTGGTGCTAGATATATAAGTTGACTACTAAACCCAAGTAGTAGAACTCAAAAATAATTAGTACGAAATTTGTATGGACTGTTTTGGTACAAACAGTCTGGGTAGTGAACAAAACTGAAATAAAACTTGCTGACTGTTCACATACAGGGGTATTTTCGTCATCTTTTTTGCTCTAAAAATTTTAGAAATATTTAAAGTGATAATATGGAAAGTTATGTGAGTCCTATAAAAATCTGAAGAGTTTTGACCATGTAGAATGAAAGTTATGGATTTTATCGTGAGGGACCATTGTCAAAAATATTCCCGAATAACTCTTTGTGGTTAACTCCAAAAATTATGAAATAATTACTGAGAGTATATATATATAGCAGGAATATACTCTGTAAATTTCAGTATTTTTTGATGCAATTTTAATTTATGAAAAATGTAGAAAGATTTGGCTATTTTAGACTATTTAAATATAGTAAATAGATTTTTAAAATTTTCGAGAAAAATATATTTTCATAAGGGGACTATATATAGTCTATTTCCAGAAAAGAAATGATTTTAAAGATGGTTTGCTATTTTTCATGTAAATGATGAAGTTATGTATAAATGAATTTAATTAATTATGTGAAGTTAAAAATTTGAAAAATGGGTTTTTATGGCTTGAAAACTCCATATAGGGTATATACAGAATTTCGATAAGGATTTTAGTCATTTGTAAGAAAGTATAATGTTTATGACATTTTAGAATGATAAAAAGAATTATTTAATAAAGGGGGAAAAATGTTTTAATCCAGCTTGCTGAATTGTGTGAATCCAGCTTGCTGAATTGAATAGTGTGCATTCAGGTTGCTGGATTATAAGTTAGTTCGAATCTAGTTTGCTGTATTGTAGGATAGTTCGAATCCAGGTTGCTGAATTGGAAAAATAGTTGGCTGAATTGAATAGTTTGAATCCAGTGTGCTGGATTGTAATCCAGGTTGGAATCCAGTTTGCTAGATTGCCATCTAGTTTGCTGGATTTGAAATCCAGTTTGCTGGATTGGGTATTTAACCTACGGAACCATAAATAAAGACCTATATAATGAAATA
Organism: Aralia elata; assembly: GCA_034770075.1. Classification (NCBI taxonomy): domain Eukaryota; kingdom Viridiplantae; phylum Streptophyta; class Magnoliopsida; order Apiales; family Araliaceae; genus Aralia; species Aralia elata. Next base: position 53,020,262 of record CM068387.1, on the reverse strand, counting down.
CTTAGTGTTAATTCATAACATATATGGTAAAGTAGTGGTACAGTCGTACTCTTTAATAGTCAATATATATTATCTAGGCTAAACAATTCCTTAAGGGAGCGAAGGTATATACAAACTGGCAAACGATCTAACTCACTATGAAAATAGTGTAGACGAGACAGAAACTAGTTTGTTGGTTATTTGTGGGAAACCACTCAACATACTATATTAAACACTGTTAATGTGACGCCCCCAAATTCGAGTCTCCAAATACCCGGATCTGGTCATCACGATTCAATACAACATTCACCTTTAACAACATATGATATCTAAAAGTGCGGAATATAATAAACATACATTGTTCATTACAAGGTGTCACTAGTCCCAGAATACGATTAACCTTAAACATTTACACAATCCATACCCTAAATAGTTAGCAGGGTTTAAATTACATCAGTAAATAACTAACACATGAATCTAAGGTCAGCTACAAGAAGTCTATCATTTCATCTTTTCTTTCCCTTTATTCTTCCCTGACGTCTCGGGTTTAGCTGCAATGAAATCATGATATAGCAAGAATGAGCAACGAGTTTGCCCAGCAAGTTTAAAGTGCAACAATAAGGATATATCATGATGAAGGGATATAAAAAGGGATTTCAACAATAGAATAAATCAGAAGCAAGAACAATAAATGCTTTTAGAACAATTGATAGTCAAATAGACTTTGAACGATAACTTCCAGAGGAGTCAATAGCTGGTTGACCCTCTGGTTACTGGCTACAGAATAACGTACTTGAGGGGATCAGCCTCGCGTACCCTATGTATATGCATAACATTTAATTCTGCTATTTGTACCTTATATACGGTACGTGGGGTACTCCCCTATAAATAAAGGGGTGTTCATACAGTATAAGAATCCTTACCATTGATTGGTTCGGATAACTTTTATAAATTTTCACAAAATTGTCTGACCGAACAAGGGTTCAGACTTAACCATGAATGGTTTATAGATTTCTGAATTTAAATATACGAATTCGAATGCACGATTGTCAATAAATATACAGATGTGGAATAATTTTAAAAGTAATTAGACCACTTAAAGCGTGCTCGGAAATAAGATTCAAGCTTAAAGAATAACTTGCAACAATATATACCTTTTTGCACGAATTAAAACAATGCATAAGGTTTAAAAGCTTGCTCAATGCCAAAAATTGAGTGAGAAGAACTTGCAAAAATGAAAGAAGTTTAGGGTTAGGAACTTGCCTGTTTGCTCAGCTACAATTTAAATCTTAGCTTTAATTAATTGATCTCGAGTGACCTATCATCGGGTAAAGTCGATTTATCAATTAACAGTTGTATATTGGCACCTCTTACTATGCCTTTTGCTCAACAGGTAAAATTCATCATCTATATTTAATTACTAATTGACATTAGCTAAACAGAAATTTATTAATGACCTTTAGCTATTAGATAATAATTAATCATGATCACTATCATTCGAATACTCAATTTATTACCTTTAATTGTCTCCAGGTATGGTCTAACAATCCTTATTTATCATTTATAAAATAAATTCATTTTGGTTTAAAGATAACAGAAAATCCTTGATCATTTATTTAGTTGATCCACTCTTAATCACTATTTACCTTAGGGGAAAGTTAGTAATCATTAACCTTGTCTCTTATTCAACATTGATTTAATACTTGACACACTTAATATATTTAACTAATCATTAAGTGTTTATAATCACTATTTATTAAGGGTCAAGGCTAAATAATTAACTTATAAATCTCTCTTATACTTAATCATTATTTCATTAATGATTAAGTAGTTAATTTCCTTCTTATTCAATAACTTAATTATTATTAATTAATTAATAATTAAATTCTTAGTAACTTTATTTACTATTAATAGATAATAAGTAATTATTTTATTAACTTTATTCATATTTAATTATTATTATCAACTAAATATTTATTATCTTTATTTATTATTTATTAACAAATAATAAATAATTATTTTATCAACTTTATTCATATTTAATTATTATTATTAAATAATAATTAAATATTTATTATCTTTATTTATTATTAAATAATAAATAATTATTTTACTAACTTTATTCATATTTAATTATTATTATTAAATAATAATTAAATATTTATTATCTTTATTTATTATTTATTAACAAATAATAAATAATTATTTTATTAACTTTATTCATATTTAATTATTATTATTAAATAATAATTAAATATTTATTATCTTTATTTATTATTTATTAAATAATAAATAATTATTTTACTAATTTTATTTATTGTTTACAGTGGCTAGTCAATCTACAAATGTGCCATCAGCTCAATCTAATAACCAACATAAAGCAACAATTTCTATTTAGTTTCATAGCAACCCTGACTTCAAATTCAGTACCTATCCCAACAGGAACAAGGCTTAATTTTGGCATCAATACACTGGAAAAGAACTTTCAATTGAATCATCAAAATTCCCAATTCCAGAACAGTTTCATCTAGCCCAACATCATGACACAATATATATATACTGTATCAGCACAGAAGGGAAACTATGAAATAATCATTACTTTTACAATATCAGGCTTGTAAGTTCAAACAAGAACAACGTAATATAATTCAATTCCATACATACTATAGCCAATCACAAAACGATTGTCTGTTAGAACCCTTGAGGTTCACCAGTTTATTCCAACACAAGAAACCAACTGCCTAATATAGAGAAACAGCAAATCCAGATTTCTTAATCAAAATAACCCACCCATACAGTATAATCCCAATACAGAACAACCATAAGCCCAATACAGTATTATAAGTCAACACCATCGACAATTACACAGAACACCAACCGTATCCCAATTTAAATAAACCGAACTAAGTACACAAGATGAAATTCGTACAAAACCCATTACAGATAATTTTCACAGAGGTTTAATAAATCCTTGTTGTACCTGGGTGTTGACCGGACTGCTACTCCCCTCCTCCTACCGAAATATGTGACCAAATTTGACATGTACAGTGGTTTCCTTCTCCAAGATTGCAAACCCTAATTTTTCTAATTTGGAACTCACAACACGGATTCGGCAGCTTGGTTTAGGGGTTTAAAGGGTTCAATTTATAGAGAAGATTTTCCCCCAATTTATTTGGGCAATACCCTAACAATTTGGTCAATGACCGTCGGTAGGAGGGGAGTAAACGGACGGTGGTCTCATCAACCCTCGAGCCGCGTAATCCAGGTGGTCGAATCGCTGATTTCCTGGAACCCTTGGTCCCTTCGATGACCGCCTCTGTCGTCGCTCGTTTGCCCGCTGGTCGCCGCTCGTTTCCCAACCTATGCCGCCGGTCGACGCTCCTCTTTTCCTAAGTCAGTAGACTCGAACTGTTGCCGGCGATTGACAGCCTCGACTGGTCCCTTCTTGCCCTCACGTCGCTCGTTCGATTGATCGAAGCCTAGGGCAAATGATTTCCCCCTTTTGCTTGGCTGGGTTTGACGTGAAGGTTTGATTTGAGCGTTAGTGTTTTCCCCTTTTCCTTTTTGCTCGGTTCTCTTTCTCAAATCAACTCACGCTGATATGAACCCTACCCAAATGACCGGTTGTCCCAATTTAATGGAAACGGGTTCAACCCGCTTGCTTGACCCAGCCTGCTAGAAATTGGTTTGGGCTCAACCCAATAGGGTTGGGCCGGTTGATTAATTCAAAAAGGGCGGCCCAAAAGGAAGATAACAGAATTTGGGCTTAACTTAGAATAAAGAAATGGGCCAATCTAAATGGAGGAATTGACCCAATTTAAATTACCCACCTTGAATTTAAAATATTTTAAATTTAATTAACAAACCACTTAATTACTTATTTTAAATATTTATTCTTATCCATACTCCCTTATTTAGATTATTTAATCCGACAATGAATTTATTTATAAATCTTCTTTCCAAATTTTCTTGAAATTAAATGCTAGGGTTAATTTATAAATTTGAATAATACTACTCACATGGATCCAAATTAAATTTATAAAAAAATGAATTTGTTTATAAAAATAAATTTGATACAATGTTTAAAATTTCCTGGACATTACAGTTAAAGACTCGATGTGTGCTAACTTTAGAATTGAATGCGTATGGTGTTAATGTGTTATCTAATATTTGATTATGTGATTGAATGTTAGATAATTTACTTATAAAAAAGTGATATTATAAGGTATAATATGATTGGCTGACTGAAAGATCAATCTTATAACCGATAGGTCTTTCAAAAGAAGTTAAATTAAATTGTGTAGCAGTAGTCAACGACCAAGGCAAGTATCTGAACCTTATGCACTACTTTTATTTTGTACAAACAGGTATATGTTATACATGGTTCATGTTATACTAATATTCAAATCTTACTGTTATTCTGCTAAGCAAGTTCCATCTTACTCAATCTATTATTGAGCAATTATCCCATCCTTTTCATTTACATTATGAACTGGATTCGTATGTTGTGCAAGTATCTTAACTCAATCTTCTATTGTGCAAATATCTTAACTCAATCTTTTATTACGCAAGTATCTGAACCTACGCATTTATTTTATGCAATAAGTGTATGTATGCAAGTATCCCATCCTTTTCATTTACTTTATGAATTAGATCTATGTAAGCAAGTTCCTTAACTCAGTCTTTTGTTGTGCAAGTATCTAAACTATTTCTTTATTGTACGAGTATCTAAACCTTATGCACTATTTTTACTTCGTGTAAATAGGTATATATTGTGCAAAGTCCTGATTATTGCTAAACTTCTTACATTTATTGTTAGTTCCTAACTCAACATGAGTTATCAATTTCAAAGCATGCTCGTGAATAATTATTGTTAATTATTTATATCCATGATGATCTTTGTTATTCGTTTATGCAATTATCGTAACCCTTGCATTTACTTTATGCAATGGATCCATATGTTATGCAGATATTCTTAAACTTTATTCAAGCTATCTATTGATTTCAAATATCTCGATATTGTCTCATGTGATGTATTTATAATCAAAATTGTTCTGTTCTTTGTGCAAGTGTCCTCACTTGTGCAAATTATTATAATTATTATAAATTCAAATTTACTCCGATTCGTTTGTTAAAAGTATCTCATTATTGAATTGCTATGACTCATATTGGAAATTTGTATTCTAAGTTTGGTTATGCAAGTGTCCCCACTTGTATGAACTATTGTACATTATCAATTACCAATGAATTCGAAATTCGGTGACAAGTTCTGATATATACTATTAAATTTCAATATGTATACCTAGTTTAAAGATTGTCTAAGCTATTTGTCCCAGCTAGACACGATTTGAAAAGTATTTATCGAATGTTATTGGTTATGATAAAGTCCTCCAACTTAATTATTTGAGTTAGGACTCCAGACTGAGTATGAACAACCCGAAATGGGGAAATTTTATGCGCTAAAAGCGATGATGAAAAATTTTATGCGCCAATGGCGGAGATATATTATATAGTGTTGATCAATACAGGGCACAACGGGACTGATCATCCTCCGTGTCCGTAAGACCATACGGTTTACAGATGAATTTCTGTTTAAACCTTTTTAAAAATGAAAAATAATAGTTCATGGTCTTTTGACCACTCAGTATTCAAAAGTCACTCAGTTGTTTCAAAAATCTTAAAATGATTTGATCTGTTGTTAAGAATAGTTTTAAATGACTTCACTACTATTGATTCGTGGTAGAAGTAGTCCTCAAAGAAAACATTTACTTCTTTCAGCTAATGTTTATTAATTATTATTACTTGCTGAGTAATTGAATGCTCATTCTTGCTTTGACTTAAATGTTTTCAGCTAAGTGTGATCGACCAGATGGCTCTGGCAAGGACAAGGGAAATGGAAAGCTGAAAGAATAAGTTGTATGGTGTTATCTGTAATAATTAGTCTATTGTGGTCATATATATTATGTAACATGTAAAGAATGTAATTAAAGGTTGCCATACCTGGGGAATAGACAACTCTGATATAAATATTAAGTTTGTAATATATTAAACAGCTCAAAGAAATGGTATCGTGATGCACCAAATACGGGTTTCAAGTACCCGAGTTTGGGGGCGCCACACTTATTGGCATTTACGTACTATACGCTCAACTTAGTTGTAGCCTTTACTTCTGATTGTAGAGTTAATTGCTTGCTCTACAATATTGCTCTACGATCATGCTTGTAGTAGACTGCCTTGAGAGTCATAGAGTGTCTGACTGCTCTTGCTCTATGCTTTAATATGATTTTTACTATTATGAAGTTATGCCTTTTATGCTCTGTGATCTCCATTGAGCTTTGTGTTCTCAGAGCATATATTCATGATCGGTTTGAGCTTTTGTTGTAGCTTTCTTATCATGGAGGATTGCTCTATAATCTTCAGGTGCTAGCTCTTTCACTATAGAGGACTGCTCTACAATCTTTAGATATTATCTCTGCTATTATGTCATAGAGGACTGCTCTATGATCTTTTGATGCTAGCCTTTAATTGTAGAGGACTGCTCTACTATCTCCGAATATTATCTCTGTTGCGCTTAAGTGGTTGTTTATATCTGGCAGAGTATCTTTGTTATCTCTGGCTCAACTCTACGTTTACTTGATCGAGTTGTTGCTTACCCACTCTACGATCCTGTCTAAGGTGCAAGTTGTAGAGTCTTTGGTGGAAACGTAGAGTATTGGATTTAGCTGCTCTATGATCTCTGTTTGGACCTTGATGCTTCAGATGTACTCTGAGATCTTTGTTTAGTTTGTAAGGATAGCTTACTTGATAATCTTTATGAGAACTTCTGCCTTAACCTTGAATGTTTATTCAGAGGTTGCTCTACGTTCCAGCTTGGTCGTAGATTTTTCATGGGAGTCGTAGAGTGACTGACTGTATATTAACTCTACGATTCTGAGAGGAAGAACGCTATGGTGTTGAGTGAGTTCTACGATCTGTCGAGCTTTTGTGTTACATTTTGCTTGGCGACCTCTACGATCTCATACTTAACTCTGCGATGCTAAGCTTACTGAACTCCAAGTTGGCTGACTACTCTACAATCATTCTCTAGATGTTTTTTGGTCATGCCAGATAGCTCTAGCAGTCTTCTGTGATTAGTCTAACCTTTCTATGCTCTACAATCAGTCACACCTTGCTATATAACATTTCAGCTTATAATATCAACCTAACAAGTTTGATCTTTTCTATTCTAAGTCCTTGTACATCAAATTCATTTAAGGACTTTACAATACTTATCATTACAAACATGCTTTGATCAAATAAGTGATAATTCAGCTCAGATCATCCTAACATAGTTGATTTTTCTAATCTAATTCTGTGTACATATATTTCATTAAGGACTTTACAAAACTTATCATTGTGAATGCTCTTTTAACCATTTTGTCATCAAACAAATCTCATATAATGAATTATAGTAATCTCATGCAAATCTTTTAACAATCTCCCCCTTGTGAGAATGGACTTAAAAGTCTCATGCAGATTCCCAACAATCTTCCCCTATTTGATGATGACAAAAACTCTTATAGCATAACATTCACTTCAAGCAATACATGCAAATGTATGAGTATGAATGTGACTTAACATACAGTAAGTCACTATATTGCTAGACCAAAAGATATGAATGAAATAATGTGCATTAAGAATAATCATCCCATATAATATTTATGTTAAGCATGCCATGAATCTTAAGAACATACAGTCCACAAGCTATATTAGTTCAACAAGGAGATCCTAGATCTAGATCACAGTTTATATTACCAGTTAATTTATCCTTGTTTGGTTAGAAATGTACCTTCTCTTCATTGGTTCATGCTTACCTTGTGACTGCTTTTAGCTGTTGTTGCTTTCTTTTGGTTCTGCTTCATTCTCCCCCTTAGATCTTGCTGCTTTTCCTTCAGCTTCTTCTAGCTCCCCCTTAGTTATAGGCATCTTATTTTTATTCTTCAGCTTCATCTTCTTGTCCTTCCTTTTTGTGACATATCTGCTGCTCTTTATATGCTTCGTCTTTTTCTCCCCCTTTTTGTCATCAATTATTTGGGAGAGATACTGAACATGGGTAATGAGCTGTTCAACTAAGTAGGAAGTGTTTCTAACTTCCATTTTCACCTCCTGCTGGCTGAGTTCCATTTGTTGAGAGAGGGACTGGTTGAGATTGTCAATTTTCTTTGAGAGAGACTGAATGGATCTCTCATTTTGCTTCTGAAGTTTTAGGGCTTCTTTCTTCTGTTTCTCAATGGACTTAAGATATATGTGATCTCTTTGATGAAGCTTAATAGACATATCTGTGAATGATACTTGCAACTTCTTGTAGAATTCATTCTCTTTACCTCCAGGCATATCCTTCATTGCAACAGTAAAAAACTCTTCTGAGTTTTTCAATAACTCCTGATCAATCAAGGGATCTTCAAGGATTGGTGTAGTTAGCTTGGGTTTCTCACTCTTGTAGATGTTTTCAAGAGCAGTGACTATATCAAAGAAATCTTTGTTTGATGAAGAAGGAATATCAGAGGGTATTTCAGTGGAGGTATTTGACGTTTGAAAGAGTGAGTCATTTGGCTGAGACTGGAATGCTGCAGTCGTAGAGTTAGGGGGCTCTGCGACCATTGACTCTATAGTCTTGGTTTTTGCTTTGCCTTTATTAAAGTTTTCTAACATATAGTATGGAATGTATATACCTTCAGCATGTCGATAGACTTTGAAGTGTTGGGAATTCTTGATCAGCAGCTTTGGAAATGTTTGAAATCTTGGGAAGTTCTAAGAGATCATCTTCAGATTTGGAAAGTGGGAGTAACACCAGCTGATGAAGCTCTTATCTTCAAGTGAAATGGCCTTTAACCTGGGCATCCATGGGTAGAACCATGTCAACTTACTGACTTTCATGATCATATAGCACAGTAGTTCGATCCAGTTCAATGTCTTGAAAATTGTTACGTAGATCCTCTATGGTCATTGATATTACTTTGATTTGTTCGTTGCCATGATCTATCCACTTCGTTGGCAACATAACTCCTGGCTTATCACAAGCTTCCAGCACTATCCTTCTTCGAATTCTTGTTGATGCAACTGGTGGGAAAGGATCAAAGTTGCTTTCTGACTCATCATTTTCAAAGTTAGAATCCTCTTGTGCTTCATCCTCTTCTATTGCTTCCTTTCCTTTCCCAATGACAGTCTCTCTTTCATTCTTAGCTTTTGGACTTGGTTCCTCCTCAATCACTTCCTTTGATACTTGAACTGGCTCACCAGTTATTTTCTCCAACTGTTCTTCATTACTTGTTTCTTCATCATCATCATCTTTTGTTGATTTGTCGAGAGTCTTTTTAGTGGACATAGCTTCATCCTCACTTTCTGACTCTAACTTACTTGTAGATACATCTTCTTGATCAGACCCATGTATAGCTTCACTAATGTTTTCAGCATCTTCACTATCAACCTCATCATCATCACCAAGATCAATAATCTTAGGTGGGAATCCTTTTTCACTTGTATGGCCTCGGAATTTCATCATCTGCCTAAGACGTGCACTTTGTATTCTCTTTCCAGGCTTGACAACAAGTGTCTCAAATGCTTCTTCCTCTTCTTTAGATGCACCTCTAGGTATTGAGGAACTCTTCAATGGGACTTTTGTAGAGATTTTCCCAATCTTGAGTTTCTTGGATGACTTCAATGAAATTAATGTTGGGGACAGAGAATCATTAGATTGTGACGATTCACTTTTCATCATGCTTACTTTCCTTTTCCCTTTGTTTGCTTTGTGAGGCTCCTTGCTGCTGCTACCAGATATCCTCAATCTCTTATTCTCCATAGGATTCTTCTTCCAGTTGTCAAACAATTTGGGAGACATAACCTTGTGAACATTTAGGGTTTCTCCCTCATTATCACCAATCCTGTTTTTCAGCTTCTTCTTTAGAATGATGCTTAAGAACCTTCCATGGAACACCTTTGAGATTGGTTTATCTGGAGTCTTCTTTTTCTTAACCTCTTTGGATAACCAATCAAATAGTACAGCACCAAAGTTTATCTTTTGCTTCATGACAATGGCAGACATGATTCTCAATTGTAGATCACTTACAGTGTCATGAGCGATATCTTTGCATAAGATACATTTACCCACAATCTCTGCTAAGAACTCAAAATCCTCTAGAAATTCCTTTTTCTTCATTCCCTTAAGATGAAGATTCTTCACATACCCTATCAATCTCATGCCTTTATCAGGATCAATTCCTTCCAGAGATGATAGACCTTGATTAGCGAACCCTAGACATCTATTGATTTATGCAGCACCTATTTTCATGTTTACTCCTCGAACATTTGCGGACAGTACATCATCGTTGATTGTTGCGTTCTGATAGAACTCCTTCGCCAATTCAGAGAAGATTTTGGTGTAAGATTCTAAACATTCTGAGAACCCTGCTTCCCTTACGATTTTAAGAATATCCTTGAACTTCTCTTCTGATTCCCCAAACTTATCGAAACTAAGTTGGATACCTGATACGACTTGACAGTTTTCCATAACAAGGGTTTTGATAAATGAAGGGTATTTGACTGTAGATGGATATTTGAGACAATATGGGTTTTGGAGTTTCTAGAAGTTTTGGTGATTTTGGTTTGCTGGAGGTTTGATGTTTTTAGGGATTTGAGAGATCTGCATGGTTTTCTGAGAAGATAGACTTTGATAACTAATAGGAAAGAACAACCATCAGTATTTGAATTTTGGCATGTGTCAGTTCCCTCTTATTTTTGCAAAGGACACATGCAAGAGGGCCATTTGCTGATCGTGGCCTCAACTTTTGTAACCTCCACAACTATTGCACATTAGTTACCCTAGTTCACTCTTGTTAGGAGAACGTGGTCATTTCCTTCCTTTTTGACCATTGACTTTGCCCATTCGTAGAGTGGCTTGGTGTCCTGGCTTTTCACTCTACGATCATCTTTTGAGAGTAAATTTTGGTTACTACTGTTTGATCACTGATATCTCAGTTTGCTTGTCTTGAAGCTTATACTTTCCCCTTTAGCTTAAACTGTGAATGGCACTTATCTTGGTGGATTCATTCTTTGATGGGAGGAATTCCATTTATGGCTTGAAGTATTCCTCCTAGAATGTGCATGTTTCGTGCTCAAAAGAATCCTTGTTTCAGCATAGCATTAATGATGACCGTCTTCATAACTTGTATGTTGTCTTGCACTGATAGGTGAGCTTGATTGCCTGTTTGATGAAGACTTCCTTTTAGTACCAACTTCTTTCTCTTCTAGAGAGCCCCATGATCAAATCTCCTTTATGAGTGCAGCTTTTCTCCTTTGATTCTTTAAGCTCTGGAGTGATTCTAGTGATACATTCCATTTAGTCTTCCGATAGGGTTAATGAAGCTCAGAGAGGGCATGCCTCCTAATTTGAAACTTAGGGCTAGGTTTGTCTCTGAAGCGCTTATCTGAGGAAAGACTACATTCTTGTGGAGAGAATGTCATCACTGTACTCCTTTGTTTTATCTTACCAGCTTCTGACTGTACACTGGGGCTGGTATTTGTTTGTGAGAGAATTTTATGGGAAAGGTGTTGGTAAAGGTTGCAATAGTAGGATCAATATACTCTACAATCAGCATGTTAATCATAGTGACTCTACGTTTTGGGGCAGTTTGGCTAACTTGTTTATCAGTCGTAGAGTTTAGTGACTCTACGACCGGGGAAGAAGTTTCATCTAATTTCTTTCCCTCAATCTGAGCAAGAGTTAGTTTAGGAACTTCAGATTGCTTCCCCTCAAATTGTGCATTGCTGGGCTTTAACAGATTATTGCTCCCCCATAGTTGATGCTACTATCTTATAATTGAATTCTTCATCATTGGACTGTTGAGTGTTTTCTTTAGCACTGGCTACTCTACGATTCCCTTCTTTGGCACTGCAGTCGTAGGGTTTGCTTTGAGCTTGATGTAGACCTTGTTCTTACATGCCTCCTGTGACACCCCCAAATCCGGGTACTTCATTCCCACAGGATTTGGTGCTCACTATCCAAATAAATCACATCACATCTAACTACCCATAAAATATATGAATGAAAACTCTTAACTAAAATAGAAATCCTCCCATTAAAGGGTTATAATATCATAATAACATCAATCCCAGGTCATTTAACCTTAAACAAAACATCAATGTGGAAACATAACATAAATAACATAGGTCTATTACATAAACATCTTTCAAATAAATCAAACAAGTCTTCATCACTTGTTCGCCTTGCCTTTTTCCTTACTAGAAGATGGTTCAGTAACTCTTTTAACCTTAGCTACAATATTATTATGCAAGAGTGAGCAACAATTCCCCAGCTAGTGAAACAATAACAATAATAATAACATGCGAATAATTAATGGATATAGGGTAATTGAAAGTTCGGCTTTTGAATCAAAATTAGAAATAAGAATCAAAAGAACATCTGAGGGTCATAAGACCACGAACTATATCCTAGGTTATCAAGTATTTCTACTTTAAACCTTTAATAGTTATAAGACTGTATGGACCTTACTTCTCGTACTTAGGAGGATCAACCCTTCGTACTATGTATGTGCATAATATCTTAACGCTAACGCGTAAATATAATCCCCTATAAAGGGTTGTTCATCTCAGTTTGACATTAGAGTCAGCACCAAAGGAAGTTTGGTTTAGATTAACTTCGATAACAGTCCTGAAATTTAGAACGCTCATCAACTATGGACTAGTCGAATCAATAAGGGTTCGCTAGTCAATCAAGGTTCAATAATATAACTGATATTTCAATCGAATAATAAATTTTAAGGTATATAATTGAACAAACATTGTATAACCAAAGTATTGTTTTAAAAGAATTAGAATATCTCAATCAGAGTTATATAATTGGATAATCAAGAATAAGAAACTTGATCAACATAAGTATATGATTTATGAACTTGCTCAATGTAAAAATAAGGTTTAGAAACTTGCTTTCAATGCAATAGGAAGATTAAAGATAGAAAACTTGCATAAAAGAGAAGTAGGGTTTAAGAACTTGCCTCGTGCATCTACTACAACTAATATTATCTATTTGCTCTTTAAGTAACCTATACATTCAAGTCATATTGAACAATTAATACTCATAGTTCAACTAATCACTACCTTTATTAAACGATTGACCACTCCAAAAAACATAATTCGAATTTACGCTCTTAAACTATTATTATTCCTTTACATACTTATCATATTGCTTCATATATGTGAAATTATTTTATTTTAAAATCTGAAAAAATTTTATTTTCTGGGTTTTTGACCCGACCCGACCCATTTGACCCGGTCCGACCCGGTTGACCCGGACCAGCGCTGCGACGCCAGGCTTAAGCCTTCAGCCGGCACTGCGGCGCTGGCCTGACCTGGACCCGGACAACCCGGGCCGGTGCTGCGGCACCCAGTTTACTATTTGTACCGGCGCTGCGGCGCCGCACTGCAGTGTCAGTTGCCCAAGTTCGCGAAGAACACACAGCAGGCCAAAAAAAACTCCAATTTCTTTGTTCATACAACAAATTAAACATACCCAATTACTATAATTCATATATAATCATTATCCAACCCTTCTAGCATGATTCTAACAACTTAAATCATATAAACTATGAATCTAAGAACTAAAAATTGAGGGTTTTGCCAATTTATCAAAGTTTCTTCAAATTTAACGAAATCACTCCTTACGGATTTCTTACTACACCAAATCAGTCCATTAAACTTGCATTCTTTTCGTTTCTTAACATATAAACACAATCAATCATCAATTTACTGATTAACGTACAAATTAAGCATCAATTTTTATACATATAAGTCATATTCAAATACTAGTACTCTGTAAACTTCAAAACTCCAATTAAAACATAATTTTATGGATTAATTACTCTAAAACAGTTTATAAATATCATATAATGATTCATACATACATATTAATGAATACAAACAACTTTTCAACAATTTACTCATGAAATTCAATTAACAGAGAACTTAAAATGTACGTTCATGGAGAAACTTAAAAACATAATTTAAAGCTTGAATTCAAGAATTTACCTTTGATTAGTAATTTAGATTGCTAGATGATGGGAATTCTTCTTCCAATTCTCAAATTTTCTCAAAACTCTTTTTTTTTTCTCTCTGTGTTTTAGCCTTACGAAAGAACTGACTGATGAAGTACGTACATGGTAACTGATATGTGTGGGTATCAGTTAAGCGTATTATAGCCTTAACTGATCCCATGTTCTCAAGGCCATGTTTGGTTGGCCTTTAAAAGGCTCCTTTTCGGTTTATTTTAATTAACTTATTTATTATAAAGTTTATTATATAGTTTATTGTCACACTTTAATTAATCAAACCCTATTATTTAATTACAATTAAATAAAAGCCACTACTACTCATTAAATCAAATAATCACATAATAAAAATTCTCATTTATTTAATTATGACAAATCAATAAACCTCTAATTAATTAGAACAACATCATAATTAATAAACAACTCATTTAATTTAATTATCCCAATTAAATTCACACTTTGCTTTATAAAATTATTTCACATTAATACAATCAATATAACACATTTAATTAAATTAATATACAACAATTTCATCAAATATATATTTTACTCAATAGATAAATCGACACAAATATTTATTTAATTCAATAAATATTTAAAGATCAAATATAAAAATCTCGTTCGTTACATCTTTCCCCCCTTTAAAAGGATTCTGTCCCCAGAATCACGACTCAATTAATTCGTCTCGTTACATTCTCCCCTCCTTACAAAGATTCTGTCCCCAGAATCGTTACACATAGACTAAGCAAATAACTGAGGATAATTTTTCATCATCTGATCTTCGAGTTCCCACGTAGCTTCTTCAGCGTTATGGTTCCTCCAGATCACCTTAACAGAAGGTATAACTTTATTTCTGAGTACTTGCTCTTTCCGGTCTACTATCTGAACAGGCACTTCCTTGTAAGATAAATCTTTTTCAAATTGCAGGGGTTCATATTCTATAACATGCTTGTAGTGGGTTTGTATGGTCGTAACACCGAAACATAAAAAACATTGTGGATATGTTCTAACGCTGGAGGTAAGGCTACCTCAGACACGACTTCACCAATTCTCCGTAACACTTCAAAGGGTTGAATGAACCTCGGGCTCAGTTTCCCCTTCTTACCAAAACGAATTTTCCCCTTCTAGGGAGACATTTTCAAGAAAACGAAGTTACCAGTTTCAAATTCTCGATTCTTGCGGTTTTGATCGACATATTTCTTCTGCCTATCCTGAGCATCAATCAATCTCGCCCTGATCATTTTGATGATTTCGGCAGTCTATTGTACCAATTCTGGTCCTAGCAATTGACGTTCGCTAACTTCAGCCCAACATAATGGAGTTCTGCACTTCTATCGTACAACGCTTCATAATGCGACATGCCAATACTTGCATGGTAACTGTTATTGTAAGCAAATTACACCAATGGTAGATGATCATCCCAATTCCCTTTGAAATCCATGATGCAAGCTCTTAACATATCTTCCAATGTCTGAATCATTCTTTCGCTCTGTCCATCGGTTTGTGGATGATATGTCGTACTTATACGTAACTGCGTTCCCATGCATTCCTATAGGCGCTTCCAGAAGTTCGATGTGAATCGCGGATCCCTATCTGAAACAATAGATACTGGAACACCGTGCCTCGAAACAATCTCCTTCACATATAACTTCGCCAACTCATCTAGGTTAAATCTGATCTTGATCGGTAAGAAATGTGCTGATTTCGTCAATCGATCTACGATAACCCAAACTGCGTCAAACCCTTTCTGAGTCATCGGAAGACCTACTACGAAATCCATTGTGATATGTTTCCATTTCCATTCTGGGATTTCTAACAGTTGTAATAACCCACTCGGTCTTTGATGTTCTGCTTTAACTTTCTGATATGCCAAACACTTAGCTACACAATCTGCAACGTTCCTTTTCAGATTCGGCCACCAAAAATGTTGTCGGAGATCCTGGTACATCTTCATACTTTCTGGATGAATCGAATATCTTGAATTATGAGCCTCGCTCAAAATTTCCTCCTTAACCTCTGGTTCTGGCGGAACCCAAATTCGTCCTTCAAATCTCAATAATCCTTCAGTATCAACTTTGAATTTCATTTCATCACCTTCGGATATTCTTTTCCTGATTTTCTCAGATTCTTCATCTTGAAATTGTGCTTCCTTAACCTTATCCACCAAAGTTAGGTCGGCTCCCATTTGAAACAATTTTTCATCAGACGCCTCGGGATATTTCACCTCCAACTCCGGTTTTGCCATTGTTGTAATTAGCTCCTCCTGAGTAGTTAACATAGACAGCGTCTCCCGACCCTTTCTGCTTAAGGTGTCGGCCACAACTTTCGCTTGTCCCGGATGGTATAAAATTTTGCAATCATAGTCCAATATCAATTCTAACCACCTCCTATGTCGCATGTTCAGGTCCTTCTGTGTGAAAATATATTTCAGACTCTTATGGTCTGTATATATTTCACACTTCTCCCCGTAAAGATAGTGTCTCCAGATTTTCAAAGCAAACACTACCGCGGCCAATTCTAAATCATGGGTAGGATACCCCTTCTCATAGTCATTTAATTGTCGTGATGCATACGCAGTGACCTTGTAATAACCCAAGATTTTCGATATATTAAAATAAGAAATTTTACGTATGAATTTTTTTTTTATATAATAAAATTGTTTTTATTATATATTAAAGCAAGTATGGGAATGTGTGCAAGGAAAGGAATGTGAATATGTAGTATGTAGATATATATCTATTTCATATATGGTTTCAAGTAAATTTCCTATTAAAGAAATAGTTGACAATTATAAATTATATTCTATTAATAAGTTAATTTTTATATTAAAGATATATGATTATTTAAAAAATATGATTAATATATTATTTAAATAATAAATGTATATTTTAAGTAATGATTATTAATATTATTATTATTATTACTATGATTATTTCTTTATGATATGAATTTGTAAGAATAGTCAATTTATTTTAAATTGACTAAGTATGGTAAATGAGACAAAGATAAAGGGGTGATCAAAACTCTAATTTGATCTATGATTATGAATTTTAATGATTAATACAATTATTGTTATAATTGTATTTAAAATGGATGTATGTGTATTATGAATAATAAGAAATTATTTTCTTAAGGAAATTTGAATACTAAATATAAGTATTGATTATATTTGAATGTATGCATTTACAATATGTGGTTCAATGAGTATAATAATTATTTATCAACGATGATAAATATGTTATGACTTATGTGAATAATGCATGTGACTAATTGTTACTTAAAGCATGTCCCACTAATAGCTATTTAAATTAGTGGACTAACCTAAGAATATTAATATTAAACAATTGATAAGATAGTAAGTTAATTAATTATTTAATTAAAGTGAATATAGTAAGTAAATAAATTTTATACATTAATTAATATGGGTATTAATTAATGAGAACTATGTGATATATGTATAATTTATTTTAATAGTTCAAGTAATAAGAAAATACTAATCGACTAGCCTAATTAATTTACTAACCAAGCTCACTCATTTAATTAATCATGGACTTGGATAATTAATGTATTGACTTATTAAATTGGTCCAACATTAAATAAATTAGTAACCAAGTAAGGATTAAAAATATTTAGAAACTAGTAGCCCAAACTTATTAAAAGTGAGCCCAAATTAATTTTAAACAAAGTCTAATTGCTAGCCCACTTGAAAAATATTTGGACCAACTTGATTAACATATGAAAGCAATAAAAGAAAAACAAAATTGAAGCAAATGAAGGAGTGGATAGCTGGCCACATGGATTCCAAAATGGGATGAGGTGTTAAAATTTTTAGTGCTTGCTTGTTAGGTTGTATAAAAAAGTACAAATGCTAATTATGACCCATCACCAAGTTGTCAATTATGGGTAAGAAATTGTACTTACTAATTATGTCAAATTATATAGATATAACTTATATATCTATAGTTATGTAAGTAATTAGTCTTTTTGGGTTAGTATTGTACATTTTATATTTCCTAGTTTGAAGAGAGATAAAATTAAAAACTACTCCTTTTTCTTTCATCTACCATTCTTTCCAAAATGATATTTTGAGAGAGAAGAGGGAGAGGCTCACGGCTAGTAAAGGAAAAGATTGTTCAAAGTTCCATAGCCATTTGGAAGGAAACCAAGCTAAGAAAAAGGTATAACAAAAACCCTAGTTTATTTCTTTATGTTTGATTTAATTTTTGATGGTATAAAGTTGTGATCTTAGGATATAAAACCCTTAATCTATATGCTAGATGATGTTTTATACTTGTTGTGCTCGACTTGTATATTGATGTGTTTGGTTGGTTACGAAAAGAAAAGAAACAAAATTATGTTTTAAAACAAAACTAGAAAACCCTAACTTTTCATCACTTTCTAAGTTCATAACTTGAGATCCTTAAACTCTTTTTACGATCCGTCAAAGATTAGTGCTAGATATATAAGTTAACTACTAAATTCAAGTGGTAGAACTCAAAAATAAGTACTATAAAATTCGTAGGGACTGTTTTGGTCAAAACAGTCCGGGTAGTGAGCAAAACTGGATTAAAGCCCGCTGACTATTGGAATCCAGGGGTATTTTCGTCCACTTTTTGTTCTATAAAAATTCTAGAAATATTTGGGTGATAATATGGGGAGTTATGTGAGTCCTGTAAAAATTTGAAGATTTTTGACCATGTAGAATGAAAGTTATGGATTTTATCGTGAGGGACCACTGTCGAAAGTATTCTTAAATAACTTTTTGTGGTTAACTCCATAAATTATGAAATAATTACTAGGAGTATATGTATATAGAAGGAACATACCCTGTAAATTTCAGAATTATTTGATGTAATTTCAATTTATAAAAAATGTAGTAAGATTTGGCTATTTTGGACTATTTAAATATAGTAAATGGATTTTATGAATTCCAGGAAAACTATATTTTCATAAGGGGACTACATATAGTCTATTTCCAGAAAAGAACTGATTTTGAAGTTATTTTTCTATTTTTCGTGTAAATGATGAAGTTATGGATAAATGAATTTAATTAATTGTGTTATGTTAAAAATAGGGAAAATGGGATTTTATGACTTGAGAACCCTATATATGGGTTTTGGTCATTTGTAAGGTGGTATAATGTTTATGGCATTTTAGATCGATTAAATAAATTATTTAATAAAATACAAAACTGTTTTAATCCAGCTTGCTGAATAGTGTGATCCAGCTTGCTGAATTGAATAATGTGAATCTATTTTGCTGTATTATAAGTTAGTTCGAATCAAGGTTACTGGATTGCAAAATAGTTTGCTGAAATAGTAAATCTAGTTTGTTGTATTGAAAGTTAGTGAATCCAGGTTGCTGGATTATAAGATAGTTTGAATCCAGGTTGCTGGATTGCAAAGATAGTTGGCTAAATTGAATAATTTGAATCCAGGTTACTGGATTGTAATCAAGGTTGGAATAGTCGATGTATAGTATATGGGCTAAACAATTCCATCAGGGAGCGAAGGTATATACGAACTAGCAATCGATCTAACTCACTGTGAAAACGGTGTAGACGAGACGGAAACTAGTTTGTTGGTTGTTTGTGGGAAACCACTCAACATACTATATTGAACACTGTTAAAGACTCGATGTGTGCTAACTTTAGAATTGAATGCGTATGGTGTTAATGTGTTATCTAATATTTGATTATGTGGTTGAATGTTAGATAATTTACTTATAAAAAAGTGATATTATAAGGTAGAATATGATTGGCTGACTGAAAGATCAATCTTATAACTGATAGGTCTTTCAAAAGAAGTCATATTAAATTGTGTAACAGTAGTCAACGACCAAGGCAAGTATCTAAACCTTACGCACTACTTTTATTTTGTGCAAACAGGTATATGTTATGCTAGTTCCTAATTCAATATGAGTTATCAATTTCAAAGCATGCTCGTGAATAATTATTGTTAATTATTCATATCCATAATGATATTTGTTATTCATTTATGCAATTATCGTAACCCTTGCATTTACTTTATGTAATGGATCCATATGTTATGCAAGTATTCTTAAACTTTATTCAAGCTATCTATTGATTTCAAATATCTCGATATTGTCTCATGTGATGCATTTATAATCAAAATTATTCTGTTCTTTGTGCAAGTGTCCTCACTTGTACAAATTGTTATAATTATTATAAATTCAAATTTCCTTCGATTCGTTCATTGTTAAAAGTATCTCATTATTGAATTGCTATGACTCATATTGAAAATTTGTATTCTAAGTTTGGTTATACAAGTGTCCCCACTTGTATGAACTATTGTACATTATCAATTACCCTTGAATTCGAAATTCGTTGATAAGTTCTGATACATACTATTAAATTTCGGTATGTATACCTAGTTTAAAGATTGTCTAAGCTATTTGACTGGCTAGACTAATATTAATTGATATCGCATGAAACGTTCTACTATTAGAACTAATTCGTTATTAAAGATATATGCCATTTGATTCAGCTAGATCAAAATTGTTATAATATGTTGAACTCAAAGTAATTCTTTGAAAGAAATCCAAACCATATTGATGTGGTAAAGACTCATGATGTAAGACTGAGATGAACAACCCTGAAAAATAAATCAGGGAAAACTTTATTGTCGGTAGCCCGACCGCGCGCTATGTTTGAGAATTATGCATAATCTCAGGTACAATGAGGCTGATCCCCTTACGTACTTGTAGAAGAGTAAATATTAGTTTCTATAGCTAACTTTTACTCTTGAGGTAGTCAGTAATAATAATAACTGATGATTCCTCTAGCAGTTCTTGATCCGTTGTGATCACTCAACATGAAATCTTGGAATAACCCTTTTGTATTGAATATTATTGCAGTATTGCTCATTCATCCTAATTAATTGGATATTGTTGAAATCTCAAAAGAATTTAACTCTTTCATCCTTGATTTATTATTCAGCATAAAATTCAAGAAAATTCTTGTTACTTGAAATGACTTATTGTTCAGCTATTTCAAAGAAATCTTAAAATGATTTGATATGTTGTTAAGAATAGTTTCAAATGACTTCACCACTATTGATTCATGGTAGAAGTAGTCCTCAAAGTAAACATTTACTTTTTCAGCGCATTATTATAATTATTATTACTTGCTGAGCAATTGAATGCTCATTCTTACTTTGACTCAAATGTTTTCAGCTAAATGTGATCTACCAGAAGGCTCTGGCAAGGACAAGGGAAAAAGAGAAAGTTGAAGGAATAAGTTGTATGGTGTTATCTGTAATGATTAGTCTTTTGTATTGTGATCATATATATTATGTAACATGTAAAGAATGTAATTAAAGGTTATCATACCTGAGAAATAGACAGCTCTGATATAAATATTAAGTTTGTAATATATTAAACAGCTCAAAGAAATGGTATCGTGATGCACCAAGTACGGGTTTCAAGTACCTGAGTTTGGGGGTGCCACAGCTTGGTATCAGAGCTATAGGTTAGAAACCTTAGGTGGGGGATTACCTTAGGTTATAACCTTAAGCTAGATAGAAGCATTGGAAAATAAATAACTCAAATAGAGTTTAAAGGAGATGAATTAAGGGAATTTATCGTAAAACGAAATAAAAACTAACTTATATAAACTATTATTTGTTATGTGTATATGCAATGTACTAATCAAGAAAATTTGTGTATAGATGTCAGCTAAAAAAGGATTAGAAAACTCTCATGGCGTGAATAAGGAGCAAATCACTCCGCCTGAGCCAATATCTAAGCCAATAGCTGAAATGGAGGCTCACCTTGAAAGCAATCCTGATGAATTGGTTATCTTGGAAAACATTGTACCAGAATCAGTAACGGTGGTGCTGAGAAATAGTGATTCAGACACTGAAGTTGGAGCTGACCAAGCATCAACAGAAGTGCAGAATCTAAGGGATAGGGTGTTATGTCTAGAAAAGTTATTGGAAATGGAAAGGGTGTTAAATAGTCAAATGCAAAAGGCATTAATGGAAATAATGGAAGAACAAGATAAGCTGAAGAGTCAAATTGATGTAATGGGAGCTAAATGCAGTAAATCGTCTGCAACTCTAAGGAAGAAAGGAAAAAGAGAGATAAATGACTGTGACATCGAAAATTCTGACCAAGGAAACTTTAAGAAAGTATTAAGGTGTGCAAATTACAACAAGAAACATGAAGGTGTATACTTGAAAGGACAGAATGTGTGTTATAATTATGGACGTGAAGGACATGTTTCTTCTCATTGTCCCGAACCGAAGTAATGCGTATGTTTTGTATGTGGAATAGTAGCTCACCAGGCAAAGGTTTGCCCAAGATCTAAGAACAGTGTAGGGAATACATAGGATAAGTGTTTTAGGATTATATATGATATGATGCGTGTGTAATGTACTAATCCCGACTTTTGTTGTCATTAAGGGATAGTAAATAGTTATAGCAGCATGTTGTGTAATGAAAAGTACTTGGTATTGTTTAAAAGATTATGAATATGAATGAAATGGTATGGTTATATATTTGATTAAGATAGTATGTTACTTAAATTAATAAAATTGTAATTCGACAAGCTAAATTTGGGAACCCAGCAAGCTGAATTCATGAATCCAGCAAGCTGAAATAGACAATCCAGCAAGCTGGATTGGGTAATCTGGCAAGCTGAATTGGTCTAAGTTTTGAATTTTGTTTCAGAATGTTATGATACGGTACGGTATAAAGGAATATGAAGAATCAGATAATAATTTAAGGTTTTGTATAACCAGATAATAAAAATGTTTGTTATGTATGATAAGTGAGAAATATGTATTGGTATGTGTAAAGGATAAATGATGAAGACTATTAGTAAATAGAAAATGGGTTAAAATAACTCGTTAATGAAAGGATTTTTGGAAGAAAAATCACGTGGGCACGTTATCGTACGAAGTCTCAAACACAAGGAAACACTAAACGACATGGTGCAAGCAGACTGTAAGCAATGGATCAAGACGCGCAACAGTTCCAGATTCGTAATACGAAATCTCATAAGAAGGGCTGATGGAGGAAATGTTAACACAGGGAATAACAACGGGAAGCTGGCGATTACTTATCCAACTCTGACAAACAAGCCAACCGCAAGGACCTTCAACATGACGGTTCAAAATACGGTAGCAGCCGGGAATGGAGTTCCAGGTATTATTCGAATAATAATTTATTCTTATATATACCGTGGGGTACGCGTACGTTTGAAAACATCGAAACTATAGGAAAAGAACCTAGATTAATAAATAAATAATACATAATATAATAATAAATCATTTTATTAACGTATTTTGAAGGAGGGATTTGAGTTCTATTAGAAATCAAATTCCGTATAATCAGATAGACAAGCTTTATGCTGAATAGTTAAAGATCAATACGATTGAATCAAATCATGATCTACTTGTGATATGAATGTGTATGATATGTACCTTCATGGGTGTAAGTGTCGATCGGTGATTCCGGGGACGGAATTCTTATAAGAAAGGGTGAATGTAATAACCCAAGATTTTCGATATATTAAAATAAG
Source organism: Aralia elata (assembly GCA_034770075.1). Classification (NCBI taxonomy): domain Eukaryota; kingdom Viridiplantae; phylum Streptophyta; class Magnoliopsida; order Apiales; family Araliaceae; genus Aralia; species Aralia elata. The sequence goes on along the minus strand of CM068387.1, from coordinate 52,996,640 downwards.
AAATTATACGTATGATTTTTTTTTATATAATAAAAATATTTTTATTATATATTAAAGCAAGTATGGGAATGTGTGCAAGGAAAGGAAAGTGAATATGTAATATGTATATATATATTTATTTCATATATGGTTTCAAGTAAATTTTCTATTAAAGAAATAGTTGACAATTATAAATTATATTCTGTTAATAAGTTAATTTTTATATTAAAGATATATGATTATTTACAAAGATATGATTAATATATTATTTAAATAATAAATGTATATTTTAAGTAATGATTATTAATATTATTATTATTATTACTATGATTATTTCTTTATGATATGAATTTGTAAGAATAGTCAATTTATTTTAAATTGACTAAGTATGGTAAATGAGACAAAGATAAAGGGATGATCAAAACTCTAATTTGATCTATGATTATGAATTTTAATGATTAATACAAGTATTGTTATAATTGTATTTAAAATGGATGTATGTGTGTTATGAATAATAAGAATTTATTTTCTTAAGGAAATTTGAATACTAAATATAAGTATTGATTATATTTGAATGTATGCATTTACAATATGTGGTTCAATGAGTATAATAATTATTTATCAATAATGATAAATATGTTATGACTTATGTGAATAATGCATGTGACTAATTGTTACTTAAAGCGTGTCCCACTAATAGTTATTTAAATTAGTGGGCTAACCTAAGAATATTAATATTAAACAATTGATAAGATAGTAAGTTAATTAATTATTTAATTAAAGTGAATATAGTAAGTGAATAAATTTTGTACACTAATTAATATGGGTATTAATTAATGAGAACTATGTGATATATGTATAATTTATTTTAATAGTTCAAGTAGTAAGAAAATACTAATGGACTAGCCTAATTAATTTACTAACTAAGCCCACTCATTTAATTAATTATGGACTTGGATAATTAATATGTTGACTTATTAAATTTGTCCAACATTAAATAAATTAGTAACCAAGCAAGGATTAAAAATATTTAGAAACTAGTAGCCCAAACTTATTAAAAGTGAGCCCAAATTAATTTTAAACAAAGTCTAATTGCTAGCCCACTTGAAAGATATTTGGACCAACTTGATTAACACATGAAAGCAATAAAAGAAAAGCAAATGAAGGAGTGGATAGCCGGCCACATGGGTTCCAAAATGGGATGAGGTGTTAAAATTTTTAGTGCTTGCTTGTTAGGTTGTACAAAAAAAGTACAAATACTAATTATGATCCATCACCAAGTTGTCAATTATGTGTAAGAAATTATACTTACTAATTATGTCAAATTATATAGATATAACTTATATATCTATAGTTATGTAAGTAATTAGTCTTTTTGGGTTAGTATTGTTCATTTTATATTTCCTAGTTTGAAGAGAAAGAAAATTAAAAACTACTCCTTTTTCTTTCATCTACCATTCTTTCAAAAATGATATTTTGAGAGAGAAGAGGGAGAGGCTCACGGCTAGTAAAGGAAAAGATTGTTCAAAGTTCCATAGCCATTTGGAAGGAAACCAAGCTAAGAAAAAGGTATAACAAAAATCCTAGTTTATTTCTTTATGTTTGACTTAATTTTTGATGGTATAAAGTTGTGATCTTAGGATATAAAACCCTTAATCTATATGTTAGATGATGTTTTATACTTGTTGTGCTCAACTTGTATATTGATGTGTTTGGTTGGTTACGAAAAGAAAAGAAACAAAATTATGTTTTAAAACAAAACTAGAAAACCTTAACTTTTCATCACTTTCTAAGTTCATAACTTGAGATCCGTAAACTCTTTTTACGATCCGTCAAAGATTAGTGCTAGATATATAAGTTAACTACTAAATCCAAGTGGTAGAACTCAAAAATAAGTACTATAAAATTCGTAGGGACTGTTTTGGTCAAAATAGTCCGGGTAGTGAGCAAAACTGGATTAAAGCCCGCTGACTATTGGGATCCAGGGGTATTTTCGTCCACTTTTTGTTCTATAAAAATTCTAGAAATATTTGGGTGATAATATGGGGAGTTATGTGAGTCCTGTAAAAATTTGAAGATTTTTGACCATGTAGAATGAAAGTTATGGATTTTATCGTGAGGGACCACTGTCAAAAGTATTCTTGAATAACTCTTTGTGGTTAACTCTATAAATAATGAAATAATTACTGGGAGTATATGTATATAGAAGGAACATACCCTGTAAATTTCAAAATTATTTGATATAATTTTGATTTATAAAAAATGTAGTAAGATTTGGCTATTTTGGACTATTTAAATATAGTAAATGGATTTTAAAAATTCCAGGAAAAATATATTTTCATAAGGGACATATAGTCTATTTCCAGAAAAGAAATAATTTTGAAGTTATTTTTTTATTTTTCGTGTAAATGATGAAATTATGGATAAATGAATTTAATTAATTGTGTGATGTTAAAAATAGGGAAAATGGGATTTTATGACTTGAAAACCCTATATACGGTCTATACAGATTTTTGATATGGGTTTTGGTCATTTGTAAGGTGGTATAATGTTTATGGCATTTTAGATCGATTAAATAAATTATTTAATAAAATACAAAACTGTTTTAATCCAGCTTGCTGAATAGTGTGATCCAGCTTGCTGAATTGAATAATGTGAATCTAGTTTGCTGTATTATAAGTTAGTTCAAATCCAGGTTACTGGATTGGAAAATAGTTTGCTGAAATAGTAAATCTAGTTTGTTGTATTGAAAGTTAGTGAATCCAGGTTGCTGGATTGTAAGATAGTTTGAATCCAGGTTGCTGGATTACAAAGATAGTTGGCTAAATTGAATAATTTGAATCCAGGTTACTGGATTGTAATCAAGGTTGGAATCCAGTTTACTGGATTTGGAATCTAGTTTGCTGGATTGTGTAATTAACCTACAGAATCATAAAGAAAGACTTATATAATGAAAGACTTAGTGTTAATTCCTAAAGTAGTGGTACAGTCGTACTCTTTAATAGTTGATGTATAGTATCTGGGCTAAACAATTCTTTCAGGGAGCGGAGGTATATACGAACTAGCAACCGATCTAACTTACTGTGAAAACGGTGTAGACGAGACGGAAACTAGTTTGTTGGTTGTTTGTGGGAAACCACTCAGCATACTATATTGAACACTGTTAAAGACTCGATGTGTGCTAACTTTAGAATTGAATGCGTATGGTGTTAATATGTTATCTAATATTTGATTATGTGGTTGAATGTTAGATAATTTACTTATAAAAAAGTGATATTATAAGGTAGAATATGATTGGCTGACTGAAAGATCAATCTTATAACTGATAGGTCTTTCAAAAGAAGTCATATTAAATTGCGTAGCAGTAGTCAACGACCAAGGCAAGTATCTAAACCTTATGCACTACTTTTATTTTGTGCAAACAGGTATATGTTATGCTAGTTCCTAACTCAATATGAGTTATCAATTTCAAAGCATGCTCGTGAATAATTATTGTTAATTATTCATATACATAATGATCTTTGTTATTCGTTTATGCAATTATCGTAACCCTTGCATTTACTTTACGCAATGGATCCATATGTTATGCAAGTATTCTTAAACTTTATTCAAGCTATCTATTGATTTCAAATATCTCGATATTGTCTCATGTGATTCATTTATAATCAAAATTATTCTGTTCTTTGTGCAAGTATTCTCACTTGTACAAATTGTTATAATTATTATAAATTCGAATTTCCTTCGATCCGTTCATTGTTAAAAGTATCTCATTACTGAATTGCTATGACTCATATTGAAAATTTGTATTCTAAGTTTGGTTATACAAGTGTCCCCACTTGTATGAACTATTGTACATTATCAATTACCCTTGAATTCGAAATTCGTTGATAAGTTCTGATACATACTATTAAATTTCGGTATGTATACCTAGTTTAAAGATTGTCTAAGCTATTTGACCGGCTAGACAAATATTAATTGATATCGCATGAAACTTCTACTATTAGAAGTAATTCGTTATTAAAGATATATGCCATTTGATTCGGCTAGATCAAAATTATTATAATATGTTGAACTCAAAGTAATTCTTTGAAGCAATCCAAACCATATTGATGTAGTACGGACTCATGATGTAAGATTGAGATGAACAACCCTGAAAAATAAATCAGGGGAAACTTTATTGTCGGTAGCCGGACCGCGCGCTATGTTTGAGAATTATGCATAATCTTGGGTACACTGAGACTGATCCCCTTACGTACTTGCAAAAGAGTAAAGATTAGTTTCTATAGCTAACTTTTACTCTTGAGGTATTCAGTAATAATAATAACTGATGATTCTTCTAGCAGTTCTTGATCCATTGTGATCACTCAGCATGAAATATTTGAATAACCCTTTTGTATTGAATATTGTTGCAGTATTGCTAATTCATCCTAATCAATTGGATATTGTTGAAATCTCGAAAGAATTTAACTCTTTCATCCTTGATTTATTATTCAGCATAAAATTCAAGAAAATTCTTGTTACTTGAAATGACTTATTTGTTCAGCTATTTGAAAGAAATCTTAAAATGATTTGATATGTTATTAAGAATAGTTTCAAATGACTTCACCACTATTGATTCGTGGTAGAAGTAGTCCTCAAAGGAAACATTTACTTCTTCAGCGCATTATTATAATTATTATTTCCTGTTGAGCAATTGAATGCTCATTCTTGCTTTGACTCAAATGTTTTCAGTTAAGTGTGATTGACTAGAAGGCTCTGGCAAGGACAAGGGAAAAAGGAAAAGCTGAAGGAATAAGTTGTATTGTGTTATCTGTAATAATTAGTCTTTTGTATTGTGATCATATATATTATGTAACATGTAAAGAATGTAATTAAAGGTTGTCATACCTGGGGAATAGACAACTCTGATATAAATATTAAGTTTGTAATATATTAAACAGCTCAAAGAAATGGTATCGTGATACACCAAGTACTTTTCTGCATAAGTACACAACCTAGTCCTTTATGCGACGCATCACTATACACCACAAAATTTCCTGTGCTATCCAGTAAGGATAACACAGGTGTCGTACTCAACCTCTTCTTTAATTCTTGAAAACTTTCCTCACACTTTTCCGTCCAAATGAACTTCACCGCCTTCCTAGTCAAATTCGGAGTCACAATTTTGGAAAAATCCTGAATGAATCTTCTGTAATAACCCGCCAATCCTAGAAAACTCCTTATTTCCGACGGTGTTTTCGGCTGATCCAAGTTAAGCACAGCTTCAACCTTTGACAGATCTACCGAAATCTCATCCTTGTCAATCACATGTCTAAGAAATTACACCCGCTCTATCTAGAATTCACATTTTGAAAACTTAGCGTACAACTTCGCTCTTCTTAATGCTTCCAATGTCACCTTCAAATGCTCTGCATGCTCTTCCTTAGTTTTGGAATATACTAGAATATCATCGATGAACACTACTACGAACTTATCCAAAAATGGCTTAAACACCCTGTTCATTAGGTCGATGAATGTTGCAGGAGCATTTGTTAGACCAAATGACATCACCAGAAACTCGTAGTGACCATAACGAGTCCTGAACGTTGTCTTCGGTACATCTTCCTTTCTTACCTTCAACTGATGATAACCACTTCTTAAATTTATCTTCGAGAAATACCTAGCTCCTTTCAATTGATCAAACAAGTTATCGATCCTTGGCAACGGGTACTTATTTTTAATCGCGACCTTATTCAATTTTTTGTAATCAATGCAAAGTCGCATCGATCCGTCCTTCTTCTTGACAAATAACACCGACGCTCCCCACGACGATATGCTCGACTGGATATACTTCTTGTCTAAAAGTTCTTGCAGTTGCACCATCAATTCTTTCATCTCTACTGGAGCCATACGGTACGGAGCCTTCGATATAGGGGTAGTTCCTGACACCAAATCGATTACGAATTCCACTTCCCTGACTAGCGAAACTCTTGGCAACTCATTTGGAAATACGTCTGTAAAGTCTTTTACGACAGGTATCTCTTCTAATTTCGGACTTTCTTTGCGAGTATCGACTATGTAAGCTAAGTATCCCACACAGCCTTGTCTCAACAACTTCCTGGTCTGCATCATCGTCTGATAACTCGCTTGCCTAGGTGACTTGCTGCCATAAAATACTACCTTTGATGGAGTCATAAGGCTAATACATTTCTTTTGGCAATCAATCATCGCCCCATAATTGGATAGCCAATCCATTCCCAAAATAACGTCAAATTCCCCAAGTTTAATTGGAATCAGATCTACAGTCATCACATTTCCCTTAATATCCACTCTACAGTTCTTGTGTACAGACCTAACATAAATTATTTCCCTATTCGCAATTTCTATGTTCAAAAGGTAATCTAATTCTTCCTTAGGCACATCTAGATTTTTAGCAAAGTCATCGGATATAAATGAACAAATAGCACCCGAATCAAATAATACATAAGCATCTATATTATTGATCGGAATGATACCTGACACCACATCTCGTGACTGCACGGCGTCCTGCACGGTCAAGTTAAAAGTTCTGACAGTAGGTCGGTTTGTCGGTGCTGATCCAGTTATGGTTAACGTGCTACCACCACTATTTCCCTTACTCCCTCCTGCCCCTGTTCCTCCTGCTGCCTCCTTAGGACAATCCCTAGCCAGATGATCATTTGACCCGCAAGTGAAGCAAACGCCTTTCTTAGGATTAGGACAATTTAGTGCTATATGACCCTCCTAGGCACAATTGTAGCAAACCCTCTTCCCCTTCAGGCATATTCTCACATGATTCTTCCCGCAGGTAACACACGCCTCCATTTTTTTCTTCTGACCTCCCTGTTGATTCCCAGCAAACCCACCGTCATTCCACTTCCTCTTCTGACTGTGACCACCATTATTACTACCACTACCCTTGTTATACTCATTTTCACTCTTTTTCTTCTTCTGCTTTTGGTTATACTTAGTCAGAGCCTCACTCCCGCCTTCTGCGATAATCGCCTTCTCCAAAAGTCCTGCAAAAGTGTTCAATTAGAACATTGACACCTTGCTATACAACCACGACTTTAACCCTTGTTCAAATCTTCACGCCTTCCTCTCATCGGTATTCACCTGATAGGTTGTGAACCTAGCCAACTCATTGAACTTCGCAGCATATTCCGGTACAGACATGGTACCCTGTTTCAGCTCCAGGAATTGAATCTCCATCTGATTACGCGAGCTTGTTGGAAAGTACATCTCAAAGAACATCTCCTTGAACCTATCCCGTGTGATTACACCCTGACCTCCTCGAACCTTATTCGATTGCTACCAGTAGCTGGCCTTTGACTTAAGCATGAACGTTGCGAAGGCAGTCTTTTGGCCATCACTAACCCTAGCAACTTCGAACACCTTTTCCATTTCCATCACCCAGGTTTGGGCTTCGATTGGGTTCATGGAACCCCTAAACTCTGGCGGTCCTACCGCTTTGAAATCCTTAAATGACGTAACTAGGTGAGCTTGCGACTGATTCGCAAGTGCTCTAACTAAAATGTTTACCAATTGCTGTACAAAATTAACATTTGCATCATTGTTGTTATTATTAGTATAGCTTTCCTGAGCTTGTTGACGTGGTTGGCGTCTCGGCGGCATTTTCTGTTTAAGAGTATACACTTATTAGATCATGACTCAATTTCTTAAGTGTTTAATACTTAACTTAAACAACTCAAGTTTAACACTTAACACATAACATCTTCAAATAAACTTTGATATTTAATTCATTCAAAAGTTTTAAACATAGAAAGATAACGTCACTGCTATTTACATCAACTATCCCGATATCAAAGAATCTTCAGGATTAAATAATCATATTCCATTGTTTATAATCACGTTGGAATTTACATTACTAACTACCATTACGTTCTTCCTCCATAATACGAAACATCGTCCCGCGATCCAACATGTACCACGGTAAATCCTCGAACTGAACTAGATAATGAAGAACTCGATCCTGGGCCTTGTCAATTGCTGTCTGAAATACGTAGTCCGTCTCCTTAATCTTAGCCTTCTTTGCCCGCTCACCTTCTTCAGAAATTTCTACACGTCGAGAGGCCTTCATGAAAGTAGTATGCACACAAGCCAATCATATTTGATATGATGTAGCATATACTTTGTAATCTTATTCGTTTCTTAAAGGCATTTTACTTTATCTACATGGTGTTGTTATATTAAATGTGATAAACCCATAGTTTTGAGCAATGTTTTTAGAATCATGATGGTGATCATGCTAATGAGATCTAAATTCTAGATAGCTCACAAACTAAAATTGTTCCTAATTGTTGGATTACTAAAAAGGGGATTAGTGAATCCGGATAGATTAGTACATACGTTGCTTGCTCTTATGAAGAGGATGGTTGATCTCATAATCATTTATGTGGAGACACTAAAGCAAGTATGTAGGTGCTTATTAGATAATAAGTTCACTAAACGTGGCTCGCTAAGGAATACCTAATGGAGTTTTACTCGCCTGTCAATAGGAATTCCTCTAGTGATAGTAGTACAAGTGATCCTTGGACTTGAGATCATCATAGTATCTTGTGTATGATGAGTTATACTTTGACATGTCCCTTAAGACCTTTAGGGTATATCAAAGGGTATGATTGGGTATAATAAGTTATACATGGAGATAGGTGAATGATCAATAAAGAATCTACCACTTCTAGTAAAAGGAGAGAATGTCCTATGTGATTCGATAAATGACGACTCAGAAGTCTTTGGCCAAAGCAGAATGAAATTAGAAAGGAGTTTCTAATTTGCATTAATTAGAGTTGTGCATTTGAGAATCGAAATACATATAATTAAATAAAATAAGACTTGACAGTAATTCCATGTCTTATATTTAATTGGGACATTGTATGGTAGAAGGATTGAATTGTACGGTAACTATGCACTGAAAGGTTCTTTTATGATTAATGTTAAAATCTATATTATCTGGAAAGTCGTTGATCGCTAAGGGGGCTTACCCTTATTGTAGAATAAATATTATTTATTTAAATGAATTAAATAGTTTAATTTATTTATTTAAATAAGATTAGAATTGTTCTAATTGATTTATTCACAACCGGTTTAATATGGAGAACCTAAAGGGTCACACCGCAAAAGAAAAATATTTATTTAAGAAGTAAATGGCATAATTGTAATAATAAGTTAAGTGTATTTAATTTAGTCTATGGAGATAGAATAAATTAAATAGCTTAATATTTATTATTTAATATTTTAGAAATATTAAATATAAATTAATAAGAGGAGTCTTATTATTATTATTACTATTAGTATTATTTAATTCCTAATAGGGATTGAGAATTAATTAATAGAAGTACTCTCACATGAATTCCTAATTGGATTAGGAGTTTAATTTAATTAAAGGAGTTTAATTAGAATAGAAACCCTAATCCTAAATAGTTTAGGGAAGGGTTTTCCTACATTTATAAATAAGAGAAGTCTTATCATAGATTAGGGTTACACACTCTTGCATAAAAATTGTAGAGAGTACTTACAATTTCTATAGAGATAGAAACTAGGGTTTTGCCAACACTCATCTTCTTGAATAAGTATTATTCCTTGGTGGATCACCTCTAGAGGCCAAACACTTGGGTGGCTAACGTTGATCAAAGGAAGGAATTTAATCGGTGGAATTCAAGGAGAACGCGAAAGAATTGGAGGTGAACTTGTACCTGAGGAAGCTAGAATTCTACAAGGGTATAATTCTTATTCTCCATCTCTTTCGTTTAATTAATAATTGTGCATAAAGAAGGATCATGGTGATGGTTTGTATAAAATTTGAAAATCTGATTTTATCGCGCTTCCGTTTTATTAATGTAATTTGATTGCATGTTCGCGCTATGTACAAACCTTACATTCATCCAGGCGTCTTCTGCTCTAGCACGTTCCGCTGACTCTTCACTCAGGTAATCCTTCAATTTCTCAATTTCAAGCTTCATCTTCTCATTCTCAGCCAATAACTCTTCCTTTTGACTCTCTGCCTGAACTAGCTTCCATTCCACGTCTCCAAGATGTACATTCAGATCCTCAATCTTCTCATTCTTGTGTTCTATAGCAGTCCGGCGTATATTTGCCAGTCTCTCCAAATCTCTGATTCTATCTTGTAACTCTATGGTACGGTCATATAGTGCATCATACATCTCGACATCGATAGAGGTAAGGGGTACCTCCTCGGGATCTTCATCCACCTCGTCAACCTCTACCTCTCCCTCCTTAGAATCAAACTCAGGCTCATGCTCCAGAACCCACAATAGTGATCAACGGAGATGGCTCTCTCTGTATCAACTGCTCCCGGATAACATGGATATCACGGGGCTCCTTCTCTCTAGCTACTCGGTGCTCAACCTCCCTAGGCTGACTGAATCCTCCAACATCCGACATCCTGACAACAAAGTTTAAGTTTTAATTAATATTTGATACCACTCGCGACACATAGGTTGTTAACACATAAACACATAGCACATAAAGTCTTTTATTATCTTTAATGAATTCCTTAATTCATTCATTAGAACTCGATAAGAGTTTATCACCACTATGTTTTCTGTCTCCTAAAAGGCTACTACCCTAAGGTTTCCCCACCTAAAGTTCATAACCTACAACTTTGATACCAACCTGTGACACCCACAAATCTGGGTACTTCATTCCCACAGGATTTGGTGTTCACTATCCAAATAAATCACATCACATCTAACTACCCATAAAATATATGAATGAAAACTCTTAACTAAAATAGAAATTCTCCCATTAAAGGGTTACAATATCATAATAACATCAATCTCAGGTTATCTAACCTTAAACAAAACATCAATGCGGAAACATAACATAAATAACATAGGTCTATTACATAAACATCTTTCAAATAAATCAAACAAGTCTTCATCACTTATTCGCCTTGCCTTTTTCCTTACTAGAAGATGGTTCATCAACTCTTTCAACCTTAGCTGTAATGTTATTATGCAAGAGTGAGCAACAATTGCCCAGCAAGTGAAACAATAACAATAATAATAACATGTGAATAATCAATGGATACAGGGTAATTGAAAGCTCAACTTTTGAATCAAGATTAGAAACAAGAATCAAAAGCACATCTAAGGGTCATAAGACCATGAACTATGTCCTAGGTTATCAAGTATTTCTACTTTAAACCTTTAACAGTCGTAAGACTGTATGGACCTTACTTCTCGTACTTAGGGGGTTCAGGCCTTTGTGCCATGTATGTGCACAACATCTTCACGCTAACACGTAAATATAATCCCCTATAAAGGGTTGTTCATCTCAGTTTGACATCAGAGTCCGTACCAAAATAAGTTTGGTTTGGATTAACTTTGATAACAGTTCTGGAATTGAGAATGCTCATCAACTATGGGCTAGTCGAATCAATAAGGGTTTGCTAGTCAATCAACGTTCACTAATATAACTGATATTTCAATGGAATAATGAATTTTAAGGTATACAATTGAACAAACATTGTATAACCGAAGTATTGTTTTAAAAGAATTAGAACATCTCAATCAGAGTTATATAATTGGATAATCAAGAATAGGAAACTTGATCAACATAAGTATATGATTTATGAACTTGCTCAATATAAAAATAAGGTTTAGAAACTTGCTTTCAATGCAATAGGAAGATTAAAAATAGAAAACTTGCATAAAAGAGAAGTAGGGTTTAAGAACTTGCCTCGTGCGTCTGCTACAACTAATATTATCTATTTGCTCTTTAAGTAACCTATACATTCAAGTCACATTGAACAATTAATACTCATAGTTCAACTAATCACTACCTTTATTAAACGATTGACCACTTCAAAAAACATAATTCGAACTTACTGTAATGACCGAGAATTTTATATAATTATATATGTAAATTTTATGAATAATGTTTTTTTTACTTGGAACATATAAGTGAATATGTGAATTAAGCAAGATAGTTAACTTATTTATTTTAAGTTAACTAAGATGAATACTCAATCAAATTGATTAAGGAAAAGCAAGATAAGTTATGTTGAGAATTAACATAACTTGAATGTTAACCTTGAATGGTAAATAAAAGATTTATAATCTTTAAATGATTAATTAGTATTACTAATATAAAGTGATTATATGAATGTGTAATAACTTATTAAAGGAAATAAGTTTATTAAATTATTTGATAGTGTAATGAACACTTGGTGACCTACATTGAATGAATATGGGGATAAATAAATATAATATAATGCCCAGAAATTTTTAAAACCTTGTACAATTTATTTTGATAAATGAAATTCATTTTATATAATTTTTCGGACTTAATTGGATCCATGTAAACATTATTAGTTAATTATATAATTATATGGTCCCATAATTTTCTTGCATTAAAGGGACCCACTGATAGTCCGGATAAATCAGTGAGTCAACCCTACGAATTTATTGGCAAGAAAATTTGGAAGGATTAAATAAATAATTTTATCAAGGTTGGGGTAAGTAATTCGCATAAAGAATTATTGTTGTAATAAACATTATAAACAATTAATTAATTTAATTATTTAATTCAATTTAAATATTAGGAGCATAGTGTTAAGAATTTTTAATAAATAAGTCGGGCTATTTTCTTTTATTTAAATTGACCCAAATTTTAATTAGGCAAAACCCAATTTCCTTTGGGCCACTTTTATTTTTCAGCCGACCCAACCCTATTGGATTGAGTCCAACTCCTTTCCGATGGGTCGAAACCATTTCCTCTCTTGTTGGGTTGAATCCGCTTATTTTGGACAATCGATCAGTAGCTCACATTTGGGGATAACTAGTTAAACCAAATTGGGGAAAAAGAAATTTGACCGGTAATACAATTGTGAGAGAGCCGAGCCTAGAACCTAAACCAGCTATCTAACCCTCACGTCAGATCCATCCAAGCACGCTCTATATTTCCTACCGGTCGGACGGACGGAGAAATTGGAAGGGAAAGTTGTGACACCCCCAAATCCGGGAACTTCATTTCCTCATGATTTGGTGTTCACAATCCAAAAACATCACATCACATCTAACTACCCATTCAAATATAAATGAAAATACTTGGATAGAAATAGAAATCTCCCATTAGAGGGTTACAACATCATTCATAAACAAATCCCAGGTTATCTAACCTTAATTAAACATCAGTGCGGAAAACATAAATCAAGTCTATTACAGAAATAACAACAAAGCAAATACGACAAGTCTTCATCACTTATTTGCTTTTCCTTTGCCCTTACTAGTAGATGGCTCGTCAGTTCTTTCAACCTTAGCTGCAGTGTTATTATGCAAGGGTGAGCAATGATTGCCCAGCAAGTATAACAACAACAATAATAATAACATGCGAAATAATCAACGGATATCGAATAATTGAAGATTTAGCTTTGAGTCAAGAATGTAAAACAAGATTCAAAAGAACATCTGAGGGTCTTAAGACCACGAACTATGTCCCAGGTTATCAAGTATTTCTACTTTAAACCTTTAACAGTCGTGAGACTATATGGACCTTTCTTCTCGTACTCAGGGGGATCAGCCCTTTGTACCATGTATGTGCACAACATCTTAACGCTAACGCATAAATAATATCCCCTGTATAAGGGTTGTTCATCTCAGTTTGACATCGGAGTCCGCACCAAAGGAAGTTTGGTTTGGATTTACTTCAATAACGTTTCTAGAATTTAGAACGCTCATCAACTATGGACTAGTCGAATCAAAAGGGTTCGCTAGTCAATCAAGGTTCAAAAGGTGTAATTCGAGAATCAAAAACTAAATCTCACAAAAGGTACGATTGAATACGTTCTATGTAACTGAAGCATTACAAAGAGGAAATTAAAATCTTCTCATTGAATTCATGAAATTGAATGGAATAGAAACAATAACTTGCTCACGAAGTAATAGCATTATGAAGCTTATATTCTATAATAATGAAATTTAGAAACTTGCGTAAACGTAAAAGTAAGGATAAGATACTTGCCTCGTGCGTAGACTAAAAATTTAAGACTCACGTTTCTCTAATCAACCTATACATTTCGTTTATAAAACAGTAACAATAATTAGTTACAGTATTATAAACACGTCAAAACTCATTCTCATTTAAACTCAATAGCTCAGTTGACCCAAACAATCAATGGGCTTATGCTACCACTTTTCACAGTAATTTTAACATTCATTTTATACATTAGCCTAAGCTTTAGGTATAACCACGATTTCATACCATGATCACAAAGAAAGAATAAAATTTCTACTCTCGTCTTTTTACTCTTTTTTTTTTTTTTTTTTTTTTTTTTTTTTTTTTTTTTTTTTTTTTTTTTTTTGTTCCCGCCGGGGCGAGAAAAACCTTCGCAAAAATCTCGCCGGGGCGAGGAATTTCTTCACAAAATTCTCGCCGGGGCGAGCTCCTCGCCGGGGCGAGGAATTGCTTCACAAAAGTCTCGCCGGGGCGAGCTCCTCGCCGGGGCGAGGGATTCCTTCACAAAATTCTCGCCGGGGCGAGAATTACGAATTCCAGTTTCTGCAGTTCGCGAAGAACGCAGAAACAGGCCAAAAATTTCCCATTTTGTTATTCTAATCGTTAAATTAAACATGCCCAGACACTATAATTCATAAATAATTGTTACCCAAGCCTTCTAGCATGATTCTAACAATTTAAATGGCATAAATCATGAATCTAAGAATCAAATTTAAGGTTTCTTATCATTTTTATCAGAGTTCTTCAATAATCATGAAATCACACATAACAAGTTCATTATACAACCAAATTAATCCGTTTAAAACTTGATTCCTTCATTTGAACATGCATAATCTAAGTAAGTTATCAATTTAATCAATTAATCATACAAAACTAGTATCAATTTTATACATTCAACCCATGTTCATACACTGTATTACTCTGTAACTTTCTGAATTCTCATATAAACATAATTTCACCGATTAAATTACTCTAAATCATATTTAAATCGTATAAAACACATAAATACATGCTTATTAACATCTAGCATCAAATTATATAAAGATTTAGCCATACAATTTGGTTTACAGAGAACTCAGGACATGCATTCATGGAGAAAAATTAAGAAAACATAAACTAAAGGATAAAATTAAGAATTACCTTAACAAGAAATTAGATTATGCAACAAGGTGAGTAGATTTTCTTCTTCAATTCTCTCAAACTCTCTTTCTTTTCTCTCTGAATGAATTTTGGAAACTGATGATGGGAATGGCTGATAATAGGATACGTGAAGTTTTACATCTGACGAGTGGTGTCAGTTAATCCCATAATGGGTTAACTGACCTCAACTCCCAATAAGGCTTCGTTTGGCTAGCACATTATTCTCCCTTCTAATTTATTATAATAAAAAGCTTATTACATAGTTTCATGTCACACTTTAATCAACTAAATAATCTTACTAAAATCAAATAAATAAAATAGAATAATTCTTCATTAAATCACATAGTCATATAAATAAAATTCTCATTTATTAATAATGACCATTTACTAAATATCTAATTACTAATTAAATTAATTAGAAATAACATTATACTTATTTAAATAATGTATTTAATCAAATAAATTCAATTAAACACATACTTTAAATATAAAAATTCTCCACATTAATCTAATTAATGTAACACATATAATTAAATTAATCTACCACAAATTCATCGATTAATCAATTAATTCAACAATCAAATCATCAAAAATATTTATTTAATCAATAAATATTTAAAATAAGTTACAAAAATTCTCGTTCGTCACAAAAGTGACGCGACAGAAGTGGGCCGGCGTGCAGAAGGCCGTGCGGTGACATGAGCGACCGACCGGTCGGGCGAGAGGGGGAACTCGCCGACCGCTGGGCTAATCAAGGATCGATATGGGCGACTGAGCGGCTTCGAACGGACCAGAGGGTTTAGGGGGCGGCAATTTGACCGGAAGGGGGTTACGCAGCTCGAGGGCTTGCCGGCAATTTCACAGCTGGGCTCGGATGGATTGATGAGACCCACCGTCCGTCTACTCCTCTCCTACCGTTGGACAATGGTTCGGTCAATTGGGATATTGCCCAACAATTGGGTAACCAATTTCCTATAAATTGAAGGTCCAAGCTGCCGATTCCTTGTTCTTGCGAGTTCACAGTAGAAAAAAAAGGAATATATATATATATATATATATATATATAATAGAAATCGCAGCAAGAAGGCAGGGGAGGCTAATAGTGAATGTCCGAATTCGTTTCGTATTTTGGGAGGAGAAGGAAGGCTGCAATTCGGTCAAGCAAAAGGTATAACAGTGAGCTGTTGGTTCAATTGATTTATGTTTTTTTTTTCTTTTTTTTTTCTGTAACTGGTTTTGTAGTGCTCGATTGTATTAGGATTGTATTGTTGTGTATTGAAGAACCTTAAGGTTCTGGCAGTTCGAATTGTACTGAGAATAAACTGGCATTGTGTGTTAAGATGCATAGCCTATGTTCGTTGTAATGTCTGACCAAACTGAGTTTCATTTTGGTGTTTAAACTATCCTCTGTATGGTATTGGGTTATACTGTGTGCCTTCTTTACTTTGGGAAATCTGGATTCATAGAACCATAAGGTTCGGGTAGCCAAAATTTGGTATAGGAATGGACCAGTGTTGGGATTGTAGAGTGCCCCATACTTGCTTGTTATAATGCTTGAGTCAGTTTTGTTGCAGGTTGGTGTTCATTGTCGCCAATTTACAGTCTTGTTAGATGCGAACACTAGCCCTGTTACCTTGTAATACCATGAAACCAATTATTAGTTATACTGATACACTAATAAAAAATAATTATTATTTCATTATTACTTAATTAATATTAAATAATAATTAAGTAAAATTAATAAATTAATTATTTATTATTCGATATCTAATAATAAATAAAGATTATAAATATTTAATTATCAATATTAAATAAATAAGGTTAATAGAATGAATACTTAATATTTAACATTAAACACTAAATAAGGATAGTAAATGTTTAATTATTGTTTAGTAACATTCAACAGTAATTAAGTAGGAATAAAATAAATTAATAATTATTTATTATCAATGAATAATAAATAAAGGAAATAAATATTTAATTATTATGGGATAATAATTAAATATGAACAGAGTTAATAAAACAATTATTATTTATCAATGAGTAAAGGTAATAAGTATTTAATTATTATTGGATAATAATTAAATATAAATAAAGTTAATAATTTCATTATTTATTATTTATCCTTAAATAATAAATAAAGCTAATAAATATTTGATTATTGTTTAACTACTATTAAATAATAATCAAGTATGGATAAAATTAATAGATTAATTATTTATTATTTATCCTTAAATAATAAATAAAGCTAATAGATAGTTGATTATTGCTTAATTACTATTAAATAATAATCAAGTATGAATTAAGTTAATAATTTAATTATTTGTCAGTAAGTGATAAATAAAGATAACAAATATTTAATTATTATTTAATATTAAATAATAATTAAGTATGGATGAAGTTAATAAAATAATTATTTATTATTGAGTAATAAATAAAGATATTAAATATTTGATTGTTATTTAGCTAATAATGATTTAATATGAGTAAAGTAAATTATTTATTATTTCTCATTTAATAATAAATAAAGATAATAAGAACTTAATTATTATTTAATTAACCTTAATAATAATTAAGTATGGGTAGAGTGATACATTAATTATCTAATTATTGTTAAATAAGGGAAATAATTTTGTAATTACCCTTGAAAGTGAATAATAGCTAAGTGTGAATAGGACTTAAATAATCTGTCTATTCGTTGTCACTGATGGCTAGTAATGCATTAAACAATCTATTATTTAGCTTTGTAAATAAATTAAATATGATAGTCGTTAAATCTGGATACTGTTATGTCATAATGCACTAACAAGATAATTATTTTCTGTAAATAATAACTTGGGTTATTAAATGTTGCTAAACTGAATATCCAAATAATAAATAAGCATGATTAGTTATTGAAATAATAACTAAAAGTCATAAATTAATTTATGCTTAGCAAATGATTAGATAGTAATTAAATGTATGTCGAATTAATTATCTGCCAAATAAATAGCATAAGTGAATGTATCGATATACAGTTTTGCAATGCTAATGGATAAACCGACTTTATCAACTGATAGGTTATCCAAGGTCAATTAGTTAAAGCTAAGATTTATTGTAGCTGAGCAAACAGGCAAGTTCTCTATCCCGAAACTTTGATTTTTGCAAGTTCTCTAACTTCATTCTTTCAGTATAATGAATGCAAGTTCTATCTTACTCAACTTTTACATTGAGCAAGTTTCTAAACCTTATGCATTATTTTTTAATTCGTGCAAAAAGGTATATATATTGCAAGTTATTCTTTAAGCTTGAACCTTATCTCCAAGCATGCTTTAAGTGGTCTAATTACTTTTAAAATTATTCCACATCTTTTGTGACGCCCCCAAATTCGGGTCTCCAAATACCCGGATCTGGTCATCACGATCCAATACAAACATTCACCTCTAACAACATATGATATCTGAAAGTGCGGAATATAATAAACATACGTTGTTCATTACAAGGTGTTACTAGTCCCAGAATACGATTAACCTTAAACATTTACACAATACATACCCTAAATAGCTATCAGGGTTAAATTACATTAACCGTAATTAATTAACACATAAATCTAAAGTCTGCTACGAGAAGTCTATCACTTCATCTTGTCTTTTCCTTTATTCTTCCCTGACGTCTCGGGTTTAGCTGCAATGAAGTCATGATATAGCAAGAATGAGCAACGAGTTTGCCCAGCAAGTTTAATGTGCAACAATAAAGATATATCATGATGAAGGAATATTAAAAGGATTTCAACAATAGAATAATCAGAAGCAAGAACATTAAATGCTTTTAGAACAATTGATAGTCAAATAGACTTTGAACGATAACTTCCAGAGGAGTCAATAGCTGGTTGACCCTCTGGTTACTGGCTACAGAATAACGTACTTGAGGGGATCAGCCTCGCGTACCCTATGTATATGCATAACATTTAATTCTGCTATTTGTACCTTATATACGGTACGTGGGGTACTCCCCTATAAATAAAGGGGGTGTTCATACAGTTTAAGAATCCTTACCATTGATTGGTTCGGATAGCTTTTATAACTTTTCACAAAATTGTCTGACCGAACAAGGGTTCAGACTTAACCATGAATGGTTCATAAAACTTCTGAATTTAATTCAATATTCGAATTCAAATGCATGAGTGCGAATGCCAATAAATACACAGATGTGGAATAATTTTAAAAGTAATTAGACCACTTAAAGCATACTTGGAGATAAGATTCAAGCTTAAAAAAAGACTTGCAACAATATATACCTTTTTGCATGAATTGAAAATAATGCATAAGGTTTAGAACTTGCTCAATGTAAAGATTGAGTAAGTAGAACTTGCAATAATGTAAGAAGTTTAGGGTTAGGAACTTGCCTGTTTGCTCAGCTACAAATTAAATCTTAGCTTTAATTAATTGATCTCGAGTGACCTATCATTGGATAAAGTCGGCTTATCAATTATTATAACATGATTGTATCTTGGCACGCTTACTATACCATTTACTTAGCAAATAAATAATTCATCATCTATATTTAATTATTATTTAACATTAGTTAAACAGGAATTTATTAATGACCCTAACTATTACTTAAACAGACAATAATTAATCATGGTCACTTATCATTGAATACTCAAATTATTACCTTTAATTGTATCTAGGTATGGTTTAACAAACCTTATCTATTATTTATAAAATAAATTTGTTTTGGTTTAAAGATGACAGAAAACCATTGATCAATTATTTAGTGGATCCACTCTTAATCACCATTTACCTTAGGGGTGATTTAGTAATTATTAATCTTGTTCCTTATTCTACAGTGATTTAATACTTAATGTATTAATTCTACACACACTTAATATATTTAATTAATCCTTAAGTGTTTATAATTATTATTTATTAAGGACCAAGAATAAATGGCTAACTTAATAATTTCCCTTATACTTAATCATTATTTCATTAATGATTAAGTAATTATTATCCCTATTGATTAATAACTTTATTCATACATAATTATTATTATTATTATTAAATAATAATTAAATATTTATTATCTTTATTTATTATTAATTAATGAATAATAAATAATTATTTTATTAACTTTAATTATTTACTTAGTCAAATAATAATTAAATATTTATTATCTTTATTTATTATTTATTGGAAAAATAATAAATAATTATTTCATTAACTCTATTCATATTTAATTATTATTTAATAATAATTAAATATTTATTACTTATTGAAAATAATTGAACACTTTATTAATCTTATTTATTAACGTAATACCAATTAATTTGCATTATTGACTTAAATTAATTACCCATTTAAGTAAGCCAATACTTGCACAGTTGATTAACAATGTGACAACCATTTGACTCCATAAACAAATGAATTTCAAAACCAATTTGGGAAGGAACTAAATTATTGCCTAATACTCTTGAACATCACAGTTTCCTACAATATCATTTCAATTGCCCAGTATACAGTACAATGAGATTCAGCAATTCTTACATGAGCAAAACAGGTTATCAATCTATATCATGAAGAAATCTAACAATTGGGTCCTCATTGGCATTACATCAAGCACCTTGTGGTCATACTAAGGTTGACGCTAGCCTAAATCCTGCCTAAAATTCCACTGGCCGAGCCCTGAGGTTCACCTAAACACCAAGATTCCCATCCAAAGAACAATTTAATATAGTCCAACAAAACAACCCAATACAGATTTTCCCCAAATTAAAACCAAGCAGTAAATAAAAGTAGTTCAATACCATACCCACAGTTGACAGTACCAATTCGAGTAGGAGGGAAAATTTATACAAGGCCAACAAAGAGCTATCACAGTGGTACAAATCAACACAACACAATACCACGGTATGATTAAATCCCAAAACGATGTATATTACACCCATCACAGTATATGATACAACCAATACATTATTATAAACCAACACAGTTGGCAACATAATATAGTTCAATCACAACCAGCTACAGAGGAAGGAAAATTTTCAAAAATCCAAATTAGAACTTATCACAGTACTTCAAATAACCCAGTGTTGTACCTTGGGTTCGACCGGCTAGCTGTTCTTCTTCTTCTCCCACAATACACCACCCAGTCGGTCATTCACTAATTAATTTTCCCCTCCTTGCAGCAACTTCTAATGAGTATATATATATATTTATATGTTTTCTCCCTAATTGGATTTACAAACAGGAATTCGGCAGCTATGGGGTTTGGGGAATTCTAATTTATAGGGGAAATTTTACCCAAATTGGCTGGGTATTACCTCGAAGGGTTACTCAGAGACCATCGGTCGGAAGGGAGATGGCTGTCAATACCCTTCCATGCCAACTGTGATCTGCCGGCAGAACCTTTGAGCCACGCGTTCTTGCCGGATTTTCTGGGACCTCTGGTCCGTGCGACGTCCGCTCGGTCGTCAATACCGATTCCTCGTTTGGCCGCCGGTAGGTGAGCTTTTCCTTCGGTCCAAGCGATCGGTCAGCCATCACACCATCCGCTCGCTTCGAGCTGTCGCCGGCGCATGCCTGGCGACGCCTTCTCCCGTCACTCACTCTCGCCTGGTTGATTGGTAGTCTATGGCTGGTAGGGTTCAGGGCTTCGGATTGCTAGAGACTATCTTGGTTACCGCTGATAGGAGGGTTGGCTTGATTTGGTCTGAGGATTGGATTCCGTTTGGGCAAGAGTTTGAGATTTGGTTCCTTTCCCAAATCAATTGCTGCTTGAACTCTCCCCCAAATGAATGTTCCGGTTGCCCAAATTAAAGGGGGTGGTTCTCACCCGTTTGCAATGGTTCGACCCGGTGATCTTGGTCCAACCCGCTGGAATCCAAATTGGGCTTAACCCAATAGTTGGGCCAGCTGAAATTAGTTAAGAGGCGGCCCAAATTTAAAAAGAAATGGAATTTGGGCTTAAATCAAAATAAATAAGAGCAATGGGCTAATCTAAATGAGGAAAATCGGCCCAGTTAAATCAACCATCTCGTATTTCTGATATTTTAAATTAATGGCTAAACAAATTAATTATTTATTTAAAATATTTAATATAACTATAATTCTTCATTCGAATTAATTAATCTGATAATAATAAAATTATCTATTTAATTATCCAAATTTCTTTGCAAATAAATTCTTTGGGTTAACTCATTAATTTAAATCGCACTAATAATGAGCCCCTTTAATGCAAGAAGTTTATTGGACCTATAATTATATAATTAAATAAACATTCTTACATGGGTCCAATTAAAATTATATAAAATGAATTTATTTATAAAAATAAATTTGATATAGTGTTTAAAATTTTCCGGACATTACATCTTTGTATTTATTGACATTCGCACTCGTGCATTTGAATTCGTATATTTATTTAAGTTCAGAAATTTGTGAACTATTCATGGTTAAGTCTGAACCCTTGTTCGGTCAGGCAAGTATGTGAGAATTTATAAAAGCTATCTGAACCAATCGATGGTAAGGATTCTTAGACTAAATGGACACCCCTTTTATTATAGGGGAGTACCCCAGGTACTGTATATAAGGTACAAATAGCAGAGTTAAATGTTATGCATACACATAGCGTACGCGAGGCTGATCCCCTCAAGTACTTATTCTGTAGCCAGTAACCAGAGGGTCAACCAGCTATTGACTCCTTTGGAAGTTATTGTTCAAAGTCTACTTGACTATCTCGGAATTTAAATCTAAGGTTACTCGAATAACTGAGGGTAATTTGCTCTCATCTTTTCTTCGAGCTCCCACGTGGCCTCTTCCACCGCGTGATTTCTCCAGAGAACTTTCACCGAGTGAATGATTTTATTCCTCAGCTTCTGCTCTTTTCTATCCAGTATTTGAACAGGAATCTCCTCGTACGATAGGTCTTTTTCGACTTGAATTGGTTCATAGGAAATAACATGTTTGTAATCTGGCTTATACGGACGCAACACTGATACATGAAACATGTTGTGAATGTGCTCAAGTTCAGGAGGTAATGCTATCTCGTACGCCACCTCGCCGATTCGTCTCAAAATTTCGAACGGTCCTATGAACCTAGGGCTCAATTTACCCTTTTTCCCAAAACGGATCTTTCCTTTCCAGGGAGATACCTTCAGAAACACAAAACTTCCAACTTCAAAGTCTCGTTTCTGGCGATGTAAGTCGGCGTACTTCTTTTGGCGATCCTGGGCTGCTACTAACCGTTGTCTTATTACTTTAACGATTTCCACGGTTTGCTGTACCAATTCCGGTCCCAACAATCTTCGTTCACCAACTTCGTCCCAACACAATGGCGTTCGACACTTCCTCCCATACAACGCTTCGTACGGTGGCATACCAATGCTAGCGTGGTAACTATTGTTGTAAGCGAACTCTACCAGTGGCAAATGATCGTCCCAGCTACCACTTAAATCCATCACAACTGCCCGGAGCATATCCTCCAGAGTCTGAATTGTTCGCTCACTCTGACCATCAGTCTGAGGATGATATGCCGTACTCATTCTTAACTGTGTTCCCAGTCTCTCCTGCAGACTTCTCCAAAAATTTGACGTGAAGCGCGGATCCCTGTCAGACACAATAGATACCGGCACTCCATGTCGTGACACTATCTCTTTCACGTAAAGCTTCGCCAACTGCTCCAATTTGTACCTGATCTTGATCGGCAGAAAGTGGGCAGACTTGGTCAATCGATCTACGATCACCCAGATGGCGTCTAGGCCCTTCTGTGTTGTCGGAAGTCCTACCACAAAATCCATAGTAATGTGCTCCCACTTCCACTCAGGAATCTCTAAGGGTTGCAACAATCCGCTCGGCCGTTGGTGCTCTGCCTTGATCCTCTGACAAGTTAAACACCGGCTGACGAATTCTGCAACTTCCCCCTTCAAATGCGGCCACCAATAATGCTGACGAAGATCTTGATACATCTTAGTACTACCCGGATGTACCGAAAATCTCGTATTATGGGCCTCCTGCAAAATTTCTTCCCTTAGATCCGGTACATAGGGTATCCAGATCCTTCCCTCGAATCTCAGCAATCCTGCACTGTCAACCTTATACTTCGAGGCTTTTCCCTCTGATAACTGTTTCTTAATGCCAATACATTCCTCGTCAAATTCCTGAGCCTCTTGTATCTTATCCAGTAGAGTTGGACCCACCGTTACGGCGAACACCTTTTCGTCCACCTCCATTGGATACGTAACTTCCAGCTCCAGACGTTCAAAGTCTCGTATCAATTCCTCCTGGACTGTCAGCTGCATCAATTTCACCTTGCCTTTCCTACTTAAGGCATCGGCCACTACATTTGCTTTGCCCAGATGGTACAGAATTTCACAGTCGTAGTCCTTGATCAATTCTAACCATCGGCGTTGCCTCATGTTCAGCTCCTTTTGAGTGAAGATATATTTCAGACTTTTGTGATCTGTATATATCTCACACTTCTCCCCGTATAGGTAGTGCCTCCAAATCTTCAAGGCGAAAACTACCGCTGCTAACTCCAAGTCATGAGTTGGATAACCCTTCTCATAATCCTTCAGCTGACGTGATGCGTACGCCACGACCTTGCCGTGTTGCATCAGTACACAGCCAAGACCCTTGTGCGATGCATCGCTATACACTACGAAACCCCCAGTGTTGTCTGGTAAGGTCAACACTGGTGCTTGGCTGAGTCTCTTCTTCAACTCCATGAAACTCTCCTCACACTTCTCCGACCAAACAAACTTGACTGTTTTCCTGGTGAGATTGGTCAACGGCGATGCTATCTTTGAAAAATCCTGGATGAATCTCCGATAGTATCCCGCTAATCCCAAGAAACTCCGGATCTCTGTCGGCGTCTTCGGCTGTTCCCAGTTGATAACCGCCTCTACTTTTGCTGGGTCCACCGAAACACCATTTTTGTCTATGACATGACCCAAAAACTGTACCCTCTGCAACCAAAACTCACACTTCGAAAATTTCGCGTACAATTTCTCCCTCCTGAGAGCTTCTAATACAACTCTTAAGTGTTCAGCATGCTCCTCCTCTGTTCCTGAATACACCAGGATGTCATCGATGAATACGACTACGAACTTGTCCAAGTACTGCTTGAACACTCTGTTCATCATATCCATGAATGCTGCTGGCGCATTCGTCAATCCAAATGACATTATCAAGAACTCGAAGTGCCCATAACGAGTCCTGAATGCAGTCTTCGGGATATCTTCCTGCCTCACCTTCAGCTGATGGTAGCCTGTTCTCAAGTCGATCTTTGAAAAGTACTTCGCTCCTTTAAGTTGATCAAACAGGTCGTCGATTCTAGGAAGCGGATACCTATTCTTAATCGTAACTTTGTTCAACTCCCGATAGTCGATACAAAGCCTCATTGAACCGTCTTTCTTCTTTACAAACAGAACTGGTGCTCCCCACGGGGACACGCTCGGTCTGATATAACCTTTATCTAACAGTTCCTGCAGTTGCACCATCAACTCCTTCATCTCTACAGGTGCCATTCGATACGGCGGCTTCGATATTGGTGCGGTTCCCGGTGCCAAATCGATAACGAACTCGGTTTCCCTATCCGGCGGCAGTCCCGGAAGTTCATCGGGAAAGACATCGGTGAAATCTCTCACAACTGGTATTTGACTCATCTCATCCCCGACCTGACGAGTATCGACCACATGGGCCAAATAACACTCGCATCCTTTCTTCAGTAATCTCCTTGTTTGCATCATAGTGAGACAACAAGATAGTTTTGGTGATTTGCTGCCATAAAACACCACCTTCGACTTATTAGGAGTCTTCAGGTGTACACACTTTTCCTTACAATCAATAACTACTCCGTGGGTTGATAACCAATCCATTCCCAGGATTACATCAAACTCTCCCAGCCGAATGGGTATCAAATCCACGTTGAGCTTAAATCCTCGCAACTCAGCACAACAATTCCTATGAATGTATTCTACGGGGACAATTTCTTTGTTTGCTACTTCTACGTTCATAGGGTGTTCTAACTTTTCACAAGGTACATTTAACTGACTAGCAAATTCTTCGGAAACAAAAGAGCAAGTAGCACCCGAATCAAATAGCACATATGCATTTATATCATTGATTGGGATGATACCTGACACCACGTCCTTGGATTCCATGGCATCCTGCACCGTCATGTTGAACGTGCGGGCTGTTGGCCTGTTGGCTTGACTGGATGGTGGCCCGTAGTTCAATCGGTTGCTGTTTCCACTGTTGTTGTTGTTTCGGTTGCCACTCCCGGCGTCGCTTTTCTTCTTCGGACAATCCCTCATTTGGTGGTCGGGTGCTCCACATGAAAAACATCCCCCCTTTGGCTTATTCTGACATTGGGGAGCCATGTGCCCCGGTTGCCCACAACGGTAACACACACTCCTTCCCTTCAAACATTCCCCGGTGTGGTTCTTGCCGCAATTATTGCACCTGCCTGGTTTCTTTGCCTCCCCTCCAGACTGGTTTCCTCCGGGTTTATTGCTCCCGAAAGATTGGCTCTCACTCCATTTGCGTTTATTGGGGTTGCTGCCCCCGCTGCTCCCTGCCTTCGGGCCCTCATGTCCTTTCTTCTTCTCTTGGCCTCACTGCCACCCTCTGCAATGATTGCCCTCTCCATTAATTCTGCGAATGTTCTGATTTTTAATACCGCCACAGAACGGTATAACCATGGCTTCAACCCCTGCTCAAACCTGCGAGCTTTCCTTTCCTCGGTGCTGACTTGGTGAGCTGCAAACCGTGCCAACTCATTAAACTTAGCTGCGTACTCAGCCACAGACATGTTCCCTTGTTTTAGTTCCAGGAACTTGATCTCCATCTCCTGCTTCATGCTCTCTGGAAAGTAATTTTCCAAGAACATTTCCTTAAAACGATCCCAAGCGACAGTGCCTTCTTCCACTCGGCCTCTGTTGGCCTTCCACCAATAGTTGGCTTCTCCTTTTAGCATGAAAGTGGCAAAACTTGTTTTCTGTTCCTCTGCCACCCTTGCTACTTCAAAGACCTTCTCTATCTCTTCTATCCAGGTCTGCGCCTCGATTGGGTTAAGAGTTCCCTTGAACTCAGGTGGTCCGACCAATTTGAAATCTTTAAAGTTTGCCAGATGATGCGTTGGCTCAGCTGCAGCTTGGGTTCTCTCAGGTGGTGGTCTGGATTGCATAGCCTCGGCCAGCATTTCCGCGAACATTCTCATTGGGTTGGTTTGGTCTCCAACCTCACTTTCTGACTCTTCGACTTGTCGGTTACGTGGCCTTCCCCTTGGCATGGTTTAGAATAAGGAAACTGATAACTTTTACCTATAGATTCACATTTTACAACATATGTTATTAAAATAGACAATTAAAGGTAAAATATTTATCAACACATTTGATTTAAGCGAAACATCTGCATTTATATTCATATACCACTGTTTTGTTACAATGACTAAACCTGTGGCATACTTCTATAAATGCGCCACTATCTGTCCTATCAACAAATCATCCCCTTAGACAAAAGTGGGGAATCCTAACCTTTCCTCCCTTAAGACCACAAAAGTTGGGGTTTAACTGCTACCCCAATCATAACAACAAACATAAAGTTTCACAAACAAACATGAATATGTCCCTATCATAAACAAAAGTGGGACTGACTGTACTAACAACTAAACAACCATCCTATCCCATCACTATACATCATGACGGATCCGAGCCTGCTGGCCAGAAGAGACTGCTCCGTCCCCGATCCTGCGGCGAACCGAGCGGCTGGACTCTCCTATCTCAGTCCGGGGTCTACGGTAGGCTGCATCCAAGGCATGCCCCAGGGTCTCTATCCTCACTGCCCTGGCCTCTAGCTGGTCCTCCAGCTGATCAACCCTCCTGGCCTCCCTGGCCCAGGCCTCCCTGACGCGCATCCTCGCAGCCACCTCCAGTCCGGCCTCAAACCTCATGGCCTCCTGTTTCGCCCTCAGGTGGGCGATCTACAGATCCCTCTGCTCCAACCTCTCTCTCAACTCAGCATTTCGGGCCACTAACTGATGTAGCAGTGGTCCGACCTGCTGCGCTGAGGACTCGTAGCCCTGCAGCTGTGTCTTGGCCACCCCTAAGTCGTGCTCGAGCTGGTAGGCCAGGTCTCTATACTGGTCTTCCATATACTGATGGGTTTGGTTTTGCTCCTCCAAATGAGCAATTCGAGCCTCCAGCTCCTCATTTCTATCCGTCAATCCCTCAATAATATCATCAGCAGTGGATCCCATGCCGTCAATATCAGCAGGTGGCTCCTCTCCCTCGGCCTCGGGATCCTCCTCATCAACATCAGGGTCCTCACTACCGGACCTCATCACCCTACCTACCACTGGCTCTGGTAGCTCTCTATGGTAGTCCTCCTCCGGCTCGGACTCCTCCTGTAACAATCCCGGGGCAATAGGAGCATAACCCACCAGCTGCTCCGAAACTACTGGTATATCTGTATATGTCTCCTCCTCCTCACGGGCTCCACTAGTCTCCCCTATATCAGCCATCCTACAAACACACAAAAACTCACATTAGTACAGCAATAAAATATATTCATTGAAGAAATGAAAGTATATTTCATTGGGTACTACTCGACTCGATGAATTCCCCAATTCATCAAAACCACATATAATAAATCTCCTCGATTTATCTCCTAACACTCAATACGAGTTTACTACGAAGGTTATAACCTAGGTTTCGCAATCCTAAAGTTTATAACCTACAGCTTTGATACCAACCTGTGACGCCCCCAAATTCGGGTCTCCAAATACCCGGATCTGGTCATCACGATCCAATACAAACATTCACCTCTAACAACATATGATATCTGAAAGTGCGGAATATAATAAATATACGTTGTTCATTACAAGGTGTTACTAGTCCCAGAATACGATTAACCTTAAACATTTACACAATACATACCCTAAATAGCTATCAGGGTTAAATTACATTAACCGTAATTAATTAACACATAAATCTAAAGTCTGCTACGAGAAGTCTATCACTTCATCTTGTCTTTTCCTTTATTCTTCCCTGACGTCTCGGGTTTAGCTGCAATGAAGTCATGATATAGCAAGAATGAGCAACGAGTTTGCCCAGCAAGTTTAATGTGCAACAATAAAGATATATCATGATGAAGGAATATTAAAAGGATTTCAACAATAGAATAATCAGAAGCAAGAACATTAAATGCTTTTAGAACAATTGATAGTCAAATAGACTTTGAACGATAACTTCCAGAGGAGTCAATAGCTGGTTGACCCTCTGGTTACTGGCTACAGAATAACGTACTTGAGGGGATCAGCCTCGCGTACCCTATGTATATGCATAACATTTAATTCTGCTATTTGTACCTTATATACGGTACGTGGGGTACTCCCCTATAAATAAAGGGGGTGTTCATACAGTCTAAGAATCCTTACCATTGATTGGTTCGGATAGCTTTTATAACTTTTCACAAAATTGTCTGACCGAACAAGGGTTCAGACTTAACCATGAATGGTTCATAAAACTTCTGAATTTAATTCAATATTCGAATTCAAATGCATGAGTGCGAATGCCAATAAATACACAGATGTGGAATAATTTTAAAAGTAATTAGACCACTTAAAGCATACTTGGAGATAAGATTCAAGCTTAAAAAAAGACTTGCAACAATATATACCTTTTTGCATGAATTGAAAATAATGCATAAGGTTTAGAACTTGCTCAATGTAAAGATTGAGTAAGTAGAACTTGCAATAATGTAAGAAGTTTAGGGTTAGGAACTTGCCTGTTTGCTCAGCTACAAATTAAATCTTAGCTTTAATTAATTGATCTCGAGTGACCTATCATTGGATAAAGTCGGCTTATCAATTATTATAACATGATTGTATCTTGGCACGCTTACTATACCATTTACTTAGCAAATAAATAATTCATCATCTATATTTAATTATTATTTAACATTAGTTAAACAGGAATTTATTAATGACCCTAACTATTACTTAAACAGACAATAATTAATCATGGTCACTTATCATTGAATACTCAAATTATTACCTTTAATTGTATCTAGGTATGGTTTAACAAACCTTATCTATTATTTATAAAATAAATTTGTTTTGGTTTAAAGATGACAGAAAACCATTGATCAATTATTTAGTGGATCCACTCTTAATCACCACTTACCTTAGGGGTGATTTAGTAATTATTAATCTTGTTCCTTATTCTACAGTGATTTAATACTTAATGTATTAATTCTACACACACTTAATATATTTAATTAATCCTTAAGTGTTTATAATTATTATTTATTAAGGACCAAGAATAAATGGCTAACTTAATAATTTCCCTTATACTTAATCATTATTTCATTAATGATTAAGTAATTATTATCCCTATTGATTAATAACTTTATTCATACTTAATTATTATTATTATTATTAAATAATAATTAAATATTTATTATCTTTATTTATTATTAATTAATGAATAATAAATAATTATTTTATTAACTTTAATTATTTACTTAGTCAAATAATAATTAAATATTTATTATCTTTATTTATTATTTATTGGAAAAATAATAAATAATTATTTCATTAACTCTATTCATATTTAATTATTATTTAATAATAATTAAATATTTATTACTTATTGAAAATAATTGAACACTTTATTAATCTTATTTATTAACGTAATACCAATTAATTTGCATTATTGACTTAAATTAATTACCCATTTAAGTAAGCCAATACTTGCACAGTTGATTAACAATGTGACAACCATTTGACTCCATAAACAAATGAATTTCAAAACCAATTTGGGAAGGAACTAAATTATTGCCTAATACTCTTGAACATCACAGTTTCCTACAATATCATTTCAATTGCCCAGTATACAGTACAATGAGATTCAGCAATTCTTACATGAGCAAAACAGGTTATCAATCTATATCATGAAGAAATCTAACAATTGGGTCCTCATTGGCATTACATCAAGCACCTTGTGGTCATACTAAGGTTGACGCTAGCCTAAATCCTGCCTAAAATTCCACTGGCCGAGCCCTGAGGTTCACCTAAACACCAAGATTCCCATCCAAAGAACAATTTAATATAGTCCAACAAAACAACCCAATACAGATTTTCCCCAAATTAAAACCAAGCAGTAAATAAAAGTAGTTCAATACCATACCCACAGTTGACAGTACCAATTCGAGTAGGAGGGAAAATTTATACAAGGCCAACAAAGAGCTATCACAGTGGTACAAATCAACACAACACAATACCACGGTATGATTAAATCCCAAAACGATGTATATTACACCCATCACAGTATATGATACAACCAATACATTATTATAAACCAACACAGTTGGCAACATAATATAGTTCAATCACAACCAGCTACAGAGGAAGGAAAATTTTCAAAAATCCAAATTAGAACTTATCACAGTACTTCAAATAACCCAGTGTTGTACCTTGGGTTCGACCGGCTAGCTGTTCTTCTTCTTCTCCCACAATACACCACCCAGTCGGTCATTCACTAATTAATTTTCCCCTCCTTGCAGCAACTTCTAATGAGTATATATATATATTTATATGTTTTCTCCCTAATTGGATTTACAAACAGGAATTCGGCAGCTATGGGGTTTGGGGAATTCTAATTTATAGGGGAAATTTTACCCAAATTGGCTGGGTATTACCTCGAAGGGTTACTCAGAGACCATCGGTCGGAAGGGAGATGGCTGTCAATACCCTTCCATGCCAACTGTGATCTGCCGGCAGAACCTTTGAGCCACGCGTTCTTGCCGGATTTTCTGGGACCTCTGGTCCGTGCGACGTCCGCTCGGTCGTCAATACCGATTCCTCGTTTGGCCCCCGGTAGGTGAGCTTTTCCTTCGGTCCAAGCGATCGGTCAGCCATCACACCATCCGCTCGCTTCGAGCTGTCGCCGGCGCATGCCTGGCGACGCCTTCTCCCGTCACTCACTCTCGCCTGGTTGATTGGTAGTCTATGGCTGGTAGGGTTCAGGGCTTCGGATTGCTAGAGACTATCTTGGTTACCGCTGATAGGAGGGTTGGCTTGATTTGGTCTGAGGATTGGATTCCGTTTGGGCAAGAGTTTGAGATTTGGTTCCTTTCCCAAATCAATTGCTGCTTGAACTCTCCCCCAAATGAATGTTCCGGTTGCCCAAATTAAAGGGGGTGGTTCTCACCCGTTTGCAATGGTTCGACCCGGTGATCTTGGTCCAACCCGCTGGAATCCAAATTGGGCTTAACCCAATAGTTGGGCCAGCTGAAATTAGTTAAGAGGCGGCCCAAATTTAAAAAGAAATGGAATTTGGGCTTAAATCAAAATAAATAAGAGCAATGGGCTAATCTAAATGAGGAAAATCGGCCCAGTTAAATCAACCATCTCGTATTTCTGATATTTTAAATTAATGGCTAAACAAATTAATTATTTATTTAAAATATTTAATATAACTATAATTCTTCATTCGAATTAATTAATCTGATAATAATAAAATTATCTATTTAATTATCCAAATTTCTTTGCAAATAAATTCTTTGGGTTAACTCATTAATTTAAATCGCACTAATAATGAGCCCCTTTAATGCAAGAAGTTTATTGGACCTATAATTATATAATTAAATAAACATTCTTACATGGGTCCAATTAAAATTATATAAAATGAATTTATTTATAAAAATAAATTTGATATAGTGTTTAAAATTTTCCGGACATTACATCTTTGTATTTATTGACATTCGCACTCGTGCATTTGAATTCGTATATTTATTTAAGTTCAGAAATTTGTGAACTATTCATGGTTAAGTCTGAACCCTTGTTCGGTCAGGCAAGTATGTGAGAATTTATAAAAGCTATCTGAACCAATCGATGGTAAGGATTCTTAGACTAAATGGACACCCCTTTTATTATAGGGGAGTACCCCAGGTACTGTATATAAGGTACAAATAGCAGAGTTAAATGTTATGCATACACATAGCGTACGCGAGGCTGATCCCCTCAAGTACTTATTCTGTAGCCAGTAACCAGAGGGTCAACCAGCTATTGACTCCTTTGGAAGTTATTGTTCAAAGTCTACTTGACTATCTCTTGTTCTAAAAGCAATTAATGTTCTTGCTTCTGATAATTGTTGAATTCTCTTTCTATATTCCCTTCGTCATGATATATCCTTATTGTTGTACTTTAAACTTGCTGAACAAACTCGTTGCTCATCCTTGCTATATCATGACTTCATTGCAGCTAAACCCGAGACGTCAGGGAAGAACAAAGGGAAAGAAAAGAGGAAGTAATAGACTTCATGTAGCAGATTTTAAATTTACGTGTAGTTAATTACTGTTAATGTAATTTAAACCCTGACTTTTATTTAGGGTATGGATTTGTGTAAGTGTTTAAGGTTTTTGTATTCTGGGACTAGTAACACATTCGTAATGAACAACGTATGTTTATTATATTCCGCATTTTAGTTACCATATGTTATTAGAGGTGAATGTTTGTATTGGATCGTGATGACCGGATCCGGGTATTTGGAGACCCGAATTTGGGGGCGTCACATATAATAATTATTTATCAATGATGATAAATATGTTATGACTTATGCGGAAAAATGTATGTGATTAATTGTTAGTTAAAGTAGGGCAACTAATAGTTATTTAAATTAGTGGACTAACTTAAGAGTTTTAATAACAAGGAAATGGATAAGATAGTAACTAATTAAGTATTCAATTAAAATGAATATAGTAAGTAAATAAAATTTGTACATTAATTAATGAGTATTAATTAATGAAAGAATATGTGAAATATGAATAATTAATTTTTATAGTCCAAGTAGTAAATAAATACTAGTGGACTAACCCATTAGATTAACTAACAAAGCCACTAATTTATTTAATTGTGCACTTGGATAATTAATGTGTAGACTAATTAAATTATCACAACATCTAATTAAACTAGTAGCCAAGCATGGATTATTAACTTTGACAACTAGTGACTCTAATTAATTAAAAGTGAGCCCAAATTGATTTAAAACAAAGCCCAATTGCTAGCCCACTTGAAGGATATTTTGATCAACCTGTTTATTCATTAAAACAATAAAATAAAAAGCAAAAATGAGAAGGGGCAGCCGGCCACATATGGTCCCATTATGGGTGAGGTGTTAGATTTTTAAGGAGCTTGCTTGTATGGATGAGAAAAGAACTACAAGGTGTAATGATAATACATCACCAACTTGTCAAACTTGTGTAAGAGAGAATACTTGCAAATGATGATATAATATATAGATATAACTTATATATCTATTGTTTTGTAAGTAATTAGTTTTTGTAAAGTAAAAAGCTAGTCTTGTTCATTTTCCATTTTCAAGTTTAGAGAGAGAGAAAGTAGAGAGCTTGAGAGAAAAAATAGTAGAGAGAAGAAAAACCAAGAGGGTCAAGGAGGGGAGGTGCACGACAACTTGTGAGGGAGTTGTGGATGTCAAATAAATTCATCTCCTACTTTGGAAAGCAAAGGAAGGTAGCCACCAAGCTAAGAAAAAGGTGTAAAAACCCTAGAAAACCCTAATCTTGATTTTCTTTTAATTTTTATGGTAGAAAAATTATCATCATGATTTTTATGTTTAGAATCATGCTAAATATATTTATGTATGATGATATGAGGTTTGGTATGAAATGGTATGAGTTTGTGTAGAAAAATTAAACTAAAAGCTTGAAAATCTTTTTACCGACGAACAAACCGTAACTTATTCGAATAAATTGTGTATTTTGAAATCTATACATGATATTGGTGATTTTCTTTTTTTTGATTTTTAAGGGGTAAGTTAAGAAGAGAACCTAGTTGGAATCTTTTCGGAGACGGTTAAGCCTTTTCTGATCGGTTCCGGCGATGAGTCTCGACCAAAATATTTTCTAAAATGT
This sequence comes from Aralia elata, assembly GCA_034770075.1. Classification (NCBI taxonomy): domain Eukaryota; kingdom Viridiplantae; phylum Streptophyta; class Magnoliopsida; order Apiales; family Araliaceae; genus Aralia; species Aralia elata. The sequence continues at coordinate 52,961,616 of CM068387.1, read as the reverse complement.
GAAAAAATATTATAATATTTACTTTGGTATTTGTTGCTGTAATTAAGTAATTATTAGGGTAATTAATGGTTTAATTCCTTTTAAATCATTTGAGATTACTAACTAATAAAAAAAATTTATGTTACTAATTAATAATTACACTAAATAAATATTGTTTAAGTATAATTAACTATTTAATTATTATTTAATTAAAATTGGGTAATAATTAAATAAAGTTAGTATTACTAAACTAACTATTTGTTATTTAGTGAGACTAAACAATAAATAGGGATAAAAAATTAATTAATTATTATTTAATTAATGTTAAATAATGATTAAAGAATGTTAAAGTTAATAAATTAAGTATTTGTTATTTAAGTAAGATTAAGTAATTAATAATGATAATTACTTATTCACGTGTTATTTAATTAACATAAAAGGTCATGAATTAAGTATTTATTATTTATTTCATATTAAATAATAAATAAGGATAAATAATTAATAATATTACATGATAGTTCACAAGAGGAGTTAAGATATTGAGTTGGACATTCAATAGCTTATATTGAATAATACGATGAATTGAATAGTGTGCATCCAGGTTGCTGGATTAGAAAACAATTTGATGAATTGAATAGTATGAATCCAGGTTGCTGGATTAGAGGTCAGTTTGAATCCAGCTTGCTGAATAGGTGTATTTAGTTGCCAGAATAGTGAATCTAGCTTGATGTATTGTAGGTTAGTTGAATCCAGGTTGCTGGAGATATAATTTGAATCTAGGTTGTTGGATTTGATGTAGTTTGAATCCAGGTTGCTGGATTGGATGTCAGGTTGGATCCAGTGTGCTGGATTGTAATCCAGGTTGGAATCCAGTTTGCTGGATGGCCATCCAGTTTGCTGAATTTAAAATCCAGTTTGCTGAATTGGGTATTTAACCTATGGGATCATAAAGAAAGACTTATATAATAAAAGACTTAGTGTTAATTCATAAGGTATATGATAAAGTAGTGGTACAGTCATACTCTTTAATATTTGATGTATAGTATTTGGGCTAAACAATTCCTTCAGGGAGCGGAGGTATATACGAACTAGTAACCGATCTAACTCACTGTGAAAACAGTGTAGACGAGACGGAAACTATTTTGTTAGTTGTTTGTGGAAAACCACTCAGCATACTATATTGAACACTGTTAAAGACTCGATGTGTGCTAGTTTTAAAATTATGAATGCATATGGTGTTAAAGTGCTATCTAATATTTGATTATATGCTTAAATATTAGAAGTGATATTATAAGGTATAATATGACTTGCTGATTGAAAGATCAATTTTATAACTGATAGGTCTTACAAAAGAAGTTAAATTAAATTGTGTAGCAGTAGTCAACGACCAAGGCAAGGTTCCTAACTCAAACTCGAGTTATTATATTTCAAGCATGCTAGTGGATTAATTATTGACAATTATTCCACATCTATGATTATTGATATTCGCACTTTGTGCAATTGATTTCTTGTTTTATTATTTGAATTGAGAAATAATTAAAATTCTTTCTTCATAAATTGTTTATGAGCCATGTCCCAGCTAGTTATATCAGCTGGACCAAATAACTATTTATGAGCCATGTCTCAGCTAATTGTTTCGGCTAGACTAATATTAAATTGATATTGCATGAAACGTTCTATTATTTGAACTAATTTGTTATTAAAGAAATATGTCATTTGATTCGGCTAGATCAAAATTGATATAATATGTTGAACTCAAAGTATTTCTTTGAAAGTTATCCAAACCATATTGATGTGGTACGGACTCATGATATAAGACTGAGATGAAAAACTCTGAAAAATAAATCAGGGGAAATTTTATTGTCGGTAACCCGACCGCGCGCTATGTTTGAGAATTATGCATAATCTCGGGTACAATAAGGCTGATCACCTTACATACTTGCAGAAGTGTAAAGATTAGTTTTTATAGCTAACTTTTACTCTTGAGGTAGTCAGTAATAATAATAATTGATGATTCCTCTAGCACTTCACGATCCATTGTGATCACTCAGCATGAAATCTGGGAATATCCCACTTTGTTGAATATTGTTGCAGTATTGATAATTCTTCTTAATTAATTAAATATTATTCAACCTTGGAAAGAATTTTTACTCTTTCATCCTTGATATATTATTCAGTATGGAATTCAAGAAAATTCTTGCTATTAAAAATGATTTATTATTCAGCTACTTTGAAACCTTTTGATTATTGGTGAAGTTCTACAAAAGTTAAACTCCTCTATTCATGATATATATATATATATATATATATATATATATATCCTTTATTGTACTCTTACTTGCTGAGCAAACTCGTTGCTCACCCTTGCTTAAATAAAACATTTTAGCTAAAGTCGAGGTAGCTGAAGGTTCTAATAAGGACAAAGGCAGAACGAAGGCGACCGAGTAGTATCAAGTTGTTTAATGATTATTATATTATAATTTTGCTTTAGTCTTTTGTATTAATAGACATGTAATGTTAAGGTTAGTTAACCTGGATGACGATGATATAATTATGTTTTAATGTATGTTTTTATTAAGGTAATGTAATGAATGATATAATTCATGCATGAATGGGTAGTTAGATGAGATGTGTATGTTATACCGTGAGCACCGAATCTGAGGTTCAAGGGACCTGGATTTGGGGGCATCACAGGTTGGTATCAGAGCTGTAGGTTATAAACCTTAGGGGGGAAAGCCTTAGGAATATAACCGTATGAAAGATAGAAAAACTCATTTAAAGTTCTAAGTGATGGATTGAGGGAATTCATCAACAGTAAGATGTTGATATTTAGTAGTTATGAATGGTGTTTATTAGTAATGTACTAATAAAGTTGTTTAAACTAATTGAAGGATGTCAGAAGGTGATGAGATTAAAGGAAATCAAGTTGTTGTTGAGGAATTAGCAGCTGCACCAATGCCGTTAGCTAAGGTGGCAGTTCAGAGGGTGATAGTTAAAGAAGTTTTAAAAGACGAACCTATGATTAACTTAGGAGACGATCATGAAGAGTATCCTGAAATGGAGCTGAACGAAGAGGAAGAACTAGATTCCAAAACGGCTAAGGTATGGCCAAAAATAGAGGTAGAAGATGGAGAAAAAGGCAAAGTAGTAGTCATAGATGGTCAAACATTAGCTGAAGTTCAAGAACTACGGAATAAGGTATTTTACCTGGAAGAAATGTGGAAGATGGAAAGGGCATTGCGGGAAATGACAGAAGAATGAAATGAACTGAAAGCACAGATTAATAAAATGGGGGTGGAATGAAGTAAGAAGAAAAAGGAGAAGAATAATAAAAGGAAAAGGAACAACGACAGTGCAATAACTCAGGGAACCAGCAAGGAAATTCACAGCCAAAGAAGAAGGCATGTATTAACTGCGGAAAGAAACATTTTGGGGAGTGTATGATGGGTAAAAATGTGTACTATAATTGTAGACAAGCAGGGCATATTGCTCCCAATTGTTCCAAACCTAAGAAAGGAGGGTGTTTCACGTGTGGAGAGGTAGATCATCGGGCCAAGAATTGTTCCAAGAAGAAGACAGGTGAAGGAAGAAGACGAAAGAAAGATTAAGTATGAGAGGTAGGACCTTTGGAAGTAAGATAATATATTAGTAATATAGTATCGTAGACGATGGATAGTTATATGTGTGTGTGTGTATATATATATATATATATATATATATATGGATATATCCCCACCTTATGTGTATAGGGGAGTATCGTTTTTGGTAGATCCCACCTTTTTGTTGTTTAAAATGGGATAGTTGGCATATATAGTAATATGCCAGAAGATATAAGTGTATGACACTATGATTTTGTATGCGAATGCAACGATACGATTATATGTTTGATTAAGTAAATAAGTTTTGAGAATTAAGATAGTAAGATGTCTATCTAATAATATATTAATTCAGCAAATCGTATTGATTAATTCAGTAAATCGAATTGGGTAATTCAGTAAACCAAATTTGTTAATTCAGCAAACTGGATTCGTTAATCCAGCAAGCTGAATTATAAAATCCAGTAAATTGAATTATGGTCTACGATTAAATTGCATGATATTTGAATGTTAATGCTTATATGTTGAGGCATAAAATGTAAACCAAGGGAGAATAATTTAAAGTTTTATTCAGATAATGCCACAAAGAAAAGAACCACGAAACTGAAGGGAAGAAAGGTCTGTTGATAATGAAAAAGGTAACACAAACCCGATGCAAGACTTTGTAAATATGTTAGTAGAGGCAATGCAGAATAGAGCTCCAACCACGAGAAATCAACCAGATAATAGGTTGGCAAACTTCAAGGACTTTAAGGTAGTAGGACTGCTAGAATTTAGAGGGATAACTGACCCTATAGAAGCTCAAACTTGGGTGAATGAGATGGAGAAAACATTCGTTATTACTAGAGTTGCAGAGGAGCAAAAGACAGTTTTTGGTACTTATTTGATGAAAGGAGAGACGAATTTCTAGTGGGAGTCGAATCAGAACAGAGCCGGAGAAGGAATAGTAACATGGGAGAGATTTAAAGAATTATTTTTCACGGAGTATGCAAGGAAGAATGGAAGTTAAGTTTTTGGATTTGAAGCAAGAAAACATGTTAGTATCAGAGTACGCCGTCAAGTTCAATGAGTTAGCTAGGTTTGCACCACATCAGGTGGACACCGAGGAACGAAAAGTGCTACATTTTGAGATCAGACTGAAACCGTGGATATTCAACAAAGTAGATGTGTTGCAAATTGATTCATTTTCGACTCTGTTAGAAAAAGCAATCATCGCCGAGGGAGGATGTGAAGCCGTTTCCAAATATAACCAAGAACAAAAGAAGAAAAAGATGGAAGGAGGTAATAGAGGAGGCAGTAACTCCAACAAGCGTAAGTGGAACGATAACAGTCAATCAGGAAATAAGTCAGGAGAGGGTAAGAAGAGAGGTGAACCGTGTACAAATTGCAGGAAGAATCAATAGGGAATCTGCCTGAAGGGCAAGAGCGTGTGTTATAACTGTGGTCAAGAAGGACACATATCTCCCAACTGTCCCAGTCCGAAGAAATTGCAAGGTTGTTTCTCGTGTGGATCGCCAGACCACCATAGCCATAACTGTCCAAAGAAGAATGCTGAGAAAGGAAGCAACAACAGAGGAAACAACAGTGGGACATTAATGATCAAAGGACCAGCTCATCCAGGAAGACCAACGACACGTACGTTTAACATGATGGTCCAGGATATAGTGGCTGCAAAGGAGGAGTTTTAGGTAAAATCCCACTCAGTAATATAATTGCGTACGTATTATTTGATAGGTAACACTGTGAGGTGATGTCCATTTACGGATATGAGTCACAAGTTAGTATAGCACCATGAAAGTCACAGGTTGGTATAACGCATGTAGAAATGAAGAAATTGATGATACAACTTTAGAAGTATTAAAAGCTATTAGAAAACGAATATAGTTATGAGTAATGGCAAGTCAAATGAGACTTGAGTTGAGTAAAAGATTTCCCGCCCTGAATAGGATGGGAAAGAGTAAATGCAAGAAGAAACGGTAATAGTGATTCCGGGGACGGAATCCTTTTTAGGAGTGGATAATGTAAGGACCAAGAATTTTATATATCCGTAAATTTTATGAATAAATTTTTTTTTTACTTGGAGCATATAAGTGAATATGTGAATTAAGCAAGATAGTTAACTTATTTATTTTAAGTTAACTAAGATAAATACTTAATCAAATTGATTAAGGAAAAGCAAGATAAGTTATGTTGAGAATTAACATAACTTGAATGTTAACCTTGAATGGTAAATAAAAGATTTATAATCTTTAAATGATTAATTAGTGTTACTAATATAAAGTGATTATATGAATGTATAATAACTTATTAAAAGAAATAAGTTTATTAAATTATTTGATAGTGTAATGAACACTTGGTGACCTACATTGAATGAATATGGGGATAAATAAATATAATAATTATTTATCGATGATGATAAATATGTTATGACTTATGTGGAAAAATATATGTGATTAATTGTTAGTTAAAGTAGAGCCACTAATAGTTATTTAAATTAGTGGACTAACTTATAACAAGGAAATGGATAAGATAGTAACTAATTAAGTATTCAATTAAAATGAATATAGTAAGTAAATAAAATTTGTAAATTAATTAATGAGTATTAATTAATGAAAGAATATGTGAAATATGAATAATTAATTTTTATAGTCCAAGTAGTAAATAAATACTAGTGGACTAGCCCATTGGATTAACTAACTAAGCCACTAATTTATTTAATTTGGACTTGGATAATTAATGTGTGGGCTAATTAAGGGTTCTTTATATAAGTATATAACAAATAGAAAGTAATTACAAGAAAAGTGTATCAACCAAATAATTACAAAAAGAGTATAATTAGGACCCATATTACAAAAATAGTACAATTCACATTAATAAAGAAATCTAAAATCAAGGACAAATAACTGCCATAATTAATAATTCAAATTCAAATATTTGGATCTAACAAAAAAAAAATTCAAATTCAAAATAATAATTCAAATTTAAATATTCAAATTCAAAGCTTCATCTCCCTCACATACACTTTGAAATAATAGTCCGCCGTTATACCTCACATACTCCGCCGCGAATCTCCGTTGTCCAAAACGCCAATGAGAATAAGAAGAAGATTCGCCCTATAAAAAGTTTAAAAATAAATAGATGTAACTTTTAATGTTCTGAATTTTTTTTATAACTATTTTGTTACTCATAAATAATAAAATGATTACCTTTGTATGAATGGTTGGCTACCAACTGCATCACATTCAAACGAAATTGGTAACTTAATAAATTTGAATTGGTTACCTTGGTCTGAAGGTTTGACTACCAACTGCACTATGAAAAACTGCAGGTGTGGTTGTGAATTAGTTACTTTGGTATGAAGGTTTTTCTACCTTGATACGAATGTTTGCTTAGCTTGATTTGAAGGTTTGGTAACCAACTGTACTAAGAAAAAATTTAAAGTGTAGAGGTTGATTGGTTACTTTTATATGACAGTTTGGTTACCTTGGTATGAATGTTTGGTTACCATCATCCAGTATTCATATCCATCGCCACCACCGCCTGAATCTTCATACCCACCTCCATTTTGACCCTTCATTTTGAGAAGCTACTGGAGATATACAGTTGGTTGACTCATATATATATATATATATATATATATATATATATATATATAATATAAGATTTGGGGTTGGGGATGAGAAAAGATATGAATTCTATAGTGGCATTGGCGGCATGGTGTGTGTATGTGTCTATATATATATATATATATATATATATATATATATATATATATATATATAGAAAGAATACGTTGAATGAAGAAGAAGGGTGATTATTAACTGCAGTTGTTATAGATGAGGAGAGAGAGAAGAAGCCATGAGTACAACTAATCCCTAAATTAATGAATTCTAATTGAATACTAATTCCCTAAATTAAGGAATCCTAATTGCACTAACATTGTAAATAAATATGGAAGTGAATTAATTGTGTAAAGATTTTATGAGTGCACTATTGTTGTAATTATTTTTAAAAATGTAATAGAATATATAAATCATCCTAATTAAATTAGCACAACATCTAATTAAACTAGTAGTCAAGCATGGATTATTAACTTTGACAACTAGTGACTCTAATTAATTAAAAGTGAGCCCAAATTGATTTAAAACAGAGCCCAATTGCTAGCCCACTTGAAGGATATTTTGAGCAACTTGTTTATTCATTAAAACAATAAAAGCAAAAGCAAAAATGAGAAGGGGCAGCCGACCACATATGGTCCCATTATGGGTGAGGTGTTAGATTTTTAAGGAGCTTGCTTGTATGGATGAAAAAGGAACTACAATATGTAATGATAATACATCACCAACTTTTCAAACTTGTGTAAGAGAGAATACTTATAAATGATGATATAATATATAGATATAACTTATATATCTATAGTTTTGTAAGTAATTAGTTTTTGTAAAGTTAAAAGCTAGTCTTGTTATTTTCCATTTTCAAGTTTGGAGAGAGAAAAAGTAGAGAACTTGAGAGAAAAATAGTAGAAAGAAGGAAAACCAAGAGGGTCAAGGAGGGGAGGTGCACGACAACTTGTGAGGGAGTCATAGATGTCAAATAAATTCATCTCCTACTTTGGAAAGCAAAGGAAGGTAGCCACCAAGCTAAGAAAAAGGTATAAAAACCTTAGAAAACCCTAATCTTGCTTTTCTTTTAATTTTTATGGTAGAAAGGTTATCATCATGGTTTTTATGTTTAGAATCATGCTAAATATATTTATGTATGATGATATGTGGTTTGGTATGAAATGGTATGAGTTTGTGTAGAAAGATTAAACTAAAAGCTTGAAAACCTTTTTACCGACGAACAAACCGTAACTTGTTCGAATAAATTATGTATTTTGAAATCTTTACATGATATTAGTGATTTTCTTTTTTTTGAGTTTTAAAGGGTAAGTTAAGAAGAGAACTTAGTTGGAATCGTTTAAAAAGAAGTTAAAATGAGAGAGTTATGTAATGTTTACCAAAACGTACTAACTGTTGGTACACTGTCAGAACAGTCCACTTCTGGACGAGTTTCAGTCATCAAAACGTGTCCAAATTTGGTGTTTGATGATGGAAAATTATAGTCAAAAAGATACAAATGCAACGGTACCGACTAGACCCTAATCTAAGTTGTATATTTCATTTTATTCGCGTTTTCGTGAAGGACCTCATGGCTGGAATAAAGAGGGTAGCCGGCATGGTTGTTTCGAGTGGACCGATTCGGTTCACGAGGGACTTCCGGCGATGGTTCAGGCCTTTTTCGGCCGGTTCCGGCGACGAGTCCCGGCCCAAAATTTTTTTAAAATGTGAAAGAATATTACAATATTTAATTTAGTATTTGTTGGTGTAATTAAGTAATTATTAGGGTAATTAATGGTTTAATTCCTTTTAAATCATTTGAGATTACTAACTAATAAAAACAATTATGTTACTAATTAATAATTACACTAAATAAATATTGTTTAAGTATAATTAACTATTTAATTATTATTTAATTAACATTGGATAATAATTAAATAGAGTTAGTATTACTAAACTAACTATTTGTTATTTAGTGAGACTAAACAATAAATAGGGATAAAGAATTAATTTATTATTATTTAATTAATGTTAAATAATGATTAAAGAATGTTAAAGTTAATAAATTAAGTATTTGTTATTTAAGTAAGATTAAGTAATTAATAATGATAATTACTTACTCACATGTTATTTAATTAACATAAAAGATCATGAATTAAGTATTTATTATTTAATTCATATTAAATAATAAATAAGGATAAATAATTAATAATATTACATGAGAGTTCAAAAGAGGAGTTAAGATATTGAGTTGGACATTCAATAGCTTATATTGAATAATACGATGAATTGAATAGTGTAAATCCAGGTTGCTGGATTGGAAAATAATTTGATGAATTGAATAGTATGAATCTAGGTTGCTGAATTAGAGGTCAGTTTGAATCCAGCTTGCTGAATAGGTGTATTCAATTGCCGAAATAGTGAATCTAGCTTGCTATAATGTAGGTTAGTTCAATCCAGGTTGCTGGATTGGATATAATTTGAATCTAGGTTGTTGGATTGGATGTAGTTTGAATCCAGGTTGCTGGATTGGATGTCAGTTTGGATCCAGTGTGCTGGATTGTAATCCAAGTTGGAATCCAGTTTGCTAGATTGGAATCCAGTTTGCTGGATTGGGTATTTAACCTATGGGATCATAAAGAAAGACTTATATAATGAAAGACTTAGTGTTAATTTATAAGGTATATGATAAAGTAGTGGTACAGTCGTACTCTTTAATAGTTGATGTATAGTATCTGGGCTAAACAATTCCTTCAGGGAGCGGAGGTATATACGAACTAGCAACCGATCTAACTCACTGTGAAAACAATGTAGATGAGACGGTGGTTATTTGTGGGAAACCACTCAGCATACTATATTGAACACTGTTAAAGACTCGATGTGTGCTAGTTTTAGAATTATGAATGCATATGGTGTTAAAGTGCTATCTAATATTTGATTATGTGCTTAAATATTAGAAGTGATATTATAAGGTATAATATGATTTGCTAATTGAAAGATCAATCTTATAACTGATAGGTCTTACGAAAGAAGTTAAATTAAATTGCGTAGTAGTAGTTAACGACCAAGGCAAGGTTCCTAACTCAAACTCGAGTTATTATATTTCAAGCATGCTAGTGGATTAATTATTGACAATTATTCCACATCTATGATTATTGATATTCGCACTTTGTGTAATTGATTTCTTGTTCTATTATTTGAACTAAGAAATAATTAGAGTTCTTTATTCATAAATTATTTATGAGCCATGTCCCAGCTAGTTATATCAGCTGGACCAAATAACTGTTTATGAGCCATGTCTCAGCTAATTATTTCGGCCAGACTAATATTAAATTGATATCGCATGAAACGTTCTATTATTTGAACTAATTCGTTATTAAAGATATATGTCATTTAATTCGGCTAGATCAAAATTGATATAATATGTTGAACTCAAAGTATTTCATTGAAAGCTATCCAAACCATATTGATGTGGTACGGACTCATGATATAAGACTGAGATGAAAAACTCTGAAAAATAAATCAGGGGAAATTTTATTGTCGGTAACCCGACCGCGCGCTATGTTTGAGAATTATGCATAATCTCGGGTACAATAAGGCTGATCACCTTACATATTTGCAGAAGTGTAAAGATTAGTTTTTATAGTTAACTTTTACTCTTGAGGTAGTCAGTAATAATAATAACTGATGATTCCTCTAGCACTTCACGATCCATTGTGATCACTCAGCATGAAATCTGGGAATATCCCACTTTGTTGAATATTGTTATAGTATTGATAATTCTTCTTAATCAATTGAATATTATTCAACCTTTGAAAGAATTTTTACTCTTTCATCCTTGATATGTTATTAAGTATGGAATTCAAGAAAATTCTTGCTTTTAAAAATGATTTATTATTGAGCTACTTTGAAACCTTTTGATTATTGGTGAAGTTCTATAAAAGTTAAACGCCTCTAGTCATGATATATATATATCCTTTATTGTACTCTTAACTTGCTGAACAAACTCGTTGCTCACCCTTGCTTAAATAAAATATTTCAGCTAAAGCCGAGGTAGCAGAAGGTTCTATTAAGGACAAAGGCAAAGCGAAGGCGACCGAGTAGTATCAAGTTGTTTAATGATTATTATATTATAATTTTGCTTTAGTCTGTTGTATTAATAGACATGTAATGTTAAGGTTAGTTAACCTGGGATGACGATGATATAATTATGTTTTAATGTATGTTTTTATTAAGGTAATGTAATGAATGATATAATTCATGCATGAATGGGTAGTTAGATGAGATGTGTATGTTGTACCGTGAGCACCGAATCTGAGGTTCAAGGGTCCTGGATTTGGGGGCATCACACTTACGTTCTTAAACTATTGTTATTCCGTTACATACTTATCATATTGCTTCATATATGTGAAATTATTTTTTTTTAAAATCTGAAAAAATTTCATTTTCTGTGTTTTTGACCCGACCCGACCCGTTTGACCCGGACCGGCGCTGCGGCGCCTGGCTTAAGCCTTAAGCCGACGCTGCGGCGCCAGGCTTAAGCCTTAAGCCGGCGCTGCGGCGCTGGCCTGACCTGGACCTGGACAACCTGGGTCGGCGCTGCGGCGCCCGGTTTACTCTTTGTACCAGCGCTGCAGCACCGCGCTGCAGTTTCTGTTGCCCAAGTTCATGAAGAACTCACAACAGGCCAAAAAAACTCCAATTTCTTTGTTCATACAACAAATTAAACATACCCAATTACTATAATTCATATATAATCATTACCCAACCCTTCTAGCATGATTTTAACAACTTAAATCATATAAACTATGAATCTAAGAACTAAAAATTTAGGTTTTTGCCAATTTATCAAAGTTTCTTCAAATTTAACGAAATCACGCATTAGGGATTTGTTACTACACCAAATCAGTCTATTAAACTTGCATTCTTTTCGTTTCTTAACATATAAACACAATCAATCATCAATTTACCGATTAACGAACAAATTAAGCATCAATTTTTATACATATAAGTCATATTCAAATACTAGTCCTCTGTAAACTTCAAAACTCTAATTAAAACATAATTTTATGGATTAATTACTCTAAAACAGTTTATAAACATCATATAATGATTCATACATGCATATTAATGAATACAAACAACTTTTCAATAATTTACTCATGAAATTCAATTAACAGAGAACTTAAAATGTACATTTATGGAGAAACTTAAAAACATAATTTAAAGCTTGTATTCAAAAATTTACCTTTGATTAGTGATTTAGATTGCTAGATGATGAGAATTCTTCTTCTAATTCTCAAATTTTCTCAAAACTCTCTCTTTTTTTCTCTTTGTGTTTTAGCCTTATGAAAGAACTGACTGATGAAGTACGTACATAGTAACTGATATGCGTGGGTATCAGTTAAGCGCATTGTGGCCTTAACTGATCCCATGTTCTCAAGGCCATGTTTGGTTGGCCTTTAAAAGGCTCCTTTTTGGTTTATTTTAATTAACTTATTTATTATAAAGTTTATTATATAGTTTATTGTCACACTTTAATTAATCAAACCCTATTATTTAATTACAATTAAATAAAAGCCACTACTACTCATTAAATCAAATAATCACATAATAGAAATTTTTATTTATTTAATTATGATAAATCAATAAACCTCTAATTAATTATTAAATTAATTAGAACAATATCACAATTAATAAACAACTCATTTAATTTAATTATCCCAATTAAATTCGCACTTTGCATTATAAAATTATTTCACATTAATACAATCAATATAACACATTTAATTAAATTAATATACAATAATTTCATCAAATATATATTTTACTCAATAGATAAATCGACACAAATATTTATTTAATTCAATAAATATTTAAAGATCAAATATAAAAATCTCGTTCGTTACACCTCCTTGATTTTGCTTCAAGAACTGCATTATACAGAATTGAGCACTGTTCTTCAGTAAGGGTTGATTAACCATGATACCCTGCAGGTTAAATAAATTTCTAACTTGGTACCCACTTTTATTTGGGTCCTGCGGGGTTAGTATTTTTGAATACGCGAGTCTTTTAGACTTTTGATTCACAACATGTATTGCAGCTCATATATGATGACAGTTAATTATGTTGCATGAGAATGTGTGTGTGAGAAGACAAATTTGTGTGAAACTAGTGTGGATAATTAAGTCTTTTCTTTAGATGAAAAACTTCTTACTTACATCATGTTCTAAGTTTTTGAACTTTAGTAGAGTAGTAGTCAGTTCTATGTGTTGTACCTAGTTGGTTCGTAGAGTTGATCAGTCTCTACAATCCTTCAAAGTATAACAATAGATATGACTACACTCTATGTTTTGTCAAAAACTCAGATCATTGATGAATGGACCAATCAGCACAGCAAGCAATTTAGCTAAGGAAGGATGAATTTAAAGCATTAAGCATAGCCACCTGTTTGAATCCTTTAGATATAGTAGATCTATGAAAAATAGGTGTATTCACTAATGATAAATTCTATTGAGTTTTCCACATCCAAGGTAAAAGATAAACTTTCAACTTCAGTACTAATTTAATTAAAGACAATTCTTTAATAATTGATTAGCAAGCACACACAAGAGTAATTGCATTTTATCAAAGATAAGACTCTAATAGTGGATATAGTTTAGATATCTTTTTTAAGAGCTTCATTTTCAGTCTCAAATGTAGATAGAGAGTAAAGTCATTTTAGGCCTTTATTCTCACTTTCTCTCTTTCTCCTTTTGAGGAAGAAAATGAACCCTTGATAAAATTCTGAAATATATAGAGGTGCAGTTCAATCATGCAATACAATTTTACAATCAATAATATTAGCATTTGAGGTGACGGAATTAAATACCTCACCGATGTCAGTCACTTGACAGTCAATAGTTCTTCTTGTGATGGCGCACACTGTTGTTGGTTAGTGATTTGTAATCATTCAAGGTACTACCAGCATCATCATTTATTCCTTCATAGTGCTGCATTGACTGACACATCGAGCAAATCCTTTGAGTTATGGACAAAGTAAGTCATGACACCCCATAATCCTTAATATGCTTAAATGAACCTCAGGGTTCATATTTTGTTGAGTAGTGCCATGCCACATGTAGTCGAGAAGCACATGGAATTATCGTTATGGCATATTGATGATGGAGTATTATCATCTAGATCATCATTCGTAGAACTTCTCAACACTCCTTTGGTGGAGATGCAAATTCCTATTGAATAAGGAATTTCTTAGCTCTTGTTGCATCTGTACTTTTCCTCCTAACGACTTATTTGATCTACTCGTTGACCTCAGCATGCCTGATAATGATGATATTTCATTTTAAGCACGTGGTCTAGCCTGGATAGCCTCAGGTAGTTATTCATTAGAGTACCTGCACATACAATTTTTAACTTGTAAGCTCATCTTCATTCTGTCTTGAAAACTAATGTCGTGATTTAGAACTGATCTAAATTTGTGTCATGGATAAACTCAAAGCGTAAGCTTTAACATGTTCATGAGAACCTGCTCTGATACCAATTGTTAGTTTCCTAGGATACAATAGAGATCTAGAAGGGGGGTTGAATAGATCCTTTAAAACTTTTTTCGTTTATTATGAAAATATATCAGTTATGATTTAACAGAATCAATTCATGCACAGCGGAATATACTTTAACAACCCCTTCAAAGATATATAGATAATCTCAGTTCTATGATATGGCTAATAGCAGATATAGCAGTTATTGTGTATAATATAAAAGACATAAAGTTAATGACACGAGAGGTTTTAAGTGGTTCGGAGACTGAACAACTCCTACTCCACTCTTCTACTTCAAAAAGTAGGAAATCCACTAAGAATTTAGTCACTAAGACAAGGACGCTCCTCCCTCCTCAAGTCCAGCAGACATGAGTTATTTTTAGTCACTAAGACAATGATCCTTTGACCCTCCTCACGTCCAGCAAACATGAGTTATTTTTATCCCCTCAGGTAAAGATCCTCTGACCCTTAAGTCCAGCAGACATAAGTTATTTTTAGCCCCTCAGGCAAGGATCCTCTAACCCTCCTCAAGTCCAGCAGACATGAGGTATTTAGTCATAAGACAAGGATACAATGCCCTTTTACTTCAAGTCCAGCAGACTCTGAAGCTTTAGTCAGTTAAGACAAGGACCCAAAAGACCCTCTTTCCAAGCCTAGCAGACTTGAAGCTTTAGTCACTTAAGACAAGGATCCTTTGACCCTCCTTGGTGTGTTGATGGTTGTTGGGTTGTGCTGCTAAGATGAACTTTGATCTCCTTCATTTTAGGTACTTAGCAGCTGTTGGTGATCAGCTTTTGGATGCCGCTGACATTGGTCGTTGATTCTCTTCTTCTTCAGGTATTCAGTAGATGTAGATGATTACCCTTTATGTACTACTTAAGCTCTTTAGATAAGCTTGATGTATCCTTGAGCTTAGCAGTCATGAACACTTATTGTCTTGCATACAGAACCCTTTCTGTTCTTCATCTTATCAGCTCACATTGTTTATAATTGATCATAGAGTTGTTCTTTTAGATTTTGCTTTCAGCTCTAGTCACTCTTGATCTTGGCTTCTTGGTCATTTGACTCTTAGCTCATATGCTAACACTTCGATATACTTGGGTGAAGCTTTAACGGATATATTCAAACTGTGTTCTTGCTCCTTTTTTTTTTTGTAATTTTGATGCAGTTCACTTCTTATAGATTCCTTTCTTTCTTGCCATTGGAATCTTGTCGTTGCTAACTTCCCGTTGGAAATCTTCTTACGACAGACTTCTTTATTGCATCAGTGAATATTTTACTCCTTGAAGTCTGTAAGTGATGGCTGAGTCAGCTTCCATTAACTGGTAGTGGAGTCATGTATGGTGCCTTTGACTGCAGTAAACATGGTTGTTTGAACCCCACTCAGATTGGTTCCCCATTATGCTCCTTTAACTAATCAGCCGCTCATCTTGGGATGATTAATTTAAGTGCTCTGATATCTGCAAACTTTGCTAGTACTTGCGCACTCTACGCTCAACTAAGTTGTAGCCTTTTACTTTTGATCGTAGAGTTAACTGATTGCTCTACAATGTTGCTCTACGATCATGCTTGTTGTAGACTACCTTGAGAGTCGTAGAGTGTTTGACTGCTCTTGCTCTATGCTTTAATGTGATTCTTACTATTATGAAGTTATGCCTTTTATGCTTTGTGATCGCCATTGAGCTTTGTGTTCACAGAGCATATGTTCATGATCGGGTTGAGCTTTTGTTGTAGCTTTCTTATCATGGAGGACTGCTCTATCTTCAGGTGCTAGCTCTTTCAATGTAGAGGACTACTCTACAATCTTCAGATGTTATCTCTGTTATTATGTCATAGAGGACTGCTCTACGATCTTCTGATGCTAGCCTTTCATTGTAGAGGACTACTCTACTATCTCCGGATATTATCTCTGCTGCGCTTAAGTGGTTGTTTATATCCGGCAGAGTATCTTTATTATCTCTGGCTCAACTCTACGTTTACTTGATCGAGCTGTTGCTTACCCACTCTACGATCTTGTCTAAGGTGCAAGTTGTAGAATCTTTGGTGGAAATGTAGAGTATTGGATTTAGCTGCTTTATGATCTCTGTTTAGACCTTGACACTTCAGATGTACTCTGAGATCTTCGTTTAGTTCGTAAGGATAGCTTACTTGATAATCTTTATGAGAACTTCTGCCTTAACCTTGAATGCTTATTCAGAGGTTGCTCTACGTTCCTGCTTGGTCGTAGATTGTTCATGGAAGTCGTAGAGTGACTGACTGTATATTAACTCTACGATTCCGAGAGGAAGAATGCTATGGTGCTAAGTGAGTTCTACGATTTTCTGAGCCTTTGTGTTGCGTTTTGCTTGGCGAGCTCTACGATCTCACACTTAACTTTGTGATGCTAAGCTGACTGAACTCCAAGTTGGCTGACTACTCTACGATCATTCTCTAGATGTTCTTTGGCCATGCCAGATAGCTCTAGCAGTCTTCTGTGATTAGTCTAGCCTTTCTATGCTCTACAATCAGCCACACCTTGCTATATAACATTTCAGCTTACAAGATCAACCTAACAAGTTTGATCTTTTCTTTTCTAAGTCCTTGTATATCAAATTCATTTAAGGACTTTACAATACTTATCATTACAAACATGCTTTGATCAGATAAGTGATACTTCAGCTCAGATTATCCTAACATATTTGATTTTTCCAATCTAAGTCCTTGTACATATATTTCATTAAGGACTTTACAGAGCTTATCATTGTGAATGTTCTTTTTGTTAGGTTTGTATAACGCGAACATGCAATCAAATTACATAAATAAAGCGGAAGCGCGATAAAATCAGATTTTAAAATTTTATACAAACCATCACCATGATCTTTCTTTATGCACAATTATTAATTAAACGAAAGAGATGGAGAATAAGAATTATATCCTTGTAGAATTCTAGCTTCCTCAGGTACAAGTTCACCTCCAATTCCTTCGCGTTCTCCTTGAATTCCACCGATTAAATTCCTTCATTTGATCAACATTAGCCACCCAAGTGTTTGGCCTCTAGAGGTGATCCACCAAGGAATAATACTTGTTCAATAAGATGAGTGTTGGCAAAACCCTAGTTTCTATCTCTATAAAAATTGTAAGTACTCTCCACAATTCTTATGTAAGAGTGTGTAACCCTAATCTATGATAAGACTCCTCTTATTTATAGATGTAGGAATAACCCTTCCCTAAACTATTTAGGATTAGGGTTTCAATTATAATTAAACTCCTTTAATTAATTATGCTCCTAATCCAATTAGGAATTTGTGAGAGAGTACTTCTATTAATTAATTCCCAATCCCAATTAGAAAATAAATAATAGTTCTATTAATTAATTCTCAATCCCTATTAGGAATTAAATAATAGTAATAGTAATAATAATAATAAGACTCCTCTTATTAATTTATATTTAATATTTCCAAAATATTAAATAATAAATACTAAGCTATTTAATTTATTCTATCTCCATAGATTAAATTAAATACACTTAACTTATTATTACAATTATGCCATTTACTTCTTAAATAAATATTTTCCTTTTGCGGTGTGACCCTTTAGGTTCTCCATATTAAACCGGTTGTGAATAAATCAATTAGAACAATTCTAATCTTATTTAAATAAATAAATTAAACTATTTAATTCATTTAAATAAATAATATTTATTCTACAATAAGGGTAAGCCCCCTTAGCGATCAACGACTTTTCAGATAATATAGATTTCAACATTAATCATAAAAGAACCTTTCAGTGCATAGTTACCGTACAATTCAATCCTTCTATCATACAATGTCCCAATTAAATATAAGACATGGAATTACTGTCAAGTCTTATTTTATCTAATTATATGTATTTTGATTCTCAAATGCACAACTCTAAATAATGCAAATTAGAAACTCTTTTCTAATTTCATTCTGCCTTGGCCAAGGACTACTGAGTTGTCATTTATCGAATCACATAGGACATTCACATCTTTTACTAGACGTGGTAGATTCTTTGTTGATCATTCATATATCTCCATGTGTAGACACCCAAATTTTGCGCTTCATATACTAACCGTGACAGGAGGGCAAAATCGTCAAATGAACCGGCCTGTGAGAGCGAGGGATGCACAAGTGCGAACACTCGACGCCACCGCAACGATTTGCAAATCAAAACCGACGTGACAGCAGGGCCGTCCGAAATGAGCATGCCCGAATGATGTGGCACGTCTCCCAGTGATTCCCGGACTGCAAAATACAAACCTGTCGACGAAAACTGATGTCACGACACGCGAATCGAGGTGCGACACGGAAATCGAGAAAATCAGCCCACCCGGTCGCGGATTGATCTGCGGCCAAACGATTAAAATAATGGTGGTGCGCACGGGACTCGAAACCAGGAAACCAGCTGAGTGCGATGGGGGGTGGGCCAGCCAGCCGCAGATCAATCTGCGGCCAGCCGCAGATCAATCTGCGGCTGCCCTAGCCAGCTTATTTCAGCTCAGTTTCTTCATTTCATCCAGGAGGGGTTCAGCAGCAAGAGAGAGAAGGGGAATCAGGCGAGAAGGAGAAGAAAAACAGCAGCAAATCAATTCGAAAATAGAGAGAGAAATAGCAAAAATTTGCAACAAAATAGGAGAGAAAAGAGAGAAAAAAGAGAGGATTTATATTTCTTTTGTGAGAGTATGTCCAAGATAATTTCTACTTTATTCATATATTCAAATTTGCACACATCTTGGTGATATTTGCAAGGTGAAAAGACCATTTCTATAGCAATTTTAGTATATCATTTTATTAATCTTCTTGTCAATTGGGTTATGTGAAATGTAGTTTTTCTTGTATATTGTTGTGGATCCATGGATTGAGGACTATTAGTGAGGGTTCCAAATGGAACGAAATTCTTCCTAATGGCCCGATGATATCCATTTGACAATTTTAGCTTGTTTAATCTTTGTAGTATCCATTGCGTGAGTGTGTATAAATTGTGGATGTGAGCCTAGGAACGCGACCCCGTGGTCCAAATCCGATGATGGACAATGTTGATGTATGTAATCCTTTATTGTAAGATGTAATCGTCGGGCCTTAAAACGACGCCAAGGCGAGAATCGGGTTTAAGGCCCCGTAATAATGAAGTATGTGATTGTGGGCGTTGGGGTTATTTGGATGGCTTACATGCCCATGAATAGCCCCAATGCATTTTAATGCTTGATTTGATTTACGACCTAAAATTGATTTCAAAGCTAAAAGATTAATATTTTCGTAAAATCAATCAATTTAGGTTGTTAGAATCACGAGGCTAAAATTTGGGAATGCTAAATGAACGTCGATTCCTATTTAACGAGAAAGCTAAAGAAAAATCGTTTTCAAACATCACAAAAATGGTTTTATAAAATAAGAAATGTTTTATTAAATCTTTGTGCATAGGGTTAAAGAGATTCTAGAAGTTGCCCATCATTTGAGTTACGAAAGCAACGTATAGATCTCGATTCCTATTTTGACGAAGGTTTAGAAAACTCTTGTTTTTGCCAAAACGACACCTAATGAAAATCTCATAGTTTTGATAAATTAAATCAAACCTTTCTCATAAAGAATAAAGCTTTCTCGTGTATGCCGAAAAGACGCTCGAAGCGTTCTCAAATTAAAGCACGACTTTCCCTAAAAATCCAAATGATTCTTTCACACAAACTCACCATAACATTCATTAGGCACACACACACACACACGCACACATACACATTTCATGAATTAAAGGATAGGAAAACATCAAGGTTGCGGTAACCGTGCTTCACGGAAGTCGGGGGGTGCCTAACACCTTCCCCTCACTTAAGCAAGCCCCCGAACTCTATGAATCTCGATTCGCAGACCAATTAATTCGGAGTCACATATGAGCCAGCGATTTACGAAAACGAAATTCGGATGAGTTGGTACATCCATTTCAAATATACCAACTGGCGACTCTGGTTAATTGGCTCATCATAAAAAATGATCTTTCAAAACCCCGTCGACATCAATGCCGATCTTTTCTAAAAATCATTCAATCAAAAGGCTAAAATTGGAAAAGACTAAAGAGGCAAAAAAACCCGGCGTCAACAGCTGGCGACTCTGCTGGGGATATTAGAGGGCTTAAGCCGCGTTCAAATCTTGATGCTATCCTATCCTTCAAAAATTCATGAATATGTGTGTGCATGCGATATTTTGATCTTTTGTGCTTTTGTTGTGTGAATGCGTGTTTTGTCCAATGAATGAATGATTGAATGGAATTGCTTTACTTTAAAGTAATCATATGCATGCGGTGAGGACGATGAATGTGAATGTATGTTGAGAGAGTACCTCCTCCTGAGGCGAACCTGTCGGTTGCTTATTACTGGACTCGAAGGGGCTGCTCCCCGGAGATGGCTCAGGAAACGCACCACCCAAATCCGCTCCAATCGAAAGGAATCAAACAAGTAGATTGCAAAGATTTGGGGACCTTCATGCCGAAAAGCCCGCGAGAGTAACCCTAGGGTAGGTCAGCCTCTGATAAACCTAACGGAAGGGAAGCTTCTTCATGCCCTTTTATCATTCAGTCAAATAAATGTCATGTAAAGAGCATACAACTGTCATACCGTCATCATCACAATAAATAGGTCATGTATCATGTGATTGCATCACCTGCACATATAAAGAGAATACTGACATGGTCTTTTTGCAGGAGGGCAATCCGTGCCACGTACCAAGGTTTTCTAAAAACTTCTAAATATTATCCTGTCATCAAACACTGACCTTATTTTGCAGGATAAGATTAAGAGAACCGTGAAAGCGTGGCATAACGATCACAAAGAACCCGGAGTACCTCGATTTGAGGCATTCTGGCCTGACAAACAATAGGCCAAATTTGAAGGAGGATCACGATTTTAGTATAGAGCTAGATTTCGATCTGATGGGGATTGAGCAGGGCGAGACAGATATCGACAGTACGCCTGGTGAGATCAAAGGATGGGTCGGGGTAAACCCAAACCCAGTTTAGACCAAACCATCGCCATCAAACGTCAGAGCCCCTAACGATCACAAAGAACCCGGAGTAGGGGCAAATTCGAACACAAAAAAAAAAAAAGAAAAAAAAAAAAAAAAGCCGAGTTGTTGAACCTGTACGAAGATATGTTCGCTTGGTCCCGTGGCGACGTGAGTGGATTGTCCACAGACGTTATAGGACATCGACCGCCTATCAAGGAGGGTTCCGACCAATTAAGCAAAAGTTGAGAACGTTGAAGCCTGAATGGAGGATGAAAATAAAGGACGAGATTGTCAAGCGGTTTAAAGCAGGAATCATCACGGTGTCTATTTACCCTGAATGGCTTTCCGACAGAATCCCAGTACCACAGCCTGGAGGAGAAGTAAGGGGCCGCATCGACTATAGAAATCTGAACGATGCCCTCAAGGAGGAGATATGCAACAAATTCAAGATCAAACATTTTGATTCAGTCATTTACCGGCCCAAGATGAATGGGGCAGTGGGGGATGCAAATAAAACACAAGGACGATCATGGGAAGAATGTCCGCCAATCATCGGGGATGGCCGGATTTATTGTCGCTCACCCTGTTTGCCTATCGAACCTCAGTTCGCACATTTGCAGGGGCAGCCCCTTACGCATCTCCCGGGCATACGACAAGAGGGTACGATCCCAGAAAATTCAAACGATTTAGTCTTCAAAAGGATCGCGCCCTGCCAAGACGAAGCTATGGGGAATTTCGCTCTAAATTAAAAGGAGCCGTCACAATAAAAAAAAAAATCCTCTTTGGGGGAGCCCTCATCTTACAAGGAATGGACGGAAAGGCGTTCCCCAGCGCGTTAATTCTGACTCTGTGAAACAACCCTGTGAAAAAAAAAAGAGAAAAAAAAAAGAAAAAAAAAAAAAAATCTCTCAGAAATCAAAAATCCCCCAAACCTTTCAACAAGTCAAGGGACCGGATCTTTTGTCAGCCCAGCGAGATGCCGATGCAATCAGTACGAGGGAGATCACAAGAAAAGAAACTTAACACTGGGGCATTTGTCAACTACCCAGAAAATGATGACGTGCAAATTGGCACCCATGCAACAATCCCATCAACATGCACTAGCATCATCAAATGCTACCTCATGTCATTTCAATCTTCAACGGTACGATCATCTGGCATTTGTCAAGCATAGTTTTCCCGGGATACGATGATCCGCGTGAAGGGGGGATTTTATTTGGCTTGATAGGAATCGGATTAATTCTGACAAGTAACCGTGGAGCACGATCGTGAGTATGATTAGATGAAGAAGGCTATTCAACCTTTTGATCGGGTACAAGGCCTTAATTCAAAGCAACGTTTGTGACAGAATCGACCTCATGTGACAGCATTCACTTTGCATTTGCACAAACTTTCAGTTGTGGGGTATAAAACTATGACGACGTTGATGGCAATTAACACGTAGTCAGACAGTCAATAATTATCAAGCTAATATCAAGAAGTCAGACGATAAATGATTATCAGACTAATGTCTCGAATCGTGGCCTGGGTTATTCGAGTAATTAAGCCCGAGGGGTGTCTCTACACCTGGTGCCCTAAAGCCATCTGGTTTGGGAGTCGTTGGCCCAACACTCGTTACATGGGTAACTCAGAGCCTAAGAAAGCGAGCATTACAATAGAGGAGGCCCGAGCAGATTTGAATCGTGGCATGGGCTACTCGAGTAATTAAGCCTAAGGGGTATCTCTGCATCTGGTGCCCTAAAGCCGTCTGGTTTGGGAGTCACCGGCCTAACACTCGCTACATGGGTAACTCAAGCCTAAGAAAACGAATCTTGCGAAAGGTCAAGCAAAGAATGAGTGGGGCAGACCACCAGCTTGTCTCGAACCGTGGCCTTTGTTACTCGAGTAAATAAATCCGAAGGGGTGTCTGTACACCTAATGCCCCAAAACCGTCTGGTTTGGGAGTCATTGGTCCAAAACTCGTTAAATGGGTAACTTTGAATAGCCTAAGAAAACGAGACAAGTGAAGTGGGCTGATAAAGAGAAAAGATAATATGAAAAAAAAAAAAACTCTCGACCTTAAACAAAAGGTCATGAAGGAGAACCCCTACTGAATGCTGCATCGCACAGTGCATTTGTCATATGACGTCAATCCTGCTAAGAACGTTGTCGAGAATGGAGACAGAATACCTTTGACGAGGGGAGGTAGTTCTTTTGAATTCGACCGTACTCACGTACATTGACCATGAATGCTTGACGGTGTTCTCACGATTTCATAACTCGTCAAATAAAAAATCATCAACTCACGAGGGATTGAAAAAAAAAAAAAAACTTCCAGTCTAGTACATTCACGGTTCACAACTTGCTAGATTGTGCGATCAATAGATATTCAATAAATGCGCTTTAATTGCATTTTTGTTAAGATTATAATATCTTTGTGTCGAGCTAACACTAACGGCCCGAGCTTTCAAGTTTTGGCATTTGTTAGTCATCTGATATGCAGGATCTTGCAGAGCTGTGGATAACTCAGCACGGTCAACATCGCGAGTTTTCGATAGAATTTCTTGGCAGCGACACGCGCCAAGGCAAGGCAGTTAAGAATCATGAAATGGAAGGAAGCTGAGGCTGTACAGAACTTCTCGTCATTGGGCCTCTCCCCAATCCTTACTATCACTGCCCCGACATCCAAATGATCCCCGTGCATGAGCATATACGAGGATGATATAATGCGGGACAACAGCATATCGGCCATCAGAAATGATCAAAAGGCCAAGGAGCCAACATGCCTGTCGATCATCACAGAGAGCGAAACAGACTGCCTCAAATGAAGACGACCATGAACAGGCAGAGTACAAAACCGATGTTGAAGTCTAGAAGCTACACTTCACGAAGAGGCGTGATCCAATCAAATGTTGGCAAGCAACGACAACAGTCGAATTGTATCATTTGACTGAACAGGGGTCATTTCTATCTAAACATATGTTGTGCACATGCATCTGTCCATAACATATCTGCCAGATCATGTGTAACATCTTTTTCATGCATGCAGGTACGATCAAAATGAAAATCTTCAGGAAAGTACAAGCACGTCGCTTTCAACCTCACAAATGATCAGACTGTGATGGCTTTTGCGGCATGATACATGGACGATGTTGGTGGGTGATCCAGGACATGAAGCAGATCACACATCCCATTAAAAAAAAAAATCACTCAAATCCAATCAATGACCCCTGGGAAGGGCTGGTATCCAACCAATCAATGACCCCTGGGAAGGGCTGAGATCCATGCGAACCACAACAAAGATGGTGAGCACCCCTGGGAAGGGCTGATATCCACAAAAAGAAAAAAGACAAAAAACAACAAACCCTGGGAAGGGCTGAGATCCACGCGAACCACAATAAGATGGTGAGCACCCCTGGGAAGGGCTGATATCCACAAAAAGAAAAAAGACAAAAAACAACAAACCCTGGGAAGGGCTGAGATCCACGCGAACCACAACAAGATGGTGAGCACCCCTGGGAAGGGCTGATATCCACAAAAAGAAAAAAGACAAAAAAATAACAAACCCTGGGAAGGGCTGAGATCCACGCGAACCACAACAAAGATGGTGAGCACCCCTGGGAAGGGCTGATATCCACAAAAAGAAAAAAGACAAAAAAACAACAAACCCTGGGAAGGGCTGAGATCCACGCGAACCACAACAAAGATGGTGAGCACCCCTGGGAAGGGCTGATATCCACAAAAAGAAAAAAGACAAAAAAACAACAAACCCTGGGAAGGGCTGAGATCCACGCGAACCACAACAAGATGGTGAGCACCCCTGGGAAGGGCTGATATCCACAAAAAGAAAAAAGACAAAAAACAACAAACCCTGGGAAGGGCTGAGATCCACGCGAACCACGACAAAGATGGTGAGCACCCCTGGGAAGGGCTGATATCCACAAAAAGAAAAAAGACAAAAAACAACAAACCCTGGGAAGGGCTGAGATCCAAGATAACCAACCGGCGACGATAACCGGGGGTTACGAGATGGGTGACCGGCGACGAAAACCGGCCCCGACGAGACAATCGACCGGCGACGATAACCGGCGATTACGAGATGGATGTCCGGCGACGAAAACCGGCTCCGACAAGATAACCGACCGGCGACGATAACCGGGGGTTACGAGATGGGTGACCGGCGACGATACCCGGCCCCGACAAGACGATCGACTGGCAACGATAACCGGCGATCACGAGATGGATGTCCGGCGACGAAAACCGGCTCCGACAAGATAACCGACCGGCGACGATAACCGGGGGTTACGAGATGGGTGACCGGCGACGATACCCGGCCCCGACAAGACAATCGTCCGGCGACGAAAACCGGCGATTACGAGATGGGTGACCGGCGACGAAAACCGGCCCCGACAAGACAATCGACCGGCGACGATACCCGGCGGTTACGAAATGGGTGACCGGCGACGATACCCGGCCCCGACGAGACGATCGACCTGCGACGATAACCGGCGATCAACGAATCCCTGGGAAGGGCTGGTATCCAAACAATCAACGACCCCTGGGAAGGGCTGAGATCCAAGCAAACCCCGACAAACGGTGACACCTGTGGAACCGTATCAAAAGACTGTACAGGGGTCATTTTTCATCAAATTTACATTTTAAATGTTGTGTCACATGCATTGAATAGAATGATAATTCTGTACATGATCCATGCAGGTTAGGTGTCAAGGTCCTAGCCTATCAGAGTCAAAGGCTATGGCTACCAAGAGCGATGTATAAGGACGAACTCCAAGGATGCCCTTCAAAGCTAGTCAGGAGAATAACTTCCTTTGATGACAATGGGATGGAATAAGGTGATTACGAGAGGGGTGACCGGATATGAGACCCGGCATTCACAGGACAATCGACCGGATACGAGACCCGGCGATTACGAGACGAGCGACAGGTTAGGGATTGATGCATTGACACCTGTACGAATGTGTTGCATGCCTTACATCTTACGTTGCATCATAAGTTGTATGTGTTGCATCATGTATGCACTGTCATTCTTATGCACTGTCATTCATGCATCGTGTGTCTACTTCTTTATCATGTTCATTTCATTTAACATTTCATAAACATGATAAAGAGGGGCAGCTGTAGACACCCAAATTTTGCGCTTCATATACTAACCGTGACAGGAGGGCAAAATCGTCAAATGAACCGGCCTGTGAGAGCGAGGGATGCACAAGTGCGAACACTCGACGCCACCGCAACGATTTGCAAATCAAAACCGACGTGACAGCAGGGCCGTCCGAAATGAGCATGCCCGAATGATGTGGTACGTCTCCCAGTGATTCCCGGACTGCTAAATACAAACCTGTCGGCGAAAACTGATGTCACGACACGCGAATCGAGGTGCGGCACGGAAATCGAGAAAATCAGCCCACCCGGTCGCGGATTGATCTGCGGCCAAACGATTAAAATAATGGTGGTGCGCACGGGACTCGAAACCAGGAAACCAGCTGAGTGCGATGGGGGGTGGGCCAGCCAGCCGCAGATCAATCTGCGGCTGCCCTAGCCAGCTTATTTCAGCTCAGTTTCTTCATTTCATCCAGGAGGGGTTCAGCAGCAAGAGAGAGAAGGGGAATCAGGCGAGAAGGAGAAGAAAAACAGCAGCAAATCAATTCGAAAATAGAGAGAGAAATAGCAAAAATTTGCAACAAAATAGGAGAGAAAAGAGAGAAAAAAGAGAGGATTTATATTTCTTTTGTGAGAGTATGTCCAAGATAATTTCTACTTTATTCATATATTCAAATTTGCACACATCTTGGTGATATTTGCAAGGTGAAAAGACCATTTCTATAGCAATTTTTGTATATCATTTTATTAATCTTCTTGTCAATTGGGTTATGTGAAATGTAGTTTTTCTTGTATATTGTTGTGGATCCATGGATTGAGGACTATTAGTGAGGGTTCCAAATGGAACGAAATTCTTCCTAATGGCCCGATGATATCCATTTGACAATTTTAGCTTGTTTAATCTTTGTAGTATCCATTGCGTGAGTGTGTATAAATTGTGGATGTGAGCCTAGGAACGCGACCCCGTGGTCCAAATCCGATGATGGACAATGTTGATGTATGTAATCCTTTATTGTAAGATGTAATCGTCGGGCCTTAAAACGACGCCAAGGCGAGAATCGGGTTTAAGGCCCCGTAATAATGAAGTATGTGATTATGGGCGTTGGGGTTATTTGGATGGCTTACATGCCCATGAATAGCCCCAATGCATTTTAATGCTTGATTTGATTTACGACCTAAAATTGATTTCAAAGCTAAAAGATTAATATTTTCGTAAAATCAATCAATTTAGGTTGTTAGAATCACGAGGCTAAAATTTGGGAATGCTAAATGAACGTCGATTCCTATTTAACGAGAAAGCTAAAGAAAAATCGTTTTCAAACATCACAAAAATGGTTTTATAAAATAAGAAATGTTTTATTAAATCTTTGTGCATAGGGTTAAAGAGATTCTAGAAGTTGCCCATCATTTGAGTTACGAAAGCAACGTATAGATCTCGATTCCTATTTTGACGAAGGTTTAGAAAACTCTTGTTTTTGCCAAAACGACACCTAATGAAAATCTCATAGTTTTGATAAATTAAATCAAACCTTTCTCATAAAGAATAAAGCTTTCTCGTGTATGCCGAAAAGACGCTCGAAGCGTTCTCAAATTAAAGCACGACTTTCCCTAAAAATCCAAATGATTCTTTCACACAAACTCACCACAACATTCATTAGGCACACACACACACACACACACGCACACATACACATTTCATGAATTAAAGGATAGGAACCGTGCTTCACGGAAGTCGGGGGGTGCCTAACACCTTCCCCTCGCTTAAGCAAGCCCCCGAACTCTATGAATCTCGATTTGCAGACCAATTAATTCGGAGTCACATATGAGCCAGCGATTTACGAAAACGAAATTCGTATGAGTTGGTACATCCATTTCAAATATACCAACTGGCGACTCTGGTTAATTGGCTCATCATAAAAAATGATCTTTCAAAACCCCGTCGACATCAATGCCGATCTTTTCTAAAAATCATTCAATCAAAAGGCTAAAATTGGAAAAGACTAAAGAGGCGAAAAAACCCGGCGTCAACTGGCGACTCTGGTTAATTGGCTCATCATAAAAAATGATCTTTCAAAACCCCGTCGACATCAATGCCGATCTTTTCTAAAAATCATTCAATCAAAAGGCTAAAATTGGAAAAGACTAAAGAGGCGAAAAAACCCGGCGTCAACACCATGTACAACTTATTATACCCAATCATACCCTTTGTTATACCCTAAAGGTCTTAAGGGACATGTCAAAGTATAACTCATCATACACAAGATACTATGATGATCTCAAGTCCAAGGATCACTTGTACTACTATCACTAGAGGAATTCCTATTGACAGGCGAGTAAAACTCCATTAGGTATTCCTTAGCGAGCCACGTTCAGTGAACTTATTCTCCAATAAGCACCTATATACTTGCTTTAGTGTCTCCACACAAATGATTATGAGATCAATCATCCTCTTCTTAAGAGCAAGCAACATATGTACTAATCTATCCGGATTCACTAATCCCCTTTTTAGTAATCCAACGATTAGGAACGATTTTAGTTTGTGAGC
This sequence comes from Aralia elata, assembly GCA_034770075.1. NCBI lineage: Eukaryota > Viridiplantae > Streptophyta > Magnoliopsida > Apiales > Araliaceae > Aralia > Aralia elata. The sequence goes on along the minus strand of CM068387.1, from coordinate 52,932,270 downwards.
TATCTAGAATTTAGATCTCATTAGCATGATCACCATCATGATTCTAAAAGCATTGCTCATAACTATGGGTTTATCATATTTAATATAACAGCACTATGTAGATAATATAAAATGCCTTTAATAACCGAATAAGATTACAAAGTATATGCTACATCATATCAAATATGATTGGCTTGTGTGCATACTACTTTCAATCTCCTACTTGCACTAAAGCCAATCGTCATGGTATCTAATACCCTTCTTCTCTAAGTGACGATCATCCTGCCGTTTGGATAAAACTTCAGTAAATGGATATGCAATGTTGTTCTTGAGAGTCCACTATCTCTATAGTGACTTTTCTTCTTTCAATGATTCCTCTAATCAAATGAAAGTGCCGCAACACATGTTTGAATCCAAGATGAGACTTAGGAACTATTCCTAGTTCTGTGATGAACTTTTCATCCAAACAATTAACTTGCAGCTTCACTTACAGCTATATACTTTGTCTTTGTCACTAAATCAGCAACTCTTTGCTATTTTGGAACCTTTTCAATTCACTGCACCACCATTCAAGGTAACAATTTACCCTAAAGTGGATTTGTTATCGTCTTGGTCAGTCTGAAAAACTTGAGTTTGTTTAGCCCTCTAGTTTTAATTCAGACCTACCATGAATCATGATCACATCTTCAATACCGATTGAGTACTTAAGATGTTTATCACTGTCTTATAGTGATCTTCTCCAGAATATGACTGATCAACATCAGGACTTGTATATTCATTGCATACATGATAATAACTCATGCGATCTCTCTTTAAATTGGAGACAATTTTATAGAGATTCACTCCATGGCTCATCATCATGAGACCTCTCTTGGAGTTTGCCATACTAAACGCCTTTAGCATCGTATGAATATACGTTCATTGGGTCAAGCCGAACATCCTTTTAAATCTATCTATATAGATTTATATCCCCAATTTATAGGATGCTCCTCCCAAGTTATTCATAGAGGAATGTTTAGACAATTTTATCTTTACTGATTGTAGCATTGGTGTGTTATTCCTTATCAGTAGTATATCAACATATAATACCAAGAATGTCGCAGCGCTCCCACTGACCCTTTTGTACACACTAGGTTCATTCTCGTTTTTGATAAAATCAAACTCTTTTGATTGTCTCATCAAAACGAATGTTCCATCTTTGAGAAGCTTGCTTCAATCCATCAATGGATCATTGTAGCTTAAAACACGATCTGCTTCAACCTTTGAAACAAATTCCTCTGGCTGTATCATACATACATTCTCCTCAAGTCTTCATTGAGGAAGGACGTCTCCACATCCATTTTGCCAGATTTCGTAATAAGCTGCAATCACAAGCAAAATCCAAATGGACTTGAGCATTACCCGATAATAAGGTTTTATTACAGTCAACTCCTTGACTTTATTTGAAACCTTTTAAACAGGTCTGGTCTTATAGGTCTCCACCTTGCCATTTGCCCTAGTCTTTCTCTTTAAAGACCCATATACACCCTTTAGGCACTATGCCTTTCGGTGGAGTAACCAGAGTTTATACTTGGTTCTCAAACATGGAGTCCATTTCCGATTTCATGGCTATCTGGCATTTCTCTGAGTGTCTTCTACTCATAGCCTCATCGTATATAACTGGATCATCATCTTCTATGATGCATACCTCATCATCATCGTCTATGATGAATCCATACCTCCTAGGTATCTTCGGTACTCTTCCAGATTTACGATTCGGTTATGGTACAATAAGTCTATCTACAGGTCCCTCGGTTTGATTTAAAGTGCTTTGTGGTTCTTGAACTCTTTCAAGATATATTACCCTCCCACTAGCTCCTTCATGATAAACACCTTTATCTAAGAAGGCAGCGTGTAGGATTATAGTAATAATACCCTAAACTTTCTTTAAGATATCCCACAACTCTGCACTTGTCAAATTTTGTCTCAAACTTATCTTTTGAAACCTTTTCACATAAGTTGGACAACCCCTTATCTTAACATACTTAAGACTAGGAATCCTCCCTATCCATAACTTTTATAGAGTCTTGGGGCCAAATTTTGAGGTTACCTTATTTTGTAGATATGCAGCCGTTTCTAGGGCATAACCCCAGATGGATACTAGAATGTCGGTAAAAATTATTATGGACCGCACCATGTCCAACAAGGTACAATTTTCTCCTTCTAGATACACCAATCAATTATTGCGTATCAGGAGGTGTTCATTCTGAGAAAATACCATTTTGAGATGATCTAGAAACTCATTGCACAAGTATTCTTTCTTCGATCTGATCAAATAATCTTAATACTTTGTCAATTTGTTTCACTTCTAAATTTTTTGAACCTTTCAAATGATTCAGAGTTGTATTTCATCAAATACACATATTCAACTCTTTGAATGATCATTTCCTTTTCTTTTACTAGTTTCTTCAATTTGAAAAATTATTTTTCATGTAAGTCAAGTTTACAAATTCCATCAAGTTTCAAACAAAACATTATCATTATAAATAGAACAACAATTGTTCTTAAATATAATACCAGAACCTTCCTTGTCCAACAACGGAAGTAATAATGTTTTTAAAGAGAACTGGAACATACTAACAACTTATTAACTTAATAGACTTGCCCGTAGGCAATGCTAAACTATAAGTTCCTATGGTTAATGCAGCAACCTTTGCTCCATTCCCACACATAAGATTACTTACTCTTAGTTTAGCTTTCTACTTCTGCTTAGTCTCTGCATTGGATTGTATACGTGAGAACTACAGCCGGTATCCAATACCCAAGTAGAACCTTGTCTTACAGAAAGATTTATTTTTAATCATGAACAAACTTATATCTGTAACCGAAGCTTCACTAAGCTTCTTCTGGTTAGCCTCTGTAAGATACTCCTTACAGTTTCCTTTCCAGTGTCCAGGCTTATTGCATTGGAAGCAAACTCCTTTGCTATTTGCATCAGTTTTGTTCTTAGTGTCCTTAGTTTTTACCTTTCCATTTACCTTCTTTGAATTGTTCTTCTTCTAAGAAGATCCTTTGGCCCTCTTCCGTTTCCTAGAAGAATCATCTACTAGTAAGACTTGGTCTTTCTTGGTTGGAAAGTGACTCTTTACGATTTTCAACATGTTTAAGCAACTCAGGCAGGCTGACATATAGCTTGTTCATGTGGAAATTCACAACAATTTGTGAGAAAGAGTCTGGAAGTGATTGCAAGATCAAATCTTGGATCAACTCTCCATCCATTAAAACCCAGTTGTCCCAATTGTTCAATCAGATTGATCATTTTAGGACATATGTCTGTACTATAGTGCCATCGGTCATTCTAGATTGGAAGAGCTCCTTAGATATCTAATATCTAGCAGTCCTACTTTCCTCACCATTCAACTCCTTGAAGGTGTAGGAGTACAGTAGGAGCATCCATAGTTTTATGCTGACGCTAAAGCTCGTTACTCATGGATGCGAGCATGATGCATTGAGCCAACTGTGCATCATCTTGCCACTTTCTAAAAGTAGCAATTTCTTCCTCTGAGGCATTGTCTGCAACCATTGCAGGGATTGTAATGCCCAGGAATTTTTAAAATCTTGTACAATTTATTGTAACATATGAAATTCGTTTTATTTAATTTAACGAATTTAATTGGATCCATGTGGGTATTATTATTTAATTATATCAATACGTGGTCCAATAATTTTCTGTGCATTAAAGGGATTCACTGATAGTTAAATAAATTAGTGGGTTAACCCTAAGAATTTATTTGCAAGAAAATTTGGGAAGTTAATGAATAATTTTATCATTATCGGATTAAACAATTCGAATAAAGAATTTTGGTTAAAATAAATATTTTAAATAATTAATTAATTGGTTTAGTTATTTAATTTAGAATATTAGAAATGCCATGTGGTTAATTTTAAATTGGGTCATTAATCTTTTATTTAGATTGGCCCATTTCTTTTCTCCTAAGTTGAACCCAAATTTCCTTTTATTTCCTATTGGGCTGAGTCCATATTTTTAATTCCCTGTTGGGCCAAACTCTATTATAAGCTGAGCCCATTCCTTATTTTTTTCCAGCCGGGTTAGGTAGTGGAAATGGACCGGGTCCATCGGATCGGGTTGGATCCGTTTCTTGTTGAAGCAATCCATCAGCAGCTTAATTGGGATAACTGATCAAAGAGAACACTCCTACGCCTAGACCCTCAATTCAGACAAACAGGGAAGAAAACCTATCAAGACCTAAACCCTCAAATCGAACTAGCCTCTCAAATCGAACGGAGCAAAGGGAGAGGGGAAGGGGCGCGACAGGTCGGCGTGTGTGGGGAACCGATTGACAGCACGGTAGCGTGGGAGGACTGGCGGCTACCAAGGGATTAACCAACGGGCGAAGCGGTGAAGGCGTCAACGACCGAACGACCACCAGTTGGACCACAGGTTCGAGGAAATCGGCGATTGGACGGTGAAAAGGGGGCGTACGATGCTCGAGGTCCTGCCGGCGAAATCGCAGCTGGGTTGATGTGAAACGATCGACAACCAGTTTCTCCTCAAACCCTCAGGTATTGTCCGAAGCAATTAGGGTATTAACCACAAATTGGGCAAACACTGCCCTATAAATTGAGACCCCAACCCTGAAGCTGCCGATTCCTTGAATTGGTGAGTTCTTAATTAGAAGATCAGAGTTCCAAATTAGAAAATTAGGGTTCAAGTGAGAGAGGGAGCAGGGGTGTTCGATCGTGGGTTTCAATTAGGGTGAATGTCCCAAGGTTACACCGTTTATTTCGGTAGAAGGAGGAAGATTGCAGTCCGATCATTAGCAAGGTAGTGACTGAGTAGCTTTAATTTAAATTTTTGTTTCTCTGTATTGGGCTATTGCTTCTCTGTATTGGGAATACGTTATTCCTTTGTATTGGTTTAATCATTTTTCTGTGATTGGGATTGTATTGTTCCCCTGTTTGGGACTGTACTATTGTGGGATTTAAACATACAGTAGCATTGTGTTGTGTTGATTTGTACCACTGTGATAGTTCTTAGTTGGCTTGTATAAATTTCCCTCCTTCGTACTCGAATTGGTACTGTCAACTGTGGGTATGGTATTGAACTGAAATTTTCTTGCATTAGGTTGGTTCAATCAGTTAAGAAACTGGTAATGGATTACCTTTGTTGTGGGTTGGTTTATTTTGAGTTGGGAAATCTGGGATTTGGTGATTTTGTATTAAACTGTATTTCTTTGAATTGAAACTCAAACATTGTATTATATTGATTGAGTTTGAAAATCTGGTATAGTACTGTGTAGTTCCTTGTTGAAATTTTGGGTATACTGCTTGGTTGGAACACTGTAGATTCAAGAACCATAAGGTTCGGCAACACACTTTTGCCTAGGAACTAAGCCAGTGTCGATTTTTGATACGCCCACAAAGTGCTCGACAAAATGTCTATGAGGACCAATGCGTAGCTTTGCCCAGTTTGTTGATCCATGGCTTGCTAGGCTCAGGTTTCATTAAGCCTATAAACTAGTGAAAAGTTGGTGGCTGGGAATCGGTTGATAAATGATAAGTTATTAATAATTATTTATCCATAAATGATAAATAAAATAATAAGTTCTAAATTATTATTTAGTTAATATTAAATAATAATAAGGATTAATGAGATAATTAACTACTCTTTACCAATACCCAATAAATAAAGATTATAAATATTTAACTATTATTTAATTAATATTAAATAATAATTAATAAAGTTAATAAAATAATTATTTATTATTTATCAATGAATAATAAATAAAGATAATAAATATTTAATTATTATTTAATTAATATTAAATAATAATTAATAATTCAATTATTTATTGTTTATTCTTAAATAAAACTAGTGTAGACACCCAAATTTTGCACTTCATATACTAACCTTGACAGGAGGGCAAATTCGTCAAATGGACCGGCCTGCGAGAGCAAAAGATGGAAAAAGTACGGACGCTCGACGCCACCATGACAATTTGCAACCGAAATCGACGTGACAGCAAGGCTATCCGAATTTGGCATTCCCGGAAGGTGTGGCACGCCTCCCAATGATTCCCGGACTGTAAAATACGAGCCTGTTAGCGAAAACCAGCGTCACGGCACGAAAATCGAGGCGTAGCAGGAAAATTGAGAAAGTCAAGCCAGCCAGCTGCGGATTGATCTGCGGCCAAGTGAGTGCGCCAGCACGGAAACCAGGAAATCAGCACTATCAGCTGAGTGCGATGGGAGGTGGGCCAGCCAGCCTATTTCAGCTCATTTCCTCCTGCAGAAGAGGGTAGTAGCAGTTTTGGCGGAAGAAGAAGAAAAACAGCAGCAGTTTTAGCTCGAAAATAGAGAGAAATAGCAAAAACTTCTTGCAACAATTGAGAGAAAAAGAGAGGAATTTTCCCTTGTTGTTGGATTCTATCAATACATCTCATATTTCACTCAATACACAAGTTTCTACACGATTTTGGTATCATTTGCAAGGTAAAAATCTCCTTATTTTTGCAACTTCTATCATGTCATTTGATTAAATTAAATTGTAATTTTCAAGAATATTGTTGAACAATCATGGATTAGTGATTATTGGTGAGGGTTCCATTGGAATAAAATTCTTCCTAATAACCCGATGATATCCAATTGGTGAAATTTCTAGCTTGTTTATGGATATATATTAGGCGTAGTTTAATTGATTGTATTTTTAGGATGTGTTAGGCAATCCACGTTGTTATTATTGTAGTATTCATTTTGTGAGCGTGTAGTAATCGTGGTTGTGAGCCTAGGAAAGCGACCCCGTGGTTCAAATCCGATGATGGACGTTTCGGTGTATGTAATAGATTCAAGATGCTTGTTTTGTAACGTGTAACTGTCGGGCCTTAAAACGACGCTAAGGCGAGAATCGGGTTTAAGGCCTCGTATTAGTGGAATATGTGATTGTTGGCGTTCGGGGATATTTTGATGGCTTACATGCCCGTGAATAGCCCCGACGCGTGTTTATGTTTGATTAGATTTCGTGACACCAAAAATGATTCCAAAGGATTAAACGATAAAGATCTTTCCTAAAATCAATCAAAGTAGGATATTAGCATCACGAGGCTAAAAATTTGGAAATGCTAATGAATGTCGATTCCTATTAAACGAGAAGGCCAAAGAAAATCATTTTCAAACATCATCAAAAAATGGCTTTTATGAATGAAATGAAATATTTTAGTAAATCTTTGTGCATAGGGTTAAAGACATACTAGAAATTGCCCATCATTTTACGAAGGCAACGTATAGATCTCGATTCCTATTTTGACGAAGGTTTAAAATTCTTGTTTTTGCCAAAACGACACCTAATAAAAAACCTCATAGTTTTTGACAATGAAAATCAAACCTTTTGCATGAAAAGAGGGAGCTTTCTCGTATTAATAGAAACGACGCTCTGAAACATTCTCAAATTAAGGCACAACTTTCCCTAAAAATCCAAATGATTCTTTCATACAAACTCACCACAACATTCACATAAGCACACCCACATACACCCGCACATATACACATTTTATGAATCAAAGGATAAGACAGCATCAAGATTGCGGTAACCGTATTTCACGGAAGTCGAGGGGTGCCTAACACCTTCCCCTCACTTAAGCAAGCCCCCGAACTCTATGAATCTCGGTTTGCAGACCAATTAATTCGGAGTCACATATGAGCCATCGATTTATAAAAAGGACGAAAACTCGGATGAGTTGGTACATCCATTTCAAATATACCAACTGGCGACTCTGGTTAATTGGCTCATCATAAAAAAATGATCTTTCAAAACCCCGTCGACATTAATGCCGACCTTTTCCCCAAAAGCATCTAATAAAAAGGCTAAAATCGGAAAAGACGAAAAACCGGCGTCGACAGCTGGCGACTCTGCTGGGGAACAATTAGAGGGCTTAAGCCGCTTTCAAATCTTGATGCTTTATTATCCTTTAAAATTCATGAATATGTGTGTGTGTGCGATATTGTGATCTTTTGAACGTTTTGTTGTGTGAATGTGTGTTCTGTCCAATAAATGAATGATTGAATGGAATTGCTTTACTTTCAAGTAATCATTTGCATGCGGTGAGGACGATGAATGTGAATGTATGCTGAGAGAGTACCTCCTCCTGAGGCGAACCTGTCGGTTGCTTATTACTGGACTCGAAGGGGCTGCTCCCCGGAGATGGCTCAGGAAACGCACCACCCAAATCCGCTCCAATCGAAAGGGCTCAGAGGAGTAGATTGCGAAGATTTGGGGACCTTCATGCCGAAAAGCCCGTGAGAGTAACCCTAGGATAGGTCAGCCGCAGATTAATCCTACGCAGGAAAAGTCTCTTCATGCCTTTTACATTTCACGCATAAATGTCATGATATTATTCATATTTCGCTTTCCTTTTTGCCGAGAGAAATTACTAACCTCTATGTTTTGTAGGGAACAGCTGGGGAGCTTAATAGAGCCTTGTTTAGCATTTGTCATTGCATTAGAGGACTACTAACTTTCTGTTTCGCAGGGAAAGATAAAAAAAAAACCCCAAAGACACAAAAAATTACAGCTTCAGCATGCATCCACATTTTTTTACTCCCCAAGACTAAACTTCGAACTTTGGTTTCTGTAGGATTGCTCCTCAAACCCGTTTGCAGTCTAAAAGGGCCCAAAACTCCATATCTGAAACGGCTGATATTCCATCTACCAATTCCGGTGCCATATCTCGGGAGGAATTTGATGACTTTAAGAAGCAGATGTTAGAAATGGCCATAATGCTAAGAGAGCAGTTGATACCCAGGCAGGAACTACCTAAGGAGGATCCACCTAAGGGCGAGCCAGTCGTCCCAAAGGCCATTCCTGTACCAAACAAAACAGTGATTACTATCCCGGAAGAGGGAGATACAGATGACTTGCGGAAGAAAATGAGACAAATGGAAGAAACCATCCAATCTATGAAGGGCATAGGGTCCCTCGGCAGGGTTAACTATTCAGATTTATGTGTCTTCCCCGGAGCCAGATACCCGGAGAAATTCAAAATCCCCGAGTTTGAAAAATATAATGGAAAGGGGGACCCCTACACACACTTGAAAATATACATTGGAGAACTCGGGTATTATGCCGAGGACGAGGGGTTGAGGATGCAGCTGTTCCAGAAAAGCTTAACGGGGGAGGCAAGAATTTGGTATGCCCGCCTTGACAACGCCCGAATCCACAACTGGGAGGAATTGGCCCATACCTTCTTAACCCAATACAGCTTTCAGGCCCAGATGGCCCCTGACAGGTATCAAATGACAAAGGTTAAGAAACAACCTAGGGAATCCTTCAGGGAATATGCGCAACGATGGAGGGGCATGGCCGCACAGGTGAACCCCCCGATGAGCGAGCCGGAGATGGTGATGACTTTTGTAGACATTCAAGAGGCACCGTATTATGAATGAGTCATCTCGGGGATTGGAAGAACCTTCGCTGAAATGATTAAACATGGAGAGATGGTAGATATGGGGTTGAAATCGGGTAAAATCCGGGATTTTACTACTTTAGAAACTGCTGCCGAGCAAATACAGAATGGAAACTATGGCAGCACTTCCCGGAGGGTCCAAAAGAAGAAGGAGGAGGATGTCTCCCTCATCCTACAGGGGTCATCCAGAAAAACAGAAAGCCATTTTTCGGTACAGGTGCAAAGGGTAGGGCCATCCCGACAGCCAAACTTCACATATCAAAGGGCAGAGGGGCGAAGAAGATATGAGGCCTCACAAAATCGAGTATTCACCCCGCTCGGGGAGCCGCTTGAACGGGTATTAGCGGTATTAGTAGCCCAAAAGAAGATAGTTGGTTTGGCACCCCCGAGTGACCCAAAGGGTAGAAGGTTTGACCCGAGCAAGCGATGTGCATACCACTCCAGTTCCCCTGGCCATGATACACAAGACTGTTGGACGTTGAAGCATCGAATCCAGAACCTGATTGACAGTGGGGAAATTGTGGTGGAACAGCCAGACTCCCCGAATGTTAAGGCAAATCCCCTGCCAAGACATGAATGAGAGGGGGGGTCAATGCGACGGAGGTGAGTGAAGCCGGAGGGCCGCCAAGGTGGAACTATGTGCAGAAAATTGAGGAAATGATCAACGTGATACATGATCATGGGAGTGCACGGGGAACGCCCATCAGGTTGATAGGGGTAAGTACGAATAGCACGGAGGGACCGGTCAAGTTGACGGCTCCGAGGCCCATCATCCTTGCAGCAAGGCCGCAAATCCCTATCAGTAGTCTAAAAACTGTACCCTGGAATTATGGGGGCATGCCAGAGGAAGCGGCCAGCTGTGCTTCGGTGACGACAAAGAGGAACCCCTTGTATCTTCCCGGGCGAGTCCTTGAAAGCCAAAGGAGGAAAAATGAAGAGATTTCCGAAGAAAGGGCCATAGAATTCTTGAAAAGGATGGATCACCCGGAAACAAGGGGGATCCAGATTTTAAGTGAGGAGTCAACCCTAACATCAGTCATGGACTTAGTGTTGTCATCCAATGAGCATTGCAAAACCCTGACGAAGGTTCTGGAGGAGGCATACGTGCCCAAGGAAATTAGTGAGGAGGGTTTCGGCCAGCTAGTGGGCCACCTATTGGAGAACGATGTAATATCCTTTACGGAGGAGGACATACCCAAGGAAGGAAGGGGACACCGTAAACCACTACATATTACGGTAATCTCCTCGGGCTATATAATGAATGGGGTGCTGATTGATGGAGGATCGGCATTGAATATCTGTCCCCTCAGTACCTTGCAGAAGATGAGCATCAACCCCAAGCGCCTACGAACCAGTCATGTGGTGGTACGAGCTTTCGATGGTTCCCGGAGGGATACAATGGGAGAGATTGAATTATCGGTGGAGATAGGACCCTGTACTTTTGATATATCTTTCCAGGTCCTAGATATTGCAGCCAGTTATAACATGTTATTGGGGAGGCCATGGATACACATGGCCGGGGCAGTTCCCTCCACGCTCCACCAACAAATCAAGCTAATCATCGATGGGAATCTGGTAACAATCTCGGCCGAATGTGATGACCCTTATCCTCCTAGGAGTGACCTGCCAGTGATCAATGTGGATGAGTCGGCAGCACCTGCCAGCTTTCAAGCACTGGAGATTAGCACTCCCCATTATAGATGCCTGGGAGCTCCAACTGTGAAACCTAGGGTCTCTCCCGAACTTACCTTTGTGGCAAAGGAAATGATAAAAATGAACTTCCAGCCTGGGCAGGGGTTAGGAAGGAGCAGTCAGGGAATCACCGAGCCCATCCACCTACCACAGCAGATAGGCAAAGCAGGGTTGGGATACCATGAGGGCGTAGCACGGAGACACCGTCGGGGTGCGGCTCCAATTCGACTAGCTGGCAGTCCAGTGACCGAAGTCGACAATGAACAGGGGATCAACGAGCCTGTGATTGGGGCAGGGAATGAAGAGTTAACCCCCGCACGTAATGAGTCGGCCCGGAGGGAAAGTTTCCTGCAGGAGGTCGCAAAGGAGTTTGAAACCAAGTGCTATATCCCCGGACAATCAAAAAGCAGTGGGGAGGGGACGAATATTATCGCACCACCCGAGGCCCAACGAGTTGTGCCTGTCATCGATTGGGCAGGGCTGATCATTCCTGGAGAGAATAGGAGGGAGGACTCAGGCGACGTATCCGTAATTATCGGGGAAGTGTCCGACGTAAAGCCCCCTTTCATCCAGCGCATTTCATCTGACCTGACTGTCGACAACTGGACCATGAAACCAGTAATATCCAAAAAAGGGTAAAACCCGACGTCAGGGTGGTAGACCCCAGAGGACGGGGGAATGAGGAAGTTTCATTTTTGTTGTTGTTTTATTTCTGCATAATTATGTCGTTTCTTCGTGTTATTTTGAAAATGGGATCGTCGTGAAAAATGATTTATATATGACAAGTATTTTGTTTCATGTCAGGTGTACCAATTTGAGTAATCCTTGCCTAACAAATGGTCTTTCAAATTTGAATGATGATTATGATTTTGACATTGAGCTGGATTTCAATTTAATGGGCATTGAACGAGACGAGACAGATTACGACGATGCGCCTGACGAGATCAAAGGATGGGTCGAGGATAAACCCAAACCCAACTTGGACCAAACCGTCACCATTGATATTGGAACCCCTGACAAGCCAAAAGAACTCAAGATAGGGACGGACCTTACCCCCAACCAAAAAGCTGAAATGACTGAGTTGCTAAAACAATATGAGGATGTCTTTTCCTGGTCTCATGAGGATATGATCGGATTGTCCACTGACATTGTGGTACACCGATTACCCATCAAGGAGGGTTTCAGGCCTGTCAAACAAAAATTAAGAAAGTTGAAACCAGAGTGGAGCTTAAAAGTAAAGGAAGAGATCATCAAGCAGTTCAGGGCGGGAATCATTATGGTGTCCACTTACCCGGAATGGCTGTCCAATGTAGTCCCAGTGGCTAAGCCTGGAGGAAAGGTGAGGGTATGTGTAGACTACAGAGATCTAAACAAGGCCAGTCTCAAGGATAACTTCCCGGTGCCTTTCATACACATCCTGGTGGACAACACAGCCCAGTACGAAATGTACGCTTTTGTGGATTGCTTCGCGGGATATCATCAGATAATGGTGGCGGAGGAAGATCGGGAAAAGACCGCATTCATCACCCCCTGGGGCACTTTCTGCTATAGGCGATTGGCTTTTGGCCTCACAAACGCGGGGGCTACTTATCAGAGAGCCATGATGGCCTTGTTCCACGATATGATGCATAAGGAGATAGAGGTCTACGTGGATGACATTATTGTGAAATCAAAGGTAGAATCTGATCATATAACCCATCTCAAAAAGCTATTCGATCGGCTTAGAAAATATAATTTGAAACTCAATCCAGCCAAGTGTGCTTTCGGAGTGCAGTCGGGTAAGCTCTTGGGATTCCTGGTTAGTGACCGGGGCATTGAGTTGGACCCAGCAAAGATTAAGGCCATTGTGGATATGCCGGCGCCTCACACAGAGAAGGAGATAAGAGGATTCCTCGGAAGGATAAACTTTAACAGCCGTTTTATATCCCACTTGACGACTACATGTGAGCCCATTTTCAAACTGTTAAGAAAAGGGGTTTCCCAAGAATGGAATGAGCAATGTCAGAGGGCTTTTCAGACCATTAAAAAGTAATTGACTGAAGCACCAGTGCTGATATCCCCGAGGGATGGGATCCCTCTGTTTATGTATATATCGGTAAATGCCATCGCGATGGGATGTATGTTGGGACAGAAAAATGAGGCGGGTAAAGAGCAGGCCATCTATTAACTCAACAAAAGATTTAGCCAATGTGAGCAGAATTACACTCCCATCGAAAAGACCTGTTGTGCTCTAGCCTGGGCTGCAGGGAGATTACAGCACTACCTCCATGGGCATACGACGTACCTGATATCAAGAATGGATCCCCTGACGTACATTTTTGAAAGGCCCATGCTGAATTGTCGATTGTCAAGATGGCAGTTAATCTTACAACAGTTCGACATGGTGTACGTGACTCAGAAGGCCATGAAAGGACAGGGAATTGCCGATCAGTTGGCGGAAACCCCGTCAGGAGGGATGGAGCCCTTGGAAACTCCTCTCCCAGGCGAAGATATATTTTGGGTATCACGCGAGAAATGTGATGACGAGGGACAATTCTGGAAGCTGTATTTTGATGGTGCCATGAATGCCGAGGGGGCAGGAGCCTGAGCGGTCCTAGTCTCTATCACGGGAGAACAATACCCCGTGGCCACTAAACTGCGTTTCAGCAATTCGAACAACACCGCTGAATACGAGGGATGTATCTTGGGACTCCGCTTGGCCCGCGACATGGGAGTGAAGAGACTAGCAGTGTTCGGGGATTCAGAATTGGTAATCAGACAAGCGATCGGGGTGTGCAACACTTAAGAGCTTCGGTTACTTCCATACCATCGTTGTGTTACCCAGCTGATGCAAGAGTTCGAAGATATCGCTTTTCGCCATATTCCCCGGGGACGGAATGATTTTGCTGATGCATTGGCAACTCTGGCTTCCTTAATCCACGTAATCAAGAATAGGGACAGCCCACAGATTGAGATCGCCGTACAGAATGCCCCGACATATGAGGAACAGGTGGCAGTGTTATCAGATGAGGTGGTGTTGCCAAAGCAGCCCTGGTATCACGACATAAGGGAATATCTGAGAGATAGGTCCCTTCCCGACCAGGTGAATCGAACTGAGAGGATGAGAATTCAAAAGATGGCGATGAAATTTTATCTGAGCGGGGATTGTTGCTCGATTTCGCAACCGAAAAACTCGCGCAAGTTTACGCGGTCTAACAAGTAATATAATGAAAGTAAAAGTTGATCCCACGAGGAATTATCACTAACGTTTAACCAAGTACTAACTTTATATCATCTCAATCTTATTTAAACAGTTGGATAAAAGGTAATTAATTAAACTAATTAATTCTAATTATAAAAGCAATTAAATGGATAACGATTGGTATCTAAGACGCTACAAGCTAAGATCATAACTTTACCCCCATACAAGCATTCTGTCAAACACTTAGTGTGCTATGTTCATTGAATATCTTAACTATCTCTCTTTGGTCTTAATGGTCACGACGGATTGTCGACCGAGAACTCATAAGTGCTCATACGCCTCTTCCGAGGTATGCATGAGCATATCCTATCAAAGATCTACCCAGAAGGGAATAGAACTAAAAAGAACATCAAAGCTAGGTAATAATTCTCACATTCCTATGTTGATTATTCAAAGCAGAGAATTAAAGCATAGGTTCTCAATTAGGTCACACATGGCATATAAGTATATTCCTATCTTACACACAAATTAGGCAATCTATAGGTATAGACAAATCCTAATCACATGCCAATATATCAGACATGCATCTATAATCCACTTCCATTTCTTATAGAATACCAAAATCATCACTAAGTTCTTTAGCAAGAAACATAAAGTATAGATATATTGAACCAAACCATATGGTGCCAACCAAAGAGATAGGAAAGTCAAATTCAAATAACAAAGGGCTTCATTAGCATAACAATTAAACTAAATAACATAAATAAATAACACAAGTAGATAGATAACTAATGAACTAAGAACATAATATTCCCACACAAGCATTTTGTCAAACACTTGGCGTGCAATGCTTCATTTACATCTCCTAACTCTCCAATTGATCATAATGGTCACGATGATTTGTCAACCGAGAAACCTAAGTATTCATACGCCTCTTCCGAGGTCATATGACTATCACCCCTTGCGGCATATAGGTATATTCCTATCCTATATACTAGCAAGTCATTCAATTCTAAGAACAATCACAAGGCATATGTCACAAAGCCCCTTAAATCACTCCTCAAACGAATAAACTCTCACAGAAGGGAGTCATTAAGTCTAGATTCTCTACTTGGTTACACATGGCGCATAGGTATATTCCTATCCTATACACAAATTATGTATCCCAACATGCAGAATAAACATAATCATATGTCAATATACTCATGGTCTCAATCAATAATCCATTTTCCAATTTCATATAGATTACCAAACCAATCACTAATTCCTTAGCAATTAAACATTAAGCGCAAATATATCGATCCACCTCATATGGTGCCAATAAAAAGAAGAAGCTATTCAATATATATTAAGCAAATGGGTTCCATTACATTCTTGGTTCACAAACTAATTAATTACATAGTAGAAAAGAGAAAGAAAAGAAAGATAAAAGTGGCTTCCCCATTTTTGGTAGATAAAACTCCATTAGAGCACCTCCATTAAAGCTCTTGAAGAACCATGGCCAAAGGCCATGGCCTTCCTTTTGCTTTGTCGCCGCCTCTCTCTCCCTTTCTCTCCTTATCTTTGCAACTCATATCAAGGATTATTGCTTTGGGTCATTAGGTTAGGCATTTAACAACCCAATTTTGCCCAGAATTCGTGCTTGGCGCTGCGGCGTGGGCATTTGGCCTGAAACTCGCGCTGCAGCGTCAAGCATGACCTTGGCTACTGCATTTTCGCGCTGCAGCGAGGCCAGTAACACTAGGAACTCGCACTGCAGCGAGGGTCATTGAGTCAGGATTTCCAGCTTCGACGTCTGTTGGAAAAATGGTCATAACTTCTTCGTACGAACTCGGATTAAGGCGTTTAAAGAGGCTATGAAAAGCTAAGAAGTAGCTCTACAACTTTCATAACTGGAACTCGTCGAGATAATGGCCGGAGCAAGTCTGAAATTGAGCTCGAAGCAACTGCTATGTAAAATGCATGCAAAATCCGATGGTAAAAAGACCATAACTCTCTCATACGAACTTCAAATTGGATGATTCTGGATGCTCTGGAAAGCTAAGACAAATATCTACAACTTTCGTGCTTTGAGTTTTGACATATTCGGATTGGAGCATGGGTGAAATTGAGACACAAGCAGCTGAAATGCCGAATTCGAGCCAAAAATGCATTGATCCAACGGGCCTTTATTTCAACTCCTGCAAAACAACGTAAAAGTACATAAAAGCACATAAAAACGTATAATAGCAATACAAAACTATATTATAGAACAATAAGATGAAAATACATAAAACCAAATGAAAAAGCTAAAGACTTGCAAATTATCAAGGCTAAAAATACCTAATTTGTGTGTATAAAACACACTCATCAAATACCCCCAAACTTAAATCTTTGCTTGTCCTCAAGCAAAATACTAGAAATAAAAACTTCACAAACCAACTAACAACAACGCGAGCAATGAATCAATATGAATCCGAATAAAGCCTCAAAGATTTCAAAACCAACAACTTCCAACAAAATTCAAGAGCATACAAGTTTAACAATTCAACCAATTCATTAGCTCCACAACAATTATGACCCTTAAAACGTGTGAGTGCATCCAAACTGTATAAGCCATCATACCCATCATACTTAGATAAGATTATATAACAAATACTAAATAAAAGATACATCATATCAACTCTAGAATCCTAATACCACATCAATCTCAGCAATTAAGGCAAACCACTTATGTAGAGGATCAAAAGGATTTTCAACATTTACGCACGCTTGGAACATTAACAATATTTTTCCACCCTCCCAAGTATTTCAAAAATAAATATATATTATTTTTTTCGTGAGTGCATTTTATGCTCCATCTCACTTAAGCTTATAAGTGAGTGCGTGTTACGCTCCATTTCACTTGTTCTACCCAACGAGTGCGTTTTACGCTCCATCTCGCTTTTCACATGTGTCCATGAGTGAGTGCATTTTATGCTCCATCTCGACTCACCACATCGAAAAGACCTATTGTGCTCTAGCCTGGGCTGCAGGGAGATTACAGCACTACCTCCATGGGCATACGACGTACCTGATATCAAGAATGGATCCCCTGACGTACATTTTTGAAAGGCCCATGCTGAATTGTCGATTGTCAAGATGGCAGTTAATCTTACAACAGTTCGACATGGTGTACGTGACTCAGAAGGCCATGAAAGGACAGGGAATTGCCGATCAGTTGGCGGAAACCCCATCAGGAGGGATGGAGCCCTTGGAAACTCCTCTCCCAGGCGAAGATCTATTTTGGGTATCACGCGAGAAATGTGATGACGAGGGACAGTTCTGGAAGCTGTATTTTGATGGTGCCATGAATGCCGAGGGGGCAGGAGCCGGAGCGGTCCTGGTCTCTATCACGGGAGAACAATACCCCGTGGCCACTAAACTGCGTTTCAGCAATTCGAACAACACCGCTGAATACGAGGGATGTATCTTGGGACTCCGCTTGGCCCGCGACATGGGAGTGAAGAGACTAGCGGTGTTCGGGGATTCAGAATTGGTAATCAGACAAGCGATCGGGGTGTACAACACTAAAGAGCTTCGGTTACTTCCATACCATCGTTGTGTTACCCAGCTGATGCAAGAGTTCGAAGATATCGCTTTTCGCCATATTCCCCGGGGACGGAATGATTTTGCTGATGCATTGGCAACTCTGGCTTCCTTAATCCACGTAATCAAGAATAGGGACAACCCACAGATTGAGATCGCCGTACAGAATGCCCCGGCATATGAGGAACAGGTGGCAGTGTTATCAGATGAGGTGGTGTTGCCAAAGCAGCCCTGGTATCACGATATAAGGGAATATCTGAGAGATAGGTCCCTTCCCGACCAGGTGAATCGAACTGAGAGGATGAGAATTCAAAAGATGGCGATGAAATTTTATCTGAGCGGGGATTCACTCTACAAGAGGGATGCTGGTCTGGGACTGTTGCAGTGCGTAGATGAAACACAGGCCCGAAAGATTATGAATGAAATACATGGTGGAGTGTGTGGGCCCCATATGAGTGGACCGATGCTGGCCAAAAAGATCTTGAGAACAGGGCATTATTGGTTGACGCTGAAGGCCGATTGCGATGATCATGTCAAACGGTGTTATCAATGCCAGGTGCACGGTAATGTGATACATACGCCTCCCAATGAACTGCACTGTATGACCTCCCCGTGGCCATTTTCAATGTGGGGAATGGATGTAATCGGACTAATAGAGCCCAAAGCGAGCAACGGACACCGATTCATTTTCGTCATGATCGATTACTTCACTAAATGGGTAGAAGCAGCTTCTTTCCCCAAAGTAACTCAGGAGGTCATCGTCGGGTTTATCAGGAATAATGTCATTTGTCGATACGGGCAACCTGAGGTTTTAGTCTCTGACAATGCCAAGAATTTAAACAACGCCCTCATGAAGGGACTGTGTGACCAGTTCAAGATCAAGCACCTCAATTCCGTCATTTACCGTCCTAAGATGAATGGGGCAGTGGAGGCTGCAAATAAGAACATCAAGAAGATCATGGCAAAAATGTCTGCTAACCATCGGGGATGGCCGGATCTGTTACCCCTCACCCTGTTGGCATACCGAACATCAACGTGTACTTCTACAGGGGCGACCCCTTACGCTTTGGTGTATGGAATGGAGGCCGTTCTGCCAGTTGAGGTTGAAATGGCGTCCCTCCGAATAGTGATCGATGCTCAGATAAGCGAGGAGGATTGGATGCAAAGTCGATACGACCAATTGGCCCTAATTGATGAAAGGAGGGTGGCTGATGTCTGGCACGGTCAGTTATATCAACCAAGGATCTCTCGATCATATGGCAAAAAGATAAGACCTCGGAAGTTCAAAGAAAATAATTTGGTGTTGAAAAGAGTCATGCCTTGTCAAGACGAAGCCAAGGGGAAGTTCGCCCCAAACTGGGAGGGGCCATTTGTGATTAAGAAGGTGTTATCCGGAGGTGCCCTCATATTGCAAGAAATGGATGGTGAGGTATTTTCACAACCCCTCAATTCTGACTCGGTGAGGCGGTTCTACGCTTGAATCATCAATTTCCTTTTTCCTCTGGAAGCGAACTACGTAGGACCTGATCTCCCAACTTGTGGGGGTACGTAGGTAGCCATCATGGCGCGGTCCGATCCCTTAAAAAAATAATCCTTTCCCTAACCAAAACCAATTTTCGATAACCAGATAAAACCCTCCTACACCCTCAAAACCTTCCTGAAACCAGCTGCCTAACCAGCTTCATCCCAAAGGACATAACCCTGATCCAACCAAACAGTTACCCAAAATCTGAGATTCAATCCGATGAAATCAAAAGGTGTGCGGCAATATCTGTCAAATCTCCATCAAGACTTGAGAAGAGAGAGAAGGCGAAATGTCAAAATCAGGGTCAGCTGGATAAAATGAGGATCTAATGAAAGGCAATGATACGACAAAAGGGGAAAATGACTAAATTTAAATGCATGTCTATATATATAAGTCATTTTATTACAAGATTGTTTTTGCGATAACTGATGGAACTAACATAGCCTATGCAGGAAATAAAATAAATCTACAAATCTGAAACTAGCTGAAGCAGGATGGTCAAGGTGGTGGATAGATCTGAAGTATCAGCATCTCCTACAATCTGCTGCCCCATCATATCAATACGATCCAGTAAAGCAGTGGCTCGGCTGACCGTCCCAAAATGAGCATCTACAACTGCCCTGGTCTGAAGTACAGTGGCCTCTCTGTCAGCAATGGCAGCGTCTCTAGCCCGAATGGCATCATCTCTCTCGACAAAAGCGGCATCCCTCTCGGTTTCAGCAGTAATCAGGGCCAAGCGGAGTCGGGTATTCTCAGTAACCCGACTCGGGGCAGAATCAGCTGAGACGGGGTGGTCTGTGGTATCCTTTGGGGAAATCACTCCAGAGTCATCAAAGGCCCCAGTCTGACTCAAACTAGCCGGATCCAAGTCTCCGCGCAGCCACTGCACGTAAGCAAATGTCTGGATGTGACAGCTCTCACTATATTCGGCGGAGATCCTGCGAGACCAAAACTCGTATACCTGCAGTAGATCCCTCTCTGAACGGGATGATATAAGGAATCGGTAGGCGGCTGCACCCGCGAAAGGGTGTAAATCCTGTGTCTGATCAAACTGCCCCATAACCGACAAGGGATGATAAGTCGTCACGCCCCTCAAGCCAACAATGGGAATGAAGTCCAGGTCAGGCACATGAGTCAAGAAGCTCATAAAGGAGCAATAACCCGAATGGACCAATAGATGAAAGGGATCCTCAATGACAGAGAAAAATGATGTCCAGGAAGCCACATCAGTACAGCTCACGGGACGAAACGAAAACTGTGTGGTTATGTCGTGGCTAAAGCAAAACCCTTGGCGACGAAAGTGGCCGATGGGACTGAGATGACTCATGAACCACACGTATAACAAAGTCGAGCTCCCTCTGAATACTCGGCCGCGAAAGGATTGGCAATATGAGGCTGACATGTAGGTATCCGCCAATATCATGGGAAGAATGGTGTGATCCTCCTGAAGAGCTCGAACGGCCGCTACAACCCGCATGTCCAACTGGTCGGGTCCTGCGGGCAAGTACAAAACTGAGACGACACAGGCCATCAGAACATCCACTCTCAAGGCATTCCAGCGCTCCTCGGGCACGAAAAATCACCAAGGAAGAAACGAAAACTGTCAAGTGAGCTAAATCGGTCAATCAAGAACTGAAGAGGAACCATATGGTCTGATGTGATCACCGGTAACAAGACAGCCCTCCGCAAGCCGGTAAAGGTCAAGAACTGACGGCGCATGGAACCAGCCGTGACCCTGGCACAAGGTCTATCCAAAGGCAAGCCGGTGAAGCGAGCATACTCCTCCAAGGTGGGGGTCAGCTCTACTGTCCCTAACCTAAACACCTGACGGGCAGGGGCCCAATAGCTCAGAATACCATCCACAAAGCCCGCTGGCACCTGAAAGGTCAATAAGGACAAAGAATGGCCCAAAAGACCATCTGCGATAACCCTGTCTGCCGGCAATAAACTGTCAAACCAGCGGAGGAGACCGCCAACCAACCCTATGGGAGGAATGGAATCCAAACGTACCACGACATCTGAGGACGACATCTGTGAAAAATAGTATCAAAAAGACTGTACAGGGGTCATTCTCTATCCAAAAAAAAAAAAGCATGCATCATACAGTAAAAAATAAAATCAGTGAATTCCATAAAGATAAAAAAGAAAATGTGCATAATAGATAAATGAGTTCAGTACATAATGCATAGAATGGAAAAGAGGTCTAAACAGGTGCAGGTACAAAAGCCCTATCCTATCCTGATCTAAATAAAGTCAATCTCATCGATGAAACCGGGATCCTCGAACTGATCCCCCCCGGTCGTCGAAGTCGAAGGACCGAAATTCATGTCAGGGATGTATGGCCGAGCAGTGGCATCAGATGAGCTCGGGCCTGCATCATAGCCCGCACCGTCAGGATCGTAGGCGTAAGCCTCCTCCGGGGTCCGGCCTAACACCCGAAGAAATAGCGACAACTGCTCCACCTGGCGGGTCAAAGTGTCTATCTGCTCAGTGTGGGTGGGACTCCAAACGCAGGCTGCCCAGTCAGTCATCATCACTGAGCCAGGGACCATATCCCCGAGGAAGAAGGTAGTCCGGGTCTGGGGACCGATGGTACGGGGTACCCACCAAGTCCTGAAAGCCTCGCTCGTACTGGGGCCTGTGGAAAGCATCCGACCGTCCTCCCCGGCGAGCATGATCTCCGAGGGCTGAGAATCCAGCGGCCAGAAAGTAGTGAAAGGAAGGGAGTGCGGGATGCGGATCTCTCCAGTGACGCATCTGAATGCGCGCTCTCCCAGATACATCACCCAGCCTCCAACACTCTGCAAAGTGAGGCGACGGGTGGAAAGCTCGAACTCCGGGCCAGAAGGATGCCCGTCAGCAAACCCCACAGTCAGATGCTCGGAGAGGTAGGGAACCCAGACGACATCAGCAGCCGTGATCAACTCCAGCTGAATACGACAATGTGCAAAGCTGCCTGACACGGGGACCTCCTCCAGAGTGCTGTGGTGCCATCGCCGACCCCAGGGATAAGTGTCCAGGCCCAGAGTAGTGATAGGCCTCAGACATGGAAGACGCTCGTAAGCCCAAAACTGCGAACAGAAACAGTGGAAAGCATGAAATAACCGACAAATACAGAAAAGAGAAATGAAATAAAGGGAAGTGCAGTAAGTAAAAAGGGAAGGAAGGCTCACCAGCAGAAAGTGGTAGAATCCGAGCCAGGCATCTGTCTGTCCCTCCGAGCGCAGACGCAGACCATGGAGGAAATAAGCAAAGGTGAATGAACCCCAATCGTAGTCACCGATCCGGTCTACGTCTCTAACAGCCCCTACGACGCTAAAGTGGATGGTAGAGGAGTTGTTCCCTAGGAAACAACCCCTCATGATGGTCAAGAACAAGCATCGTAGCAGGATATCACGAGTGCCCTGATCCGCTGGAATAGGCTGTGCGTATAGACCCCCAACAGCATCAACGGCCAAAGCACCGGACCGAATACTACGGGCCTTAAAGACCCGATCATCAGCAGCGAAGCCCAGCAAAGCTCGAACCTCCACTGGAGTGATATCAAGATCCAGGGGGACGCGAGACCCGGTGAACTCTATGCCCGTAATGTACCTCCAGTCCCAGGGGGTCAGCACGACCTCGCAGTCGAGGAGATGAAGAGACTGCGTATGATGGAACCATCGCTCGGATAAAGCCCTCATGTAACCCCAGGGGCACTGACCGGGGATGATAGTGAAGAAATGTCGAAAGCCCCAAGAGTCCACCATCTCTCGGTAATCACTATGCAGGGCCGCGTAGAGAGAGTAAATGTTGAACCAATTACCCCTCGGCTGGGTAAACTCGGGCACCTGTGAAAATCACCAAATGGGTCAATCCAGATAGAACTGGAAATTGAGAAATCGAGAACAAATGAAGAGCCGAATCGAATATACCTCATTAGCAGCAAGAGATGCCGAGGGGTGACGACTGAGATCCCGACCCAATAGATCGGGTATCTGGACAGAAGCGCCAGATAAGGCGCAATGAGAAGGGGGAGCTGATGTGCTGGAAGACGGCTCCTCCACCGTAACCTCCGGAGGAATAACCTCCTCAACGTCCGGGTGATCAGGACGGATGACAGCCTCCGCCAAGCGACGAGCCTGACGGGTACGAGGAGGAATAGGGGCAGGTGCAGCCCTACGACGGCGAACACCCGAAGTCCGAGAGGCGGAAGAGCTACTGGGCGCATCACGATCCATAGCTGGAATAGAACGGGCGAGAAAGAAGGTAAGTTCCCTTTTAAAATTATGTAATGAATATTCTAAATTTCTATCCTCATCATATGATTAATGCATCATGATGCATGTCAAAAAAAAAAAAAAAATTCAGCAGAGTTCCGTCTGTAAAATGGACATCCCATGCATATCCAAGCATGATTTTCAAAGAACTCAAGCCACATCAGATCATAATTGCATTCATATGTGTGAATAAAGCATGTAAAATGCCATAAATGCACGATTTTCTTTCAAAAAGGAGCAAACATATACGTGGGACCGCCTCATGAACATAAAATAGGACTCACACAGTTAATACATAACATGTATATATGATAATACATTACATAGCATTGTAAAGCATACATTTTATCTCTAAACATGCAAATAGTCCAATGTATAGCAAAACATTGACGAAATTGAAAAATGACCGGTCAAAGTGTTACCTGTAGCGCGTAGATCGATCCTACCGGAGCAGTTTTTGCAGGAAAGTTGAAAAAATCGACAAAAGGCCCTTGCGAACAAGCAAAAATCGCGAGAATCTATGTGAGTTAGAAGTTGAAAGTGACAGATCTGGAAGCGGCGTGCCGCTTATACATCCCGATCTTGGCCGTAGATGTATCTGCGGCTGGCCGCAGATCAATCTGCGGCTGGCTGCAGATCCATCCGCAGCTGGCCCTGGTGGGTCCCACCTTGCTCCCTTGCAGCCATTTGACGTGTTGAGTAAAAAAGGTTACGCGATGGGTGACCGGCGAGGATATCCGGCCCCGACAAGACGATCGACCGGCGACGATAACCGGCGATCACGAGATGGATGTCCGGCGACGAAAACCGGCTCCGACAGGATAACCAACCGGCGACGATAACCGGGGGTTACGCGATGGGTGACCGGCGACGATATCCGGCCCCGACAAGACGATCGACCGGCGACGATAACCGGCGATCACGAGATGGATGTCCGGCGACGAAAACCAGCTCCGACAGGATAACCAACCGGCGACGATAACCGGGGGTTACGCGATGGGTGACCGGCGACGATATCCGGCCCCGACAAGACGATCGACCGGCGACGATAACCGGCGATCACGAGATGGATGTCCGGCGACGAAAACCGGCTCCGACAAGATAACCAACCGGCGACGATAACCGGGGGTTACGCGATGGGTGACCGGCGACGATATCCGGCCCCGACAAGACGATCGACCGGCGACGATAATCGGCGATCACGAGATGGATGTCCGGCGACGAAAACTGGCTCCGACAGGATAACCAACCGGCGACGATAACCGGGGGTTACGCGATGGGTGACCGGCGACGATATCCGGCCCCGACAAGACGATCGACCGGCGACGATAACCGGCGATCACGAGATGGATGTCCGGCGACGAAAACCGGCTCCGACAGGATAACCAACCGGCGACGATAACCGGGGGTTACGCGATGGGTGACCGGCGACGATATCTGGCCCCGACAAGACGATCGACCGGCGACGATAACCGGCGATCACGAGATGGATGTCCGGCGACAAAAACCGGCTCCGACAAGATAACCAACTGGCGACGATAACCGGGGATTACGCGATGGGTGACCGGAGACGAAACCCGACCCTGACGAGACAACCAACCGGCAACGATAACCGGGGGTTACGAGATGGGTGACCGGCGACGATACCCGGCCCCGAACGAGATGATAGATTGGAAGAGTGAACCCAACGACTAACAAATACGGTCAGAGGGTTGAGGCATTGACACTCTTTCGAATGTTTTGCATGCGCTACATCTTGTGTTGTACCATAAACTACATGTGTTGCATCGTGTGTGTATTATCATATCTGTGCACTGTCATTCATACATCGGGTGTCTATTTCTTTATCCTGTTCATTTCATTTAACATTTCATAAACATGATAAAGAGGGGCAGCTGTAGACACCCAAATTTTGCACTTCATATACTAACCTTGACAGGAGGGCAAATTGGTCAAATGGACCGGCCTGCGAGAGCAAAAGATGGAAAAAGTACGGACGCTCGACGCCACCATGATAATTTGCAACCGAAATCGACGTGACAGCAAGGCTATCCGAATTTGACATTCCCGGAAGGTGTGGCAAGCCTCCCAATGATTCCCGGACTGTAAAATACGAGCCTGTCAGCGAAAACCAGCGTCACGGCACGAAAATCGAGGCGTAGCACGAAAATTGAGAAAGTCAAGCCAGCCAGCCGCGGATTGATCTGCGGCCAAGTGAGTGCGCCAGCACGGAAACCAGGAAATCAGCACTATCAGCTGAGTGCGATGGGAGGTGGGCCAGCCAGCCTATTTCAGCTCATTTCCTCCTGCAGAAGAGGGTAGTAGCAGTTTTGGCGGAAGAAGAAGAAAAACAGCAGCAGTTTTAGCTCGAAAATAGAGAGAAATAGCAAAAAATTCTTGTAACAATTGAGAGAAAAAGAGAGGAATTTTCCCTTGTTGTTGGATTCTATCATCTCATATTTCACTCAATACACAAGTTTCTACACGATTTTGGTATCATTTGCAAGGTGAAAATCTCCTTATTTTTGCAACTTCTATCATGTCATTTGATTAAATTAAATTATAATTTTCAAGAATATTGTTGAACAATCATGGATTAGGGATTATTGGTGAGGGTTCCATTGGAACAAAATTCTTCCTAATAACCCGATGATATCCAATTGGTGAAATTTCTAGCTTGTTTATGGATATATATTAGGCGTAGTTTAATTGATTGTATTTTTAGGATGTGTTAGGCAATCCACGTTGTTATTATTGTAGTATTCATTTTGTGAGCGTGTAGTAATCGTGGTTGTGAGCATAGGAAAGCGACCCCGTGGTTCAAATCCGATGATGGACGTTTTGGTGTTGTAGACACCCAAATTTTGCGCTTCGTATACTAACCATGACAGGAGGGCAAAATCGTCAAATGAACCGGCCTGTGAGAGCGAGGGATGCACAAGTGCGAACACTCGACGCCACCGCAACGATTTGCAAATCAGAACCGACGTGACAGCAGGGCCGTCCGAAATGAGCATGCCCGAATGATGTGGCACGTCTCCCAGTGATTCTCGGACTGCAAAATACAAGCCTGTCGGCTAAAACCGACGTCACGACACGAGAAACAAGGTGCGGTTCGGAAAACGAGAAAAGCAACCCACCCAGCCGCGGATTGATCTGCGGCCAAACGATCAAAATAATGGTGGTGCGCACGGGACTCGAAACCAGGAAACCAGCTGAGTGCGATGGGGGTGGGCCAGCCAGCCGCAGATCAATCTGCGGCCAGCCGCAGATCAATCTGCGGCTGCCCTAAACCAGCCTATTTCAGCTTAGTTTCGTTGCAGCATACAGGGGGTTGGAAGAATTTGAAGGAAGAAGAATTCTGCAGCAGCAAGAACACGGAAATAGAGAGAAAAAGGAGCAAATTTTGCAATCAAATAGGAAGAAAAGAGAGGAAAAAAAGAGAGGATTTATATTCTTTGATTTTGATTGTACCAAATATACTCCTTATCTTAGTCAAATACACAAGTTCACATCCATTTGAGATCATTTGCAAGGTGAAAATTCCCTTTGTTCTAGCAATTTATATCCTATTGTTTGGTTAAATTAAATGTAGTTTTTCTTGTATATTGTTGTGGATCTATGGATTGAGGACTATTAGTGAGGTTTCCAAAATGGAACGAAATTCCTCCTAATGGCCCGATGATATCCATTTGGTAAATTTTTAGCTCGTTATATTAATGTAGCGATTTTGGATGTGAGCCTAGGAGCGCGACCCCGTGGTCCAAATCCGATGATGGACATCGTTTGATATATGTAATAAATTCGATGTACCTTTCATTGTAAATATGTAATCGTCGGGCCTTAAAACGACGCCAAGGCGAGAATCGTGTTTAAGGCCCCGAAAATAGTGAAACTTGTGAGTGTAGGCGTTTGGGGTTATTTTGATGGCTTACATGCCCATGAATAGCTCCGACGCGTGTTTATGCTTGATTTGATTTATGACACGAAATTGATTCCAAAGCCAAATGATAAGATTTTCATAAAAATCAATCAAATTAGGTGTTAGCATCACGAGGCTTAAAAGGAGAAGTGCTAACGAATGTCGATTCCTATTTAACGAGAAAGCTAAAGAAAATCGTTTTCAGAAATCACAAAAATTGTTTCATAAAATAAGTGACGTTGTATTAAACCGTTGTGCATAGGGTTAAAGAGATCCTAGAAATTGCCCATCATTTGAGTTACGAGGGCAACGTATAGATCTCGATTCCTATTTTGACGAAGGTTTAAAACTCTTGTTTTTGCCAAAACGACACCTAATGAAAATCTCATAGTTTTTGACAATTAAAATCAAATCTTTTCTCATAAAGCTTTCTCGTGTATGCCGAAAAGACATTCCGAAGCATTCTCAAATTAAAGCACGACTTTCCCTAAAAATCCAAATGATTCTTTCATACAAACTCACCACAACACACACACGCGCGCACACACACACACATTCGAGAATTAAAGGATAGGAATGCATCAAGATTGCGGTAACCGTGTTTCACGGAAGTCGGGGGGTGCCTAACACCTTCCCCTCGCTTAAGCAAGTCCCCGAATTCTATGAATCTCGGTTCGCAGACCAATCAATTCGGAGTCACATATGAGCCAGCGATTTACAAGAAAACGAAAATTCGGATGAGTTGGTACATCCATTTCAAATATACCAACTGGCGACTCTGGTTAATTGGCTCATCATAAAAAATGATATTTCAAAACCCCGTCGACATTCAAGCCGACCTTTTCCAAAAAATCATCTAATCAAAAGGCTAAAATCGGAAAAGGACAAATATCGCATAAGCGGATAAAACCGGCGTCGACAGCTGGCGACTCTACTGGGGAATATTAGAGGGCTTAAGCCGCGTTCAAATCTTGATGTTATCCTATCCTTTAAAAATTCATGAATATGTGTGTGCATGCGATATTTTGATCTTTTGTGCTTTTGTTGTGTGAATGCGTGTTTTGTCCAAAGAGTGAATGATTGAATGGGATTGCTTTAGTTTAAAGTAAAATCATTTGCATACGGTGAGGACGATGAATGTGAATGTATGTTGAGAGTGTACCTCCTCCTGAGGCGAACCTGTCGGTTGCTTATTACTGGACTCGAAGGGGCTGCTCCCTGGAGATGGCTCAGGAAACGCACCACCCAAATCCGCTCCAATCGAAAGGATTCAGACGAGTAGATTGCGAAGATTTGGGGACCTTCATGCCAAAAAGCCCGCGAGAGTAACCCTAGGGTAGGTCAGCCTCTGATAAACCTAACGAAAGGGAAGCTTCTTCATGCCCTTTTATCATTCAGTCGAATAAATAAATGTCATGTAAATGGCATATAACTGTCATACCGGCATCATCGTAATAAATATGTCCGGTGTCATGTGATTACATCACCTGCACATATAAAGATAATACTGACATGGTTTTTTTTACAGGAAGGCAATCCATACCACGTACCAAGGTTTTCTAAAAACTTCTAAATACTATCCTGTCATCAAACACTGACCTTGTTTTGCAGGATAAGATTAAGAGAACCGTGAAAGCGTGGCATAACGATTACAAAGGACCCGAAGTAGGGGCATATTCGACCACAAAAAAAAAAAAAAAAAAAGAATAAAAAGAAAAAGAAAAAAAAGAAATCATGCATCAGTGTTGACATGCATCTGCCAACTTGTAACTGGCACAGTACTGAACTACGGCCCTTGTTTGTTTTGCGAGATTTGCCCCCACAGCCCAACTAAGAGGCCGTAAAGTCCACACTCCATCCATCTAAATGGCAGAGGCCGATAGCCATGAAATTATAGTTCTGCCGAAATACGAGGGATTCATCCTAGGACTGAGATTAGCCCTGGGAATGTGAATCAAAAAGATGATAGTAGTTGGAGACTCGAATTGGTCATTCGGCAGGCCATGGGAATATACGGCACCAAAGGGCATAAATGGGACCTAGCTACGGGACTGCTGAGATATCTGGGAGCCGAAGAAGCCCACAGACAAATGAACGAAGTACATGGCGATGTGTGCGGAGCCCATATGAGCAGAACATTTTTGGCAAAGAAAATCATGTGAACGGGTCACTACTGGCTAACCATGAAAATTGACTGCGATACTCATGTCAGGAAATGCCATCAATGCCAGATCCATGCCAATGCGATCCATGCACCTCCTAATGAGCTTCATTGCTTGACCTCACCGTGGCCAGTTGGACCGTGCAGCAGGTGATATCCCGGAAGGGGTAAATCCAGGAGTATGGCAGTGAATCCCGGCCAGTAGAAGATCAATGGGTTTTAAAATTCTGAGTTTTATTTTAAATCCCTGCACGCTCATGTCATTTTGTCATGTTATCCAAAAAAAAAAGATCATGTGCTGAAATGTTTTATATATATGACAAGCATTTTTGTTTTATGTCAGGTACCCCGATTTGAGGCATTCTAGCCTGACAAACGATAGGCCAAAATCACAATTTTGGTATAGAGCTAAATTTCGATCTAATGGAGATTGAGCAGGACGAGACAGATACCGACAATACGCCTGGTGAGATCAAAGGATGGGTCGGGGGTAAACCCAAACCCAGTTTAGACCAAACCATCGCCATCAAGCATCAGAACCCCTAACGATCACAAAGAACCCGGAGTAGGGGCAAATTCGAACACACAAAAAAAAAAAGAAAAAGAAAAAATAGCTGAGTTGTTGAGCCTGTATGGAGATATGTTCGCTTGGTCCCGTGGCGACGTGAGTGGATTGTCCACAGACGTTATAGGACATCAACCGCCCATCAAGGAGGGTTCCGACCAATTAAGCAAAAGTTGAGAACGTTGAAGCCTGAGTGGAGGATGAAAATAAAGGACGAGATTGTCAAGCGGTTTAAGGCAGGAATCATCACGGTGTCTATTTACCCTGAATGGCTATCCGACAGAATCCCAGTACCACAGCCTGGAGGAGAGGTGAGGGGCCGCATCGACTATAGAAATCTGAACGATGCCCTCAAGGAGGAGATATATGACAAATTCAAGATCAAACATTTTGATTCAGTCATTTACCGGCCCAAAATGAATGGGGCAGTGGGGGCTGCGAATAAAACACAAAGACGATCATGGAAAGAATGTCCGCCAATCATCGGGGATGGCCGGATTTATTGTCGCTCACCCTGTTTGCCTGTCGAACCTCAGTTCGCACATTTGCAGGGGCAGCCCCTTATGCATCTCCCGGGCATACGACAAGAGGGTAGGATCCCGGAAATTCAAAATAAAACGATTTAGTCCTCAAAAGGATCGCGCCCTGCCAAGACGAAGCTATGGGGAATTTCGCTCTAAATTAAAGGGAGCCGTCAGGAAAAAAAAAAAAAAATCAAAAATCCCCCAAACCTTTCAACAAGTCAAGGGACCGGATCTTTTGTCAGCCCAGCGAGATGCCGATGCAATCAGTACGAGGGAGATCACAAAGCAACTTAACACTGGGGCATTTGTCAACTACCCAGAAAATGATGACGTGCAAATTGGCACCCATGCAACAATCCCCTCAACATGCACTAGCATCATCAAATGCTACCTCATGTCATTTCAATCTTCAACGGTACGATCATCTCGCATTTGTCAAGCATAGTTTTCCCGGGAGACAATGACCCGCGTGAAAGGGGATTCTATTTGACTTGATGGGAATCGGATTAATTCTGACAAACAACCGTGGAGCACGATCGTGAGTATGATTAGACGAAGAAGGCTATCCAACCTTTTGATCAGGTACAAGGCCTTAATTCAAAGCAACGTTTGCGACAGAATCGACCTCATGTGACAGTCTTCACTTTGCATTGCACAAACTTTCAGTTGTGGGGTATAAAACTATGACGACGTGGATGGCAATTGACACGTAGTCAGACAGTCAATAATTATCAAGCTAAAATCAAGAAGTCAGACGATAAATGATCATAAAGCTAATGTCTCGAATCGTGGCCTGGGTTATTCGAGTAATTAAGCCCGAGGGGTGTCTCTACACCTGGTGCCCTAAAACCATCTGGTTTGGGAGTCGCTGGCCCAACACTCGTTACATGGGTGACTCAGAGCCTAAGAAAACGAGCGTTACAGACGAGGAGGCCCGAGCAGATTCGAATCGTGGCATGGGCTACTCGAGTAATTAAGCCTAAGGGGTGTCTCTACATCTGGTACCCTAAAACCGTCTGGTTTGGGAGTCACCGGCCTAACACTCGCTACATGGGTAACTCAAGCCTAAGAAAACGAATCTTGCGCAAGCTCAAGCAAAGAATGAATGGGGCAGACCACCAGCTTGTCTCGAACCGTGGCCTTTGTTACTCGAGTAAATAAACTCGAAGGGGTGTCTGTACACCTAATGCCCCAAAACCGTCTGGTTCGGGAGCCATTGGTCCAAAACTCGTTAAATGGGTAACTTTGAAAAGCCTAAGAAAACGAGACAAGTGAAGTGGGCTAATAAAGAGAAAAGATAATACGAAAAAAAAACTCTCGGCCTTGAACAAGAAGTCATAGAAGAGAAACCCCTACTGAGTGCTGCATCGCACAGTGCATTTGTCATATGACGTCAATCCTGCTAAGAACGTTGTCGAGAATGAAGACAGAATGCCTTTGACGAGGGAAGGTAGTTCTTTTGAATTCGACCTTACTCACATACAATGACCATGAATGCTTGAAGGTGTTCTTACGATTTCATAACTCGTCAAATAGAAAATCATCAACTCACGAGGGATTGAATAAAAATAAAAAATAAAAAAAAAAATAATACATTCACAGTTCACCACTTGCTAGATTATGTGATCAAAAGATATATTCAATTTCATGTGCTTTAACTGCATTTTTGTCGAGATTATAATATCTTTGTGTTGAACTAACACTAATGGCCCGAGCCTTCAAGTTTTGGCATTTGTTAGTCATCTGATATGCAGGATCTTGCAGAGCTGTGGATAACTCAGCACGGTCAACATCGCGAGTTTTCGATAGAAATTCTTGGTAGCGACACGCGCCAAGGCAGGGGCAGTTAAGAATCGTGAAATGGAAGGAAGCTGAGGTTGCACAGAGCTTTTCATCATTGGGCCTCTCCCCAATCCTGTCTATCACTGCCTCGACATCCAAGTGATCCACGTGCATGAGCATATACAAGGAGGATATAATGCGGGACAACAGCATATCGACTAGCAGAAATGATCAAAAAGTCAAGGAGCCAACATAGCCGTCGATCATCACAGAGAGCGAAATAGACTGCCTCAACTTGATGAAATGAAGACGACCAAGAACAGGCAGAATACCAAACCAATGTTGAAGTCTAAAGACTACGCTGCACGATGAGGCATAATCCAATCAAATGTTGGCAAACGACGACGACTGTCGAATCGTATCATTTGACTGAACAGGGGTCATTTCTATCTAAACATATGTTGTGCACATGCATCTGTCCATAACATATCTGCCAGATCATGCATAACATCTTTTTCATGCATGCAGGTACGATCAAAATGAAAATCTTCAGGAAAGTACAAGCACGTCGCTTTCAACCTCACAAATGATCAGACCGTGATGGCTTTTGCGGCATAGTACGTGGACGATGTTGGTGGGAGATCCGGGACAGAGGCCGATCACACATCCCACTTCAAGAAATCCCTCAAAATAAAAAAAAAAGAAAAGAAAAAAGACAAAAAACAACAAACCCTGGGAAGGGCTGAGATCCACGCGAACCATAACAAGATGGTGAGCAACCCTGGGAAGGGCTGATATCCACACAAAAAGAAAAAAGACAAAAAACAACAAACCCTGGGAAGGGCTGAGATCCACGCGAACCACAACAAGATGGTGAGCAACCCTGGGAAGGGCTGATATCCACACAAAAAGAAAAAAGACAAAAAACAACAAACCCTGGGAAGGGCTAAGATCCACGCGAACCACAACAAAGATGGTGAGCACCCCTGGGAAGGGCTGATATCCACAAAAAAGAAAAAAAAAGACAAAAAACAACAAACCCTGGGAAGGGCTGAGATCCACGCGAACCACAACAAGATGGTGAGCACCCCTGGGAAGGGCTGATATCCACAAAAAGAAAAAAGACAAAAAACAACAAACCCTGGGAAGGGCTGAGATCCACGCGAACCACAACAAAGATGGTGAGCACCCCTGGGAAGGGCTGATATCCACAAAAAAGAAAAAAAAGACAAAAAACAACAAACCCTGGGAAGGGCTGAGATCCACGCGAACCACAACAAGATGGTGAGCAACCCTGGGAAGGGCTGATATCCACACAAAAAGAAAAAAGACAAAAAACAACAAACCCTGGGAAGGGCTAAGATCCACGCGAACCACAACAAAGATGGTGAGCACCCCTGGGAAGGGCTGATATCCACAAAAAAGAAAAAAAAGACAAAAAACAACAAACCCTGGGAAGGGCTGAGATCCACGCGAACCACAACAAGATGGTGAGCACCCTTGGGAAGGGCTGATATCCACAAAAAGAAAAAAGACAAAAAACAACAAACCCTGGGAAGGGCTGAGATCCACGCGAACCACAACAAAGATGGTGAGCACCCCTGGGAAGGGCTGATATCCACAAAAAAGAAAAAAAGACAAAAAACAACAAACCCTGGGAAGGGCTGAGATCCACGCGAACCACAACAAAGATGGTGAGCACCCCTGGGAAGGGCTGATATCCAAAAAAAGAAAAAAAAAGACAAAAAACAACAAACCCTGGGAAGGGCTGAGATCCACGCGAACCACAACAAGATGGTGAGCACCCCTGGGAAGGGCTGATATCCACAAAAAGAAAAAAGACAAAAAACAACAAACCCTGGGAAGGGCTGAGATCCACGCGAACCACAACAAAGATGGTGAGCACCCCTGGGAAGGGCTGATATCCACAAAAAAGAAAAAAAAGACAAAAAACAACAAACCCTGGGAAGGGCTGAGATCCACGCGAACCACAACAAGATGGTGAGCACCCCTGGGAAGGGCTGATATCCACAAAAAGAAAAAAGACAAAAAATAACAAACCCTGGGAAGGGCTGAGATCCACGCGAACCACAACAAAGATGGTGAGCACCCCTGGGAAGGGCTGATATCCACAAAAAAAAGAAGACAAAAAACAACAAACCCTGGGAAGGGCTGAGATCCACGCGAACCACAACAAGATGGTGAGCACCCCTGGGAAGGGCTGATATCCACAAAAAGAAAAAAGACAAAAAACAACAAACCCTGTGAAGGGCTGAGATCCACGCGAACCACAACAAGATGGTGAGCACCCCTGGGAAGGGCTGATATCCACAAAAAAAAAAGACAAAAAACAACAAACCTTGGGAAGGGCTGAGATCCACGCGAACCACAACAGGATGGTGAGCAACCCTGAGAAGGGCTGATATCCGCAAAAAGAAAAAAGACAAAAAACAACAAACACTAGGAAGGGCTGAGATCCAAGATAACCAACCGGCGACGATAACCGGGGGTTACGTGATGGGTGACCGGCGACGATACCCGGCCCCGACAAGATGATCGACCGGCGACGATAACCGGCGATCACGAGATGGATGTCCGGCGACGAAAACCGGCTCCGACAAGATAACCAACCGGCGACGATAACCGGGGGTTACGTGATGGGTGACCGGCGACGATACCCGGCCCCGACAAGACGATCGACCGGCGACGATAACCGGCGATCACGAGATGGATGTCCGGCGACGAAAACCGGCTCCGACAATATAACCAACCGGCGACGATAACCGGGGGTTACGAGATGGGTGACCGGCGACGATACCCGGCCCTGACGAGACAATCGATCGGCGACGATAACCGGTGATTACGAGATGGATGTCCGGCGACGAAAACCGGCTCCGACAAGATAACCAACCGGTAACGATAACCGGGGGTTACGAGATGGGTGACCGGCGACGATACCCGGCCCCGACGAGACAATTGACCGGCGACGATAACCGGCGATTACGAGATGGATGTCCGGCGACGAAAACCGGCTCCGACAAGCGGTGACACCTGTAGAATCGTATCAAAAGACTGTACAGGGGTCATTTTTCATTTTAAATGTTGTGTCACATGCATTGAATAAGTGATAATTCTGTACGTGATCCATGCAGGTTAGGTGTCAAGGTCCTAGCCTATCAGAGTCAAAAGCAATGGTTGCCAAGAACGATGTGCGAGGACGAATTCCAAGGATGCCCTTCAAAGCTAGTCAGGAGAATAACTTCCTTTGATGACAATGGGATGGAATAAGGTGATTACGAGAGGGGTGACCGGATATGAGACCCGACATTCACAGGACAATCGACCGGATACGAGACCCGGCGATTACGAGACGAGCGACAGGTTAGGGATTGATGCATTGACACCTTTACAAATGTGTTGCATGCCTTACATCTTGCATTACATCATAAGTTGTATGTGTTGCACTGTCATTCATGCATCGTGTGTCTACTTCTTTATCATGTTCATTTCATTTAACATTTCATAAACATGATAAAGAGGGGCAGCTGTAGACACCCAAATTTTGCGCTTCGTATACTAACCATGACAGGAGGGCAAAATCGTCAAATGAACCGGCCTGTGAGAGCGAGGGATGCACAAGTGCGAACACTCGACGCCACCGCAACGATTTGCAAATCAGAACCGACGTGACAGCAGGGCCGTCCGAAATGAGCATGCCCGAATGATGTGGCACGTCTCCCAGTGATTCTCGGACTGCAAAATACAAGCCTGTCGGCGAAAACCGACGTCACGACACGAGAAACAAGGTGCGGTTCGGAAAACGAGAAAAGCAGCCCACCCAGCCGCGGATTGATCTGCGGCCAAACGATCAAAATAATGGTGGTGCGCACGGGACTCGAAACCAGGAAACCAGCTGAGTGCGATGGGGGTGGGCCAGCCAGCCGCAGATCAATCTGCGGCCAGCCGCAGATCAATCTGCGGCTGCCCTAAACCAGCCTATTTCAGCTTAGTTTCGTTGCAGCATACAGGGGGTTGGAAGAATTTGAAGGAAGAAGAATTCTGCAGCAGCAAGAACACGGAAATAGAGAGAAAAAGGAGCAAATTTTGCAATCAAATAGGAAGAAAAGAGAGGAAAAAAAGAGAGGATTTATATTCTTTGATTTTGATTGTACCAAATATACTCCTTATCTTAGTCAAATACACAAGTTCACATCCATTTGAGATCATTTGCAAGGTGAAAATTCCCTTTGTTCTAGCAATTTATATCCTATTGTTTGGTTAAATTAAATGTAGTTTTTCTTGTATATTGTTGTGGATCTATGGATTGAGGACTATTAGTGAGGTTTCCAAAATGGAACGAAATTCCTCCTAATGGCCCGATGATATCCATTTGGTAAATTTTTAGCTCGTTATATTAATGTAGCGATTTTGGATGTGAGCCTAGGAGCGCGACCCCGTGGTCCAAATCCGATGATGGACATCGTTTGATATATGTAATAAATTCGATGTACCTTTCATTGTAAATATGTAATCGTCGGGCCTTAAAACGACGCCAAGGCGAGAATCGTGTTTAAGGCCCCGAAAATAGTGAAACTTGTGAGTGTAGGCGTTTGGGGTTATTTTGATGGCTTACATGCCCATGAATAGCTCCGACGCGTGTTTATGCTTGATTTGATTTATGACACGAAATTGATTCCAAAGCCAAATGATAAGATTTTCATAAAAATCAATCAAATTAGGTTGTTAGCATCACGAGAATTAAAAGGAGAAGTGCTAACGAATGTCGATTCCTATTTAACGAGAAAGCTAAAGAAAATCGTTTTCAGAAATCACAAAAATTGTTTCATAAAATAAGTGACGTTGTATTAAACCGTTGTGCATAGGGTTAAAGAGATCCTAGAAATTGCCCATCATTTGAGTTACGAGGGCAACGTATAGATCTCGATTCCTATTTTGACGAAGGTTTAAAACTCTTGTTTTTGCCAAAACGACACCTAATGAAAATCTCATAGTTTTTGACAATTAAAATCAAATCTTTTCTCATAAAGCTTTCTCGTGTATGCCGAAAAGACATTCCGAAGCATTCTCAAATTAAAGCACGACTTTCCCTAAAAATCCAAATGATTCTTTCATACAAACTCACCACAACACACACACGCGCGCACACACACACACACATTCGAGAATTAAAGGATAGGAATGCATCAAGATTGCGGTAACCGTGTTTCACGGAAGTCGGGGGGTGCCTAACACCTTCCCCTCGCTTAAGCAAGTCCCCGAATTCTATGAATCTCGGTTCGCAGACCAATCAATTCGGAGTCACATATGAGCCAGCGATTTACAAGAAAACGAAAATTCGGATGAGTTGGTACATCCATTTCAAATATACCAACTGGCGACTCTGGTTAATTGGCTCATCATAAAAAATGATATTTCAAAACCCCGTCGACATTCAAGCCGACCTTTTCCAAAAAATCATCTAATCAAAAGGCTAAAATCGGAAAAGGACAAATATCGCATAAGCGGATAAAACCGGCGTCGACAGGTGTATGTAATAGATTCAAGATGCTTGTTTTGTAACGTGTAACTGTCGGGCCTTAAAACGACGCTAAGGCGAGAATCGGGTTTAAGGCCTCGTATTAGTGGAATATGTGATTGTTGGCGTTCGGGGATATTTTGATGGCTTACATGCCCGTGAATAGCCCCGACGCGTGTTTATGTTTGATTAGATTTCGTGACACCAAAAATGATTCCAAAGGATTAAACGATAAAGATCTTTCCTAAAATCAATCAAAGTAGGATATTAGCATCACGAGGCTAAAAATTTGGAAATGCTAATGAATGTCGATTCCTATTAAACGAGAAGGCCAAAGAAAATCATTTTCAAACATCATCAAAAAATGGCTTTTATGAATGAAATGAAATATTTTAGTAAATCTTTGTGCATAGGGTTAAAGACATCCTAGAAATTGCCCATCATTTTACGAAGGCAACGTATAGATCTCGATTCCTATTTTGACGAAGGTTTAAAATTCTTGTTTTTGCCAAAACGACACCTAATAAAAAACCTCATAGTTTTTGACAATGAAAATCAAACCTTTTGCATGAAAAGAGGGAGCTTTCTCGTATTAATAGAAACGACGCTCTGAAACATTCTCAAATTAAGGCACAACTTTCCCTAAAAATCCAAATGATTCTTTCATACAAACTCACCACAACATTCACATAAGCACACCCACATACACCCGCACATATACACATTTTATGAATCAAAGGATAAGACAGCATCAAGATTGCGGTAACCGTATTTCACGGAAGTCGAGGGGTGCCTAACACCTTCCCCTCACTTAAGCAAGCCCCCGAACTCTATGAATCTCGGTTTGCAGACCAATTAATTCGGAGTCACATATGAGCCATCGATTTATAAAAAGGACGAAAACTCGGATGAGTTGGTACATCCATTTCAAATATACCAACTGGCGACTCTGGTTAATTGGCTCATCATAAAAAAATGATCTTTCAAAACCCCGTCGACATTAATGCCGACCTTTTCCCCAAAAGCATCTAATAAAAAGGCTAAAATCGGAAAAGACGAAAAACCGGCGTCGACAACTAGTAATTTAATTATTTATCCTTAAATAATAGATGAAGCCAATAAATATTTTGTTATTGCTTAACTACTAATCAAGTATGAATTAATTTAATAATTTAATTATTTGCCAGTAAGTATTTAATTATTATTTAATTAATATTAAATAATAATTAAGTATGAATAAGATTAATAAAATAATTATTTATTATTTATCAATGAATAATAAATAAGGATGATAAATATTTAATTATTATTTAATTGATATTTAATAATTAAGTATGGATAAAGGTAATAAAATAATTACTTATTATTTATCAATGAATAATAAATACCGATAATAAATATTTAATTATTATTTAATTAATATTAAATAATAATTAAGTATGAATAAAGTTAATAAAATAATCATTTATTATTGAGTAATAAATAAAGATAATAAGAACTTAATTATTATTTAAGTAACAATAATAATAATTAAGTATGGATATAGCTAATGCATTAATTATCTAATTAATGGTGGATAAGGGAAATAATTTCGTAATTACCCTTGAAAGAGAGTAATAGCTTAGTGTAAATAGGACTTAAATAACCTGTTTATTTGTTACCACTGTTAGTTAGTAATGCATTAATCAATTTATTATTTAGTGTTGTAAATAATAACTTGGGTTATTAAATATTGTTAAGTTGAATATCTAATAAGCATGATTAGTTATTGAGATAATAACTAAAGGTCATTAAGTAATTTCTGATTAGCAAAATATTGAATAGTAAGTTATTGTTAATGTAGCTAATAAAATGCGAAGTGTTTATTTTGCTAAGTAAATCGCGTAAGTGAGTGTATCGATATACGGTATGCAATGCTAATGGATAAACCAACTTTATCAACTGATAGGTTATCCACGGTCAATTAATTAAAGCTAGGATTTAATTGTAGCTGAGCAAACAAGCAAGTTCTCTATTCCGAAACTTTGATTTTTGCAAGTTCTACCTTACCCAACTTTTACATTGAGCAATATTTCTAAACCTTATGCATTATTTTTAATTCATGCAAAAGGTATATATTATTGCAAGTTATTCTTTAAGCTTGAACCTTATCTCCAAGCATGCTTTAAGTGGTCTAATTACTTTTAAAATTATTCAACATCTATGTATTCATTGGCATTCGCCCTTGTGCATTGAATTCGTATATTTATTTAAGTTCAGAAATTTATGAACTATTCATGGTTAAGTCTGAACCCTTGTTCGGTCAGGCAAGTATGTGAAAATCTTATAAGAGCTATCCGAACCAATCAAAGGTAAGGATTCTTAGACTGAATGAACACCTCTTTTATTATAGGGGAGTATCCCATGTACCGAAAATAAGGTACAAATAGCAGAGTTAAATGTTATGCATACACATAGCGTACGCGAGGCTGATCCCCTCAAGTACTCCTTCTGTAGCCAGTAACCAGAGGGTCAACTAGCTATTGACTCCTCTGGAAGTTATTGTTCAAAGTCTATTTGACTATCAATTGTTCTAAAAGCATTTATTGGTATTGCTTCTGATAATTCTATTGTTGAAATCTTTTTCTATATTCCCTTCATCATGATATATCCTTATTGTTGTATTTTAAACTTGCTGAGCAAACTCGTTGCTCATTCTTGCTATATCATGATTTTATTGCAGCTAAACCCGAGACGTCAGGGAAGAACAAAGGAAAAGAAAAGATGAAGTAATAGACTTCATGTAGCAGATTTTAGATTTGCGTATAGTCAATTTCTGTGAATGTAATTTAAACCCTAATTTTTATTTAGGGTATGGATTTGTGTAAGTATTTAAGGTTTTTCGTATTCTGGGACTAGTAACACCTTTGTAATGAACAATGTATGTTTATTATATTCCGCATTTTAGTTACCATATGTTGTTAGAGGTGAATGTTTGCAGTGGATCGTGATGACCGGATCCGGGTATTTGGAGACCCGAATTTGGGGGCGTCACAGGGATAGGCATATTAAGGACATAAGATAGCTTTTCAGCCTTGAGAACTATTCTCAAATTCCTTAACTAATCCGTGTTATTTGGTCCAGTTAATTAGCATCTAATATGCTCTGCAGTGATAGTGAATTAGACATCGTAAAATTCTGTAAATGAATTTGTAATTTAACAACATTTTAGCATACATTCATTTAATTAATTACCAAAATAAATTAGGTCTTTATTTTAAATTGGTATCTCTCACTTTTTCATCAAACTATATTACCCTCAATATATATAGTTCGGCAAATCTAATTAAAGGTTTGCTAGTGAGAATAAGGATCCCATTTCAAATGTATATAGCCTTGTGTGACACAACAAACGATATATAAATAAATAGGTAGACAACTATTGTCAATTACATCACTATGTAACTCCTTATATTTTGCCTCTTAGATTATTTTGATCAAGTGTGACACATCCGAATCAAAATTATCCAAGTTAAGTCCAACCTAGCACTTCCATATATTCGAAAGAAAAACATTGTCCTTGTGTGACACAACAAAACAGCATCGTTCAGTCTATGTATAAGCATCAAATGTGATAAAGCAACATCTTAAATATTTAATACTTGCCTTGTGTGACACAACAAACTCATATTAAATATTTAATACTCTATCGCTTTACCATGCTAGAAGGCGACGTTCGATATTCAAAATATCTTTGAACGCTTAAGACTTAATATAATTTCTTTGAGGGGTTTGTTATTATTTGTCTCATCTTGTTTAGCGCGCATGCACATATATATATAAAATACACGTCATATTATTTAACATGCGAAACATGTTCTATAATATATAATATATACATAGTAAGCATACACATATAGAATACTATATTCTACCCGGATTGATTGTGGACTTTTATTCTAGTTTGGTTCACTAGAGCCACCAAGTGAACCAAAAGGTCAAACCTAGGGTGCAAGAACAAAATTTAAATATAACTATTACATTTAAACCCGGGCTCCATTACAAACGGGTCTTCAAGCGCTCCTTGCTCCTTTGTCTCCAATTCTTCAAGTAATTCTAACTAAACCTATTACATAAACTATTTACAATAAATAGAAACCTTGATCAACAGTCAAGGGGAAGTACATAGGAGGGAGATAGAATTTACATTAAGAAAAAATTAGAGAAGACGAGGTACGCAAACCCCATATATAAAAACCCATACATTCAAGCATCCACTAAAATAAATCCAATCACACATTGGTCAATAGTCCATAATCAATCCCTATTTATTATCATACATATCTCTATATGTATCAATAAATAACATTCATCCCATGAATAATAAAACCATTCCATATATGCATTGATATCATTTAATGGGCAATATTAGTTAGTATAAAATCCAATTTCAACTCCAATTAGTTATCATGGAATCCAATTCCAACTCTAATTAGTTATCATGAAATCCAGTTTCAATTAAAATAAACTTCTTTATTTTAATCATATTCCAAATCAAAATAAACTCTTTTATTTTAATTTATCCAATTTTGAATAAAATAAACTCCTTTATTTTTAATCAAATTCCAAATCAAAATAAACTTTTTTATTTTAATTTATCCAATTTTTATTTTATTTTTTTGCATAAAAATAAACTCTTTTATTTTTAATCAAATTCCAAATCAAAATAAACTCCTTTATTTTAATTTACAAAAATAAAATAAATAAAATAAATAAAATAATAAAATAAAATAATTTTACACAAACAATTATGCCCAATTAAATTGTTCTAAACACATATCAATGTATATACAGAATCAAAACAATTAATAATTCGCATAAAGTTTGGCTCTTGATACCACTGTTAGGTTTGTATAACGCGAACATGCAATCAAATTACATAAATAAAGCGGAAGCGCGATAAAATCAGATTTTAAAATTTTATACAAACCATCACCATGATCTTTCTTTATGCACAATTATTAATTAAACGAAAGAGATGGAGAATAAGAATTATACCCTTGTAGAATTCTAGCTTCCTCGGGTACAAGTTCACCTCCAATTCCTTCGCGTTCTCCTTGAATTCCACCGATTAAATTCCTTCCTTTGATCAACATTAGCCACCCAAGTGTTTGGCCTCTAGAGGTGATCCACCAAGGAATAATACTTTGTTTGTCGATTTAGCAATCAATACATACGTGCAAGTGTACACGGTCAACAAGTAATAAAGTGATAAGAGAGTGTCGAACCCACAAAGAATTATTTAATAATAATTACCAAATACTAACTCATAATCAAATTAATTTTATTTAAACAATTCGATAAAAGATTTTGAATTTTGAAAATAAAGTACTAAACTAACTAATTACTAACTACCAAGAATTGAATTCAGATAAAAAGGCTTAAGATTACAATTTTCCTTAATGTTTCACTTGAATTAATACGCTTCCTGTTAAGTTATATTAATTATTATGGATTTTTAATCAAGAACTCATCAATATCTATAATCATCTCTCGATATATCATAA
This sequence comes from Aralia elata, assembly GCA_034770075.1. NCBI lineage: Eukaryota > Viridiplantae > Streptophyta > Magnoliopsida > Apiales > Araliaceae > Aralia > Aralia elata. The sequence goes on along the minus strand of CM068387.1, from coordinate 52,888,573 downwards.
ACAAATCAACTTAAATCCACACAAGATAGAATTAAGATGAACACCCTAGTTAACTAATTCACTATATCTCTATGTGAATTATAATTAAAAAGGAATTAAAGCTCAGGTTCTATTTCAGATTACATGCGGCGTATAGGTATATCTCTATCCTAAACACAAATCATGAATTCCATCTACAGCAGAATACACAATCACATGCTATTATGATTAGGTCTAAATCTATAATCCATCTCTCGAGTTCATATAGATTACCACGGTAATTGTTGATCAAACAATTAAGCAATTAATCATAAATCATAATAGACAATCCGACAATAATCAACAATAATTAACAAGGAAGCATATCAATAAAAGCTACGCATTAAAATCCATTGTAATCTTAAAAAGAAATTAGTTCATGATTGAATTAAAATCCATAATCCATAATTGATAAAGCATTCAAGAATACAAAATAAAAGATTAGGGAAGAGAATAGAATCTGTAATTGCAATCCTTGAGTCTCTCCTTCAGCTCTTGTGATGAATCCTTCTTGCTTGCTCAATTGCTTCAAGCCTCCCTCTCTTTCTCCCAAACTAGGGTTAACAAAAAGTAGCAAGATCTCTAAACTAGGGTTAACAAAAAGTAGCAAGATCTCTCCTATTCTATGTCTCACATCATGTATTTATAGGTTCTAGTTAAAGTCCTAAACCAATTAGAAGTTACAATCCTTGTTCCATTCAATGAGGGTAAAAAATAAGCTTTTTAAAAACCCGACGCAGCGCGGCCGCGCCCATATTTGGCCTAGGAAGCAGCGCGGCCGCGCCCAAGTGCCAGAAATTATGTTTTCCACTCTGCAGACCAGCGCGGCCGCGCCCAAAATACACTAGGAACCGGCGCGGTCGCGCCCGACCAAATTCTGCTCGGACATCTGTTGGTAAAATGGTCATAACTTTTGATCCGGGAGAAGTTATGGGGCCTGCCACATATCAAATAGAAGCTCTCGACGAGATATACAACTTTCCTTCTTTGAGAATTGAGAGATTCATATTGGATCAAAGTCGAAATTGGGCTTGAAGTGAGTGCAATGCAAATGACAACTCCAAACTTTGAGGTTCAACGTCCGTTGGTAAAACGATCATTACTTTCTCATCCGAACTCCGATTGTGACGATTCAAGATGTTCTGGAAAGCTAAGGAGTAGCTCTACAATACAATCCAAGTTCCAAACCAAGAACATATATCCAACCTAGTATTAAAAGCCCTGAAATCTTCCCTTCTTGCGTTTGCTTGCTTATTGTACTCCAAAAGATGTTCGGATTGCGTTTCTTTGCTTCTTCCTACAAAATAACACAAAAACACTATAAATACCTAATGCTAACTTAAAATACTTAAGAACTCATAAATTATCAAGCCAAACGTACTCAATTCATAGATGTAAAACCCACTCATCATACTTGTTCAAGAAGATGAGTGTTAGCAAAACCCTAGTTTCTGTCTCTATAGAAATTGTAAGTACTCTCCACAATTCTTATGTAAGAGTGTGTAACCCTAATCTATGATAAGACTCCTCTTATTTATAGATGTAGGAATAATCCTTCCCTAAACTATTTAGGATTAGGGTTTCAATTATAATTAAACTCCTTTAATTAATTATGTTCCTAATCCGATTAGGAATTTGTGAGAGAGTACTTCTATTAATTAATTCCCAATCCCTATTAGGAAATAAATAATAGTTCTATTAATTAATTCTCAATCCCTATTAGGAATTAAATAATAGTAATAGTAATAATAATAATAAGACTCCTCTTATTAATTTATATTTAATATTTCCAAAATATTAAATAATAAATATTAAGCTATTTAATTTATTCTATCTCCATAGATTAAATTAAATACACTTAACTTATTATTACAATTATGTCATTTACTTCTTAAATAAATATTTTTCTTTTGCGGTGTGACCCTTTAGGTTCTCCATATTAAACCGGTTGTGAATAAATCAATTAGAACAATTCTAATCTTATTTAAATAAATAAATTAAACTATTTAATTCATTTAAATAAATAATATTTATTCTACAATAAGGGTAAGCCCCCTTAGCGATCAACGACTTTTCAGATAATATAGATTTCAACATTAATCATAAAAGAACCTTTCAGTGCATAGTTACCATACAATTCAATCCTTCTACCATACAATGTCCCAATTAAATATAAGACATGGAATTACTGTCAAGTCTTATTTTATTTAATTATATGTATTTTAATTCTCAAATGCACAACTCTAAATAATGCAAATTAGAAACTCTTTTCTAATTTCATTCTACCTTGGCCAATGACTACTGAGTTGTCATTTATCGAATCACATAGGACATTCACATCTTTTACTAGATGTGGTAGATTCTTTGTTGATCATTCACCTATCTCCATGTACAACTTATTATACCCAATCATACCCTTTGTTATACCCTAAAGGTCTTAAGGGACATGTCAAAGTATAACTCATCATACACAAGATACTATGATGATCTCAAGTCCAAGGATCACTTGTACTACTATCACTAGAGGAATTCCTATTGACAGGCGAGTAAAACTCCATTAGGTATTCCTTAGCGAGCCACGTTCAGTGAACTTATTCTCCAATAAGCACCTACATACTTGCTTTAGTGTCTCCACACAAATGATTATGAGATCAATCATCCTCTTCTTAAGAGCAAGCAACGTATGTACTAATCTATCCGGATTCACTAATCCCCTTTTTAGTAATCCAACGATTAGGAACGATTTTAGTTTGTGATCTATCTAGAATTTAGATCTTATTAGCATGATCACCATCATGATTCTAAAAGCATTGCTCAAAACTATGAGTTTATCATATTTAATATAACAGCACTATGTAGATAATATAAAATGCCTTTAATAACCGAATAAGATTACAAAGTATATGCTACATCATATCAAATATGATTGGCTTGTGTGCATACTACTTTCACTTTTAACCATTTTGTCATCAAGCAAAACTCATATAATGAATTATAGTAATCTCATGCAGATCTTTTAACAATCTCCCCCTATGAGAATGGACTTAAGAGTCTCATGCAGATTTCTAACACATATCATACATGCTACTTTTCACATATCATATAAAGATTGAGGTCCATAACTCAATCAACTTAGTCATAAATTGACTTTCATAATTTATAGCGCATCATAGGTAATTCAACATACTCATTTCAGTACAGATTATAATAAATCAATATCCAATTCATATAGCACATAAGAACTGAAAGACTTGCCTTGTGTGTAGATTATAACTTATAGCTACATGTGCTTCACGTATCTACATGGTTTTAGTCCACACATAGGCACACGTCAATCATACATTCAAAGCACATACATAGATCGCATTGATTCAATGAAATCATTAGTTTACATTGACTCTTAATCTTTTCTTTAGTTTACTCATTTTAAAACTAATTCAATTCATACTTTATTAAGTTAATACGTGCATAGCTAGATGGGACACCATTTGAGTCACCTAATACAGCATAAGTAACTCATCTACACATGCCCCTAGGTTTGGTTTAACAAATAAAGCTTATTGGCAACTCTGCAGCACGACGCGGTCGTGCTGCAATTAAGCCTGGGAGTGGTGCGGCGGCGCTACTCCTTTTCAAGCCCAGAACTGAGTTGTTTCTAACTCTGTTCTATCTCTATCTTGCTAGGGTCCTTCAATCGTACCATACAACATATATACACATGTTTTTAAGTTATACATTCTCAATGAAGTTATTACATTGATTCTATCTTATTTCTTATAACATTCATTTCATTCGTGGACTTTTAACCAATCTTCATTTTACTAGCGAATCTTTTAGTAATCTGTACTTGGCACGGTCATTCTATGCCTGAACAACCAAAATATTATAGGACCCTTGCATTACTTTTCAAGGGACTCATATACACTTGCCTCTAGGTTTAGTTTTTAAATAAACCAGTCGTGCCTTTGACATAAGTCTCTTAATCAATCTTCACTGTGATTTAGACATGTACTTAATGCACAGTTTAGTTTACATTACCTCTTAGCCCGCTCTTGTTTCATTTTTATTGAGAATTATCTTTCGAATCTTTTGAAATCTTAGCTTATATTAAACTTTATTTATTTCTTATAGTGTTTGATTCATTTGAATTAAAACACTATTTAAGTCCCTTTACTTCCAATCACGGTGTGTCGACGCTTGAACGTCATACGTGCATTTGGTCTTTTACAAGTACTCAAGCGATACACTCGTGCGTACGCTTAACATTTCATTACGTTCATTACATATTCCTTAAATCAACTTCTACATTGATTAGTGTTAAGCACATTTATTTTTCATAATGTTCATCTTTTATAACGGAAAACAATGTCTTTTATTGTTGGGAGCATTGCATGTAGTATATGCGAATGCCTGACGCCCTTCGATTGCCTTCGACTACACAACAGTCCTAAAAATAGCCACTTTTAGCCCTGCTCCTGACCTCAAATCTCAAAGATTAAAGAATGAAAGTTGTAGGTCTACTCTTCTTCTTTCCGGATCATCTTGAATCGCCCCAATCGAAGTTCGTATGCAAAAGTTATGTCCATTTTACTACAGGAGGTCAAAATAATCACACCTGACACTATTTAGGCGCGGCCGCGCCCAAAACAAGCTTATGGGCAGCGCGACAGCTCCCAAACTGTAGAGTACATAATGCCCATTTCCAGATTTTGTCTATTGGATGCACCTACTTCAAATCCTCATAACTTCTTCACCCGATATCGAAATTAGTTCGTTCACGAGGCTATGGAAAGTTTATAACATCTACATACATCCCCTCGGACAAAATAATTTTTAAGGTTCTTTAACAAATAATTACATAGACTCAAAAGTCCATGTTATTCATAGTTTTCATTCAAAACTTAATTGGTTCAAATTCGTAAAATTGCTTTGTGACTTAGTTTGATTCACCCAAACATCGTAGAACATATCGTAATATATGTATAATTGCTTCTTGGCTCACCATCTTAGCTATTTATTAGTTTTTAACAAGATTTTCTCATTCAAGCATTTTATCAAATACTTAACGTGCGTTCTTCATTTATACAGATTTCATAGATATTTATTTGTTGATTATCTAGGATTTCACCATGGAAATCCTCCAATCTTGTTTGTCCTCACAACAACAACTAGGCTCCATGTTTCTAAGTTTCATCACACAATAATTACACAATCAACCCAATACATGGTTACCTATTATACATGTAACTTCTAATTCATTTTTCTACTTTTATTTTCAATGTTTAGAAAAAGAAAAAGATGAGAGAATTCATGATTTGAATTGAGTTCTTACCTTGATTGCCCTTCCAATTGTTTACTACTTTGCTTCAATTCGTGCCTTAGTTCTGCAGAATTTTTTCTAAGTCTTGGGAACTTGTGGAGCTTGACAAACTTTGGGATTGAGAGAGAGAGAGAGAGAAGAGGGCTGGGGGATGGAGAGAGAGGAGGGAAGGAGCTGAGCTTAGCTTGGGTTGCTTGGTGCCATGCCTATTAAGCTTAAGGCATGGCACCTCCTGCTAAATCCCCCTTGACACATCCTTGATATTGAGCAGCTCTGATGAGTGCATAATGTTCTATAATTTTGATTCCTTTATGTTTGGTTTTATTACATGTTTTGTGTATATGGACCTATTAAGGTGTTTATTGATTACAGGAGGAATTGGAGCTAAAAACAGGGAAAAGAAGAAAATTCCTAGACTTAAGGATGCATGATCTTGACTTGAAACTTGGATTTTATTGTAGATCTACATTTTAGCTTTCCGGATCATCTTAAATCGCCTCAATCGGAGTTCGTATGAAAAGGTTATGACCTATTTACTAACGGACAATGAACTTCAGATTTTCGGCTTGCCATTTACATAACAGTCACTTCAGGGCCAATTTTGACCTTTATCCAGCCTGTATCTCTAAAAACTCAAAGAATGAAAGTTGTAGATCTCGTCGAGATCTTCGATTTGATAGGTGGCCGATCCCGTAACTCTTCCTGAATCAAAAGTTATGGCCATTTTTCCAAAGGACGTCGCAGCAGAAAAGTTGAGCGCGGTCGGCACAGAAATGGCTTGTTTTCGGCACTGTCGGCGTTGAAGCCTCTGTAGTTCAGCGCTGTCGGCGCTGAATCTAGTGTTTTTGAGCGCTGTCGGTGCTAAAACGTGGCACGGATCCTGAAGACGCGTTTTTTCCTGAGTTATTTTCATAATTTGAGAGATTTCTGATATCTTTTCCAATTCTAATGTAACTAGGATGTTTTCTTAGATAAGATATTATCTTAGGACTATAAATACATGTAATTATTTAGATATTAGGGACATTCACATCCATCTACTTCTTCTACAATTGTAACCCTAATTGGAGAAGATTGGAGTCATGTTAAGCTAAGTTTTGTTTTCAGTTCTAAGGGATGTTGAACCTTATTTACGGTTAATGATTTAATTAAGTATTCATTATTTATTTCTTCTTATATGGAATTCATTCTTGATAATCTGATTGAATTGTTTGAATGTTATTTGGTTTAATTGATTTGATTTCTGCAGGATTAAATTGGTTAACTAATATCATCTGCTAGATTAAGATATAGTATTAAGCAAACGATATTGTATCTGGTCATAAGTAGCAATTAATAATACTTGATTGTGGACAAACTTTTGGGTGTTATTATGATTATCAGAAGGCAAGCTAAATAATCCCTGATAGTGTGATTGTTGTTTGGAATAGTCTAATTCTCTAATCCTTAATGCTGCTGTTATATTAAATCTAGACTGATAGTTCTAGGTTATATGATAGTTAGGGTCTAGTGGGGGCGATTGTCACATTAGATTTAAAACCTAAGGAGGATTTCGGATAATTAGCGATTGCGGTTATCTAGGACTATTAATTTTATTGAAGGATAAATAATGTTACGCTTCATTAATCTGTCATTGTAAAAAGGTGATACTGAACTTATGAACTGAAACTTTTAATTCATTAGTTAATTTTATTTATTTACTTTTGTTAATTAGTTAATTAAACTCAAAACCCCCAATCTTTATTTTCATTGTTTAATTAGATTTAGGAAAATAAAAGAATAAATATAAAACAATTCACTCTATGTGGGATCGACTCTTGCTTGTCACTATACTGATTTCTGTATTAGTAGAGTAGAAGTAAGGATTTAATTTTGGGGTGTTAACGACAGCTCCCAAATTTTGGCGCCATTGTCGGGGAGTGTTATTTATTTTTTTTATTTATTCTTTGTTTTTGTTTATTTATTTATTTATCTTTTATTTTTATTTTTAGTTTAAGACTCGATTCTCTCACTCTTTTGAATTGAAATTTGATCCAGATCTAGAGAAAATTGCACGGGGAGATGGCTGCTGCAAACCACAACAGGACTTTGAAAGAATTAGTTTCTTCTAATCTCGATCAACCAATACTGTGTATTGAATATCCTACTTTAGATGTTGCTTTTGAATTAAAATTAGGACTAATCCACCTTTTGCCTACTTTTCGTGGTCTTATAGGTGAAGATCCATACAAGCATCTAAAGGAGTTTCGTGTAGTATGTTCCACCATAAAACCACAAGGAGTAACAGAGGAACAAATCAAGCTTAGAGCTTTTCCATTCTCATTAGCAGATTTGGCAAACGATTGGTTGTACTATCTACCTTCAGGATCAATACGATCATGGAACGAAATGCAAAAGTTGTTCTTGGAGAAGTACTTTCCTGCTTCAAGAGTTGCTACCATAAGGAAGGAGATATGTGGCATCCAGCAGTTCAATGGAGAGACTCTTTATGAGTATTGGGAAAGGTTCAAGAAGCTGTGCTCTAGCTATCCACCACATCAAATCGATGATCAACACCTGATCCAGTACTTCTATGAGGGATTGTTGCCCATGGACAGGAGTATGATTGATGCAGCGAGTGGAGGAGCACTAGTTGATAAAACTTCAGAGGTTGCGAAGAACTTAATTGCAAACATGGCAGCAAACTCATAGCAGTATGGAACTGGGATTGATCATACACTTACAAGGGTGAATGATGTAAGCACTTATAATCTTGAATGTCAAATTTCTGATTTAACTGCTTTGGATCGACAGATGGTTACAGGGAACATGCAAAAAGCAAGAGTATGTGGAATTTGTTCAAAATCAGGGCATAATACAGATGATTGTCCAATACTGCAAGAGGATGTCATTGTTCATCAAGTCAATGTTGTAGGGACATTCCTAGGACAACATCAACAACAATATGATCCTTATTTTGACACTTACAATTCAGGATGGAGAGATTATCCCAACTTGAGCTATGAGGACAATAGGCAACCTGATTTTCAACAGATGCAACAGCAGTACCAATATGAACAAGCAATTCCTTCCAATTCTGAACCATCTCTTGAGGACATGTTTAAAGCCTTCATGACCTAAGCACAACAGTTCCAGCATGAAACAAAGACTTCCATACACCAGTTGGAGAATCAAGTTAGTTAGCTTGCTACAACAGTTGGTAGATTGGATTCTCAAGGCTCAGGGAGGTTACCCTCACAGATAGTTGTCAATCCAAGAGAGAATGTAAGTGCAATTACATTGAGAAGTGGTGAGGATATATGGCAGCAAGAAAAGTCAGGGCTTTCCTTACAAAACAAGCCAAACAAAGGTGAAACAGGCAACAATGTTCTGAACAGACACAAGTGTCAACCTTTCTCTGAGTATGAACCAGTGCTTCCTTTTCCTCAAGTCTTAACAAAGAGATATAGAGTTGGAAAACATTTAGAGTTATATATAGAGGAGTATGAAAAATTCCTGGCAGAACTGGAGAGGAAGGGACAAAAGCTAAATAATACTGAGAAGGATGCCAAGGAGGAGATAGAGCTATCTAAGGTAATTCCTAACTCTTCTATTCAGATTGAGACTAACCCATTACTTTGTCTATCCAGGTATCCAAAGACTAAGGAGGAGGAGAAAGATGTAGATGTAGATGAATTGATAATTCCGACAGATTTCTATAATGAGAATATGGATGATACACTGATTGATGAGTGCAAAGATACATTGGCTATGGAGTTTGATGATGCAACTGTTCAGTTCAGCATTAATGAGGACATGTGGTATCTTGGTATTGTTAATTTTGTTTTTGCTATTGATGTTTTTGACCCTATAATGCAGAAATCTTTTGAGCCAATACAACAGGAGGATTTAAGGGCTGTAGTTTCTAATAGCTGGGAGATAGAGGAAGATGTATTAATGGAGCAGAATCAAGCTTTGAAGGATACTCCTAATTTAGAATTGGAACCATTACCAGCTCATCTGCAGTATACCAGTCCGATTACATAGATTGAGAGGAACGATGTCGAGCCAATGACAATAAACAAGGGCAGCTGTTTGGGAGGCAACCCATGATCTCAGATTTGATTTTTCTATCCCTTTCCTTTTTAGTTTATTAGTTACATGATAGTTAGTAGTACTTTCTTCTTTGCATGATTGTCTTACATTGGGGACAATGTAAGGTTTGAGTGTGGGGGAGGGGTTTAGGTTATATTTAGGTTTACTCTGAGTAGTTTTGTGGAAAACATTCTTGGCTCTAAAAATTTTCTACATGGATGCTAATTGATAGAATTTGATTGATGAAAAATTGGTTGATGAATGATGATAACTAAGTCATGATCCATAGTAACTGATTTGAATTGAATTTGTATTGCATGAGTTCTTGAACATGAGATATGTGCTTATTTGGCTGAGTTATCTGTGGAGTTGTCTTTGTGCACTAATTTCATGATATTAGAACTGTCTATCTGCTGGTTTTGTTTGCAGGATCATGTGAAAAAGAAAAAAATGAAAATTTTGAAAACATTTGAAGTAAATTGAAAAATGCAAAAGAGAAACATGTGGTGGGTTGAGATGGAGCGTAAAACGCACTCACCCATAAACACATGCAGTGAGATGGAGCGTAAAACGCACTCGTTGGTGAGAGGACAAGTGAGATGGAGCATAAAATGCACTTACTTAAGAGAGAATGAAAAAAGGTGAAACGGAGCATAAAATGCATTCACCTAGAAAAAATGAAGTTGATGGTTCTGGAGAAAAAAAAAATAGCAGAGGAAATAGGTTCTGAGTTTTGAGTCAGTGTGCACGGCTGTTGTTCCATGATAACTGAGTTGAGTATGTGTTTATCATAGGAAGGATACTTATGTGGACATAGTTTGATTTAGAGATGTTCGGTGGAGAATGTCGAGGTTATTATAGTACATTGATTGATAAAGTGTTGACCAAATTTCTGTTAGTTAGTGTTGATATTCATGGATTGGAATTAATTTAAATCTTTTGAAAGTTTGGTTAAATGAATCTCTGATGAAGTTAATATCACCTTTGTTTTGATTTACACGAGGACGTGTAAAGACTAAGTGTGGGGGAATTTGATGAGTGCATAATGTTCTATAATTTTGATTCATTTATGTTTGGTTTTATTACATGTTTTATGTGTATATGGACTTATTAAGGTGTTTATTGATTACATGAGGAATTGGAGCTAAAAACAGGGAAAAGAAGAAACTTTCGAGACTTAAGGATACATGATCTTGACTTGAAAACTTGGATTTTATTGTAGATCTACATTTTAGCTTTCCGGATCATCTTGAATCGCCTCAATCGGAGTTCGTATGAAAAAGTTATGACCTATTTACTAACAGGCGATGAACTTCAGATTTTCGGCTTGCCATTTACACAGCAGTCACTTCGGGACCAATTTCGACCTTTATCCAGTCCGTATCTCTGAAAACTCAAAGAATGAAAGTTGTAGATCTCATCGAGATCTTCGATTTGATAGGTGGCAAGTCCCGTAACTCTTCCTAAATCAAAAAAAATATGGCCATTTTTTCAAAGGACTTTGCAGTAGAAAAGTTGAGCGCGGTCGGCGCTGAAATGGCTTGTTTTCAGCGCTGTCGGCGCTGAAGCCTCTGTAGTTCAGCGCTGTCGGCACTGAATCTAGTGTTTTTGAGCGCTGTCAGCGCTGAAACATGGCACGGATACTGAGGACGCATTTTTGCCTGAGTTATTTCCATAATTTGAGAGATTTCTGATATCTTTTCCAATTCTAATGTAACTAGGATGTTTTCTTAGATAAGATATTATCTTAGGACTATAAATACATGTAATTAGTTAGATATTAGGGACATTCACATCCATCTACTTCTTCTATAATTGTAACCCTAATTGGAAAAGATTGGAGTCATGTTAAGCTAAGTTTTGTTTTCAGTTCTAAGGGACGTTGAACCTTATTTACGGTTAATGATTTAATTAAGTATTCATTATTTATTTCTTCTTATATAGAATTCATTCTTGATAATCTGATTGAATTGTTTGAATGTTATTTGGTTTAATTGATTTGATTTCTGCAGGATTAAATTGGTTAATTAATATCATCTGCTAGATTAAGATATAGTATTAAGCAAACGATATTGTATCTGATCATAAGTAGCAATTAATAATACTTGATTGTGGACAAGCTTTTGGGTGTTATTATGATTATCATAAGGCAAGCTAAATAATCCCTGATACTGTGATTGTTGTTTGGAATAGTCTAATTCTCTAATCCTTAATGCTGCTGTTATATTAAATCTAGACTGATAGTTCTAGGTTGTATGATAGTTAGGGTCTAGTGGGGCGATTGTCACATTAGATTTAAAACCTAAGGAGGATTTCGGATAATTAGCGATTGCGGTTATCTAGGACTATTAATTTTATTGAAGGATAAATAATGTTACGCTTCATTAATCTGTCATTGTAAAAAGGTGATACTGAACTTATGAACTGAAACTTTTAATTCATTAGTTAATTTTATTTATTTACTTTTGTTAATTAGTTAATTAAACTCAAAACCCCCAATCTTTATTTTCATTGTTTAATTAGATTTAGGAAAATAAAAGAATAAATATAAAACAATTCACTCTATGTGGGATCGACTCTTGCTTGTCACTATACTGATTTCTGTATTAGTAGAGTAGAAGTAAGGATTTAATTTTGGGGTGTTAACGATAGCTCCCAAGCTCCTACTTCATATTTTAACTGACTCATCTTTAAATTTTCAGCTCATGCTTCTTCTTAATACCCCCTCCGTACATATTGCGAAATGCTACAGTACGCGCATATGTACCCAAATATTTCTGAAAATTGACTAATTAAATAATTTTAATAATTATGAAAATTATCTTAATAATTATGGAATATTTTTCATAATTATATTTTACCACTTTTACGCGATAAATAATATATTAAAATAATTAATATTCGCTTTATTAATTATTTTAAATTCCCTTATTTAATATATACAACTTCATTTTGTATAATTAAATCTAAATTATCTATTACCTTTTATAAATTGTTCCTATAATTTATTTACATATAATAAATATATATTATAATATATATTTATTATTCACAAAAATCACTTATTGCATATCACGTATTCATTTATGCAATACTATATCACATATCATATCACCAAATAAGAATTTTATTTATTTATTTCTTATTTTAATATTTTTTTGAAAATCTGGGTCATTACATCAGCAGTGAGAACAATTCTCAGATTCCTTAACCAGTCCTAATAATTCGGTTCGGTCAGTTAGTTTGCATTAAGTATGCTTCGCAGTGATATTAGTGAGTTTGACATTTTTCAAATTCTGCAAGTGAAATAGACAACATTTTAGCATACATTCATTTTATTAATTACCAAAATAAATTAGGTTTTTATTTAAATTGGTATCTCCTACTATTTTCATCGAACTATATTACCCTCAATATATAGTTCGACAAGTCTAATTAAAGATTTGCTAGTGAGAATAAGGATCCCATTTCAAATGTATATTGCCTTGTGGTGACACAATAAACTATATATAAATAAATAGGTAGACAACTATTGTCAATTACATCACCATGTAACTCCTTTTAATTTTTTGCCTCTTAAATTATTTTGATCAAGTGGTGACACATCCGAATCAAAATTATTTAAGTTAAGTCCAACCTAGCACTTCCATATAAGTAAAGAGAAAACACCGTTCTTGTGGTGACACAACAAAACAGTATTATTCAATTTCATTATAAGCATTAAATGTGATAAAACAACATCTCAAAAAATTAAAATAAGTGTTGTGGAGACACAACAAACTTATAATGATTAAATGATACTTTATCATTTTATCATGCTAGAAGGCGACGTTCGATATTCCAAATATATTTGAACGTTACAACTTAATATGATTTCTTTAAGGGTTTGTTATTATTTGTCTCATCTTGTTTAGCACAGACACACACACAGACACACACACACACACACACACACACACATATATATATATATATATAATATGCGTCATATTATTTAACATGCGAAACATGTTGTATAATATAATATATATATATATATATAATAAACATGCACATATAGAATACTATATTCTACCTGAATTGATTATGGACTTTTATTCTAGTTTGGTTCACTAGAGCCACTAAGTGAACCAAAAGGTCAAACTTAGGGTGCAAGAACTGAATTTAAATATAACTATTACATTTAAACCCGAGTTCCATTGTGACACCCCCAAATTCAGGTACCAATACCTCGAATTTGGTGCTCACGATAAAATGCATCCATACACCTCTAAACAACATAAATCAACTAATGCGGAATAAAATAAACATATGTTGTTCATTACAAAAGGTTCACTACGGTCCCAAGGTCTACAACCTTAAATAAATACATCGCAGAATACATTAATAATACAAAACTATTCCACGATTACACAACGGGATAGTATATATAACTATTCCTTAAGCTTTCCTTTGCCTTTGTCCGCTTTGGAACTCCCCGGCTTAACTGCAATAGGTTCATGATATAGCAAGGGTGAGCAACTACTTTGCTCAGCAAGTTTAAAAGTAAGAATGAAGATATATCATGAATGAATAAGAATAATAGCTGCATGGATCAATAATTTATGAACGTTGATGAAATAGCTGAAATGACATAATCAAAGTCCAAATGAATCAATGAATAATGATTATTTACTGCTGAGTGGTCCAACCGACCATGAACTTTTGGCCAAAGAGTCAATCATTCGACTAACTCTTTTAAAACCTGGCCCCGTCAGTTGTACTCGAGGGGATCAGCCTCTCGTACACCATGTATATGCATAACATTTAACTCTAACTGCATCGAATAACCGACACATTATAATCCCCTAATAAGGGTTGCTCTCTCAGTCCAAGAATCCGTACCAACTACTGGTTTTGATAGCTTTTAAAATAATAACATGTACATGTCTAGCCGAAACAAATGGCGTAGACTATTTCCTTAAACAGTTCATGAATGAAGAACTTAAATGTTTTCACAATCCAACAACAGATAATGAATTCAAATGCATAAACTGCGAATATCAATAATTATCTTGGAGGTGGAGTAATTGACAATAATTAATCCACTAATATGATTCAAAGGTAATAACTCTATTTGAGTCGTGAAACTTGTAACAATATACAACACCTGTATAAAATATGAAACCTGCTCAAAATATAATTCGAGTAAGGTTAGGGAAACTTGCCCAACACAAGGGTTAGACAAGCGTTAGGAAACTTGCCTGAAGCGCTGCTACAATATTACAACACACGCTCCTTAATATCCTACACAATTAGGTACATATTCACATACAATTAGTCACATACCGGATATCAAATATTTGTTTATACAACTCTATAATATCTCATTCATATAAGAAACAAAATATTAAACAAGGTTATACCCACTAGTTACGGCGTTACGACGCTTGTACGTCTATACGCCAAACTTGCCTATTCGAATGCCCAAGCGACACACAATTGTGTACGCCTAACACGCCTATTCGAATTGTCCAATACCCAATGGTTAATGTTAAGTATCATTATAAATCATAATAATCATGTTTTAGAACTTAGAACATCATTTAACAATGTCGGGAGCATTATACTATGCACACACGCATGACCGACGCCTACCGTCTGCACAATAGCCCTAAAAACGGTTAATTTCAAAATTGTTCCAGGTAATAAATTTCAAATCTAATTAATGGATATTGTAGGTCTATCTCTAAGCTTTCCGGATCATCTTGAATCGCCTAAATCCGAGTCCGTATGAGAACGTTATGGCCATTTTCCCAACGGACGTCGAAGCTGAGTCGGGCAGCGCACACGCGGGCGGGCGGCACCAGGCGCACGGCGTGCGGCAGCGCGCGCGCGCGGGCGCGCGGGGCCTTGGTGCGGGCGCGCGGCTGGCCTGGTGGCCCATGTCAGACATCGCGATTTTGACCCTCCTTCACTCCAATCCTCATAACTTCTTCTCTAGACCTTCAAATTGGTCCGTTTCGGACTCTATGGACTCCTAAGACATAGAGCTACAACATATCAAAAATTCAGAGTTACCCATTAAGATTAACATGGCCGAATATTAGGCCAAAGTATCAACTCATGCTCTGTTTTGCATGTTCTAAGTGTTCTTCACTAAAATCATCACCAAATCTTCGTTTTTACATCTTTTTACTCGATTCCAGTTGGGTTAACTTTGCAACCCTTGGAACTACAATATGATAACAACAAATAAACATAACAATCAAGGAATTATAGCTACAAAGTCCTCTAAATTCGTCCAATAGTCCATGTTCATGTCCAAAGTCCATTGTTCTTCATGTTCTTCATCCTCCTTAAGCATAGGTACGGATTTATTGTGTTTTTGTTTCACTTTGATGTTATTAATGGCTTATGTAACCTCTTAACAACATATATAAACATCCAACACAAACAAAGACAACAAGAATTGCCACAAGAACTAACTCACAAGCACAAAAGCTTATAACCCATGAAAACTTTGAAAAACCTTAACCAAATCAAATGGAATGGATTGAGTTAAAGTTTTACCTCTTGTAGCTACTTATTAGATGGTAGAACTCCTTTAGAGCTTTGTTAGAAACTCTCCTCAACCTCCTTGAGTTCTCCCGAAGCCTTTACTTCAAGTTAGCTCACACCCACTTCTTTCTCTCTCTAGAAGCTTTGAAGGTTGAAGATGAAGATGGTGAAGATGCTTAGCTTGCTATTCCTTCTTCCTCCTTGCTCAAAACCTGAACCTATCCCTCTCTCAATATGCAATGGATGAGTTTGTGAAGGAAAACTTGATTCTCCTCTTCCCCTTTCTTACTTCCAAGCCCTCTCTCCCTATTTGCTCTCCCTCTCTTAGAAAATCTGCTGAAATGAAAATGTTATGGCTGGAGGTGTTTGCCAATTGAAGATGTCTCTTGGTGTATTCAAGGCTTCTTGGAAGAGGGATGGAACATTTAGAAGCTCAAGATATTGGTCTAGCTTGGGAAATGAAATGGGAAACACTAGGTTTCATGGGAGATGGAATGTTTGGCATGCTTGTGCTTGGGAAATGAATTCCCCAACACTTGGTCTCCTCCCCTCCCAACCGTGCACTCCCCTTTCCCTTACACCAAATATGCTGATTTTTGTGCCCACATCCAACATGGGTCAAGTCTTGGGTCATGGGTTGGGTCATGGATTTGGGTTATGGGTTTGGGTCACCCTTAATAAACATTTGGGCCCTTAAATAAATCACCAATGACTCCAAATAAAATTCTAACACTTGGAAAAATCCTAATACGCATATACGCATTAACTAAATTACTCAACATCGAAAAGGACACAAAATTTTATGACGTGAATAGTGCCTCGAGAAACGTGCCCCGTGAATAGTGATTTAGTGACGCTTCGCGAAATCAATTATTCACTTAAACTATAACACGTAAAATTTTATGCATTCACATAACCCAGGTTGTCACACAACCTTTAAACATACAACACAAAAATAATATTAATAAAATAGAATATATTCATTAATATTCAAAAATTCGAATTACAAGGAAAATTCTAAAATTCCCGGTCGTTACATCCATTACAAACAGGACTTCAAGCGCTCCTTGGTCTCCAATTCTTCAAAATAATTCTAACTAATCCTATTACATAAACTATTTATAATAAATAGAAACATTGATCAGCAGTCAAGGGGAAGTACATAGAAGGAAGATAGAATTTACATTAAGAAAAATTAGAGAAAATGAGGTACGCAGACCCCATTTATAAAACTCATTCATTCAAGTATCCTCATAAAATAAAATTCAATCATCCATTGGTCAATAGTCCATAATCAATCTCATTTATTATCATACATATCACCATATACATCAATAAATAATATTCATCTCATGAAATCAAAATCATTCTATATATGCATTGATATCATTTAATGGGCAATTATAGTTAGCATAAAATCCAATTTTGAATCAAAATAAACTCCTTTATTTTAATTCAAATTAAATCCAAATAAACTATTTATTTTAATTTAACATGGAATCCAATTCCAAATAAAATAAGCATCTTTATTTTAGTCCAATTCCAAATCAAAAATAAACTAATTTATTTTAATTTAGAATTTTTAAAAAATTATAAAAAACGAACCTGTGACGCCCCCAAATCCGGGTCACCTGAGTCACGGACCTGGTTCGTCGCTATTTAATACATGCATCATATTGTCAATAATTATAGCGGAATAAAGGAATATTTACATTGATGTAACATAAATAATCCTGTCCTAAGTCTCGAAACCAAGACTACTCCAAAACATAACTTAATACATAAGAGTAAATAAGTCTTAATACATAACATCAAGTAATAAGTCTTGATACAAACGATGAATCTAGTACAATTAAACAAAACTAATCAGTAGCTTTGCCATTTCCCTTATCCTTTCCCGAGCTCTCGCCACGTGCTGCACTAACTGAAAAGTTTTAAGGAAAGCAAGGGTGAGCAACAAATTGGCCCTGCAAGTACAATAGTAGTGAACAATCACATGAATATATTTATAGCTCACAGGAGTTAAAAATTAGATTTCTTAAGGAAATAAACAACCTTTTTATCACCATTATAGTGGTCATTGTGGACCGGAGGATTTTCTGAAGTATCCAAAGATTTCAAAGTTTCCCAAAGAAAAGAACTATTCAATACTGAGGGTGCGCCAAGGCACAAAACTTTATTCTAGAATTACCAAAAATTCATCCGATAATCCACAAAACTGGTACAATAGGTGATCAGCCTAAAGTACCTGGCGTTATGCATAAGCCTCATTTACTATTTACGCACGTGTTGGTTCCCCGACGTTTATACAATTGCCCCTACTATGAAGGTTGTTCTTCTCAGCTTTACATGGAAATTCGAACCAAAACAATTTGATCGGATAGCTTTACTTAACATCAATAACAGTTCGAGGACTTAACCTCACTTTAATAAATAAATCAATATGTGTCTAGCCGAAGCAATTGGCTTTAACATAGCTTTCAAACAGTTTATGGAATAAAGAACTTTAAGGCTCAACAACATGCATTATAGCATAGGTAGATAACTTGAACGAATGTCAAATCATTTGAATAATCATAAGAGTACTCGCACAATGAAATAAGTTATGGAAGTTTAGAAAACTAGCTCAATATCGCAATACATGTAACCAATACATAACTTGAGTGAAATTTAGAGAACTTGCTTTAATATAGAATACTTGTTTAATGTCAAATTAAACAAGGATTTGAAAACTTGCACAAGGTGAAAATATCAATAAATATTATAGATGTAGAATAATTATCAATAATTAATCCACTATCATGCTTGAAACATAATAACTCGAGTTTGAGTTAGGAAACTTGCTCGATAAAAAGTATGGATAGGAAACTTGCCCAACAAAAGGATCAGACAAGGGTTAGAAAGAAACTTGCAATAAAGTAAAATACTTGTCCAATTATAACTTGAGTAAGATAGAACTTTCTCAATAAATAGCTTGAATAAAGTTAAGAGAACTTACATTCAATATATAGAAAGAATGAAGTTAGGGAACTTGCCCAACACAAGGGTTAGACAAGCGTTAGGAAACTTGTCTGGTGCGTCTGCTATAATATTACAATACACGCTCCTTAATATCCTTGCAAATCCCTTCTAGGTGCTAAGAAAATTGCTAGGCTCGATTGGATTGAGTTCTTCTTCCTTACTTCTCTTGTTCTTCTTCTCCCGTCAACTCCTTTTTCTTCTTTCTATTTTCTGCAATTTTCTCTCTTTCTCCCTCCCTGTATCACTCTATCTCCTCTCTATTTTCACTCTACCTTCTCTCTATATTCTCAATAATCTGCAGAACCAACTTGGCAATGAAAGGAATGGGAAGAATGAAATGAGAGGAATGGGATAAGGGCTGAGCATGGCTTCGGGAGGATGAAGGGAGTAACCCAAAAATGTTCAGCATTTTGAAAAATTAAGGCATTGAGCCTAGCAAAGAGCAGCATGCTGCCGACCATGCTCTCCTCTCCCTCCTCTGATTGGTCCAAGGGTTTAGGTTGGTTCCCACTTAGAGTAACAAGCAAAAATAAATACCCAAATACACAGAAATATACCCGAATACTCCCACTTGTGTACCCAATTTGGTAAATAACTCTACCCAAAATTAAAATAGGTACTCCCATAAAATATTAGGACGCATAAAAATAATTATTATGGAATTTGTCCAAATATTCAGAACACCCATATAATACATTTCGGATATCAAATGAAACACGAATGGGCTCAAAATAAAAATCTGACACTTGAAAAAATTAACTCTTCGCACACGTGTATTACTGAAATTTATTAAGGTCAAAAAAGACGTAAAAATAATATAGCGTGAATAGTACCTCGGTAAACGTGCCACGTGAATAGTGATTTTGTGATTTCTCGCAAAATTAATTTATTCACTCCAATGATACAACAACACGTAAAAAAATTCATGCATACACATATTCTAGGTTATAACACAACCTTTAAGCACAGAACACATAATAATAAAAATAAAAATAAAAAATTCATTTTATTCACACATAAGCTCGGGTTACAAGGAAATTCAAAATTCTCGATCATTACAGAACCAACAGGCCTTTGCGCCGCGGCTCAAAAAAAGAGCGTCGCAGCTCAAGGAATTGAATGTCGCGACTCTCAAGAAAAGCGCCAAGCACCGCAGCACAAGGAATGGAATGTCGCGGCCCTAGCCCAGCGCCGCAACTCACATAAAAGTGCGTCGCGACCCTAAGACTTCTGTCCGTTCCGTTCTTGGTTTTTCTAGATCGCAACTTTTGCAATTTTCTTCCAAAAACATGATTCTATACTAACAATTATGCCCAATTAAATTATTCTAAACACATATCGATATATACATGGGATCAAAACAATTAATAATTTGCATAAACTTTGACTCTGATGCCACTATTAGGTTTGTAATAATCATGAGCATACAATCAAATTGCATATAATGAGCGGAAGCATGGTAAATCAGAATTTAAAATTTTTACAAATCATAATCAGGATCATACTTTATGCGCAATTATCAATTATACGAAAGAGATGGAGAATAAGAATTATACCCACGTAGAACCGTGCTTCCTCAGGCACAAGTTCAACTCTAAATCCTTTCGCGTTCTCCTTGAAATTCATCGATTAGATTCCTTCCTTTGATCAACGTTAGTCACCCAAGTGTTTGGCCTTTAGAGGTGATCCACCAAGGAATAATACGTATTTAAGAAGATGGGTGTTGGCAAAACCCCAGTTTCTATCTCTATAGAAAGTGTAAGTACTCTCCCAAATCTTATGAAAATGTGTGTAACCCTAATTCATAATAAGACTCCTCTTATTTATAGATATAGACAACCCTCCTAAACTATTTAGGAATAGGGTTTTATTTTAATTAAAATCTTTTAATTAATTAAACTCCTAATCCAATTAGGAATTTATAATAGTACTTTTATTAATTAATTCTCAAACCCTTTTAGGAATTAAATAACAACAACAACAACAACAACAACAACAACAACAACAACAACAACAACAACAATAATAATAATAATAATAATAATAATAATAATAATAAGACTCCTCTTATTAATTTATATTTAATATTTCCAACATATTAAATAATAAATATTAAGCTATTTAATTTATTCTATCACCATAGATTAAATTAAATATACTTAACTTATTATTACGATTATGTCATTTACTTCTTAAATAAATATTTTTCTTTTGCGGTGTGACCCTTTAGGTTCTCCATATTAAACCAGTTGTGAATAAATCAATTAGAACAATTGTAACGAATGTAATTTTTGTGATTGAATAAAAATATTTATTGAGTTATATAAATATTTTTATTAATTTATTTATTGAGTAAAATAAATAATTTATAAGTTATGGTGAAAGAATTTTTGATTGTGATTTGATGTGTTTATTCTAATTTAATTTAATAATTAAATTAGATGATTAAATGATTTATTTGAATAAAGAATTTATTTGAATATGATAATTTATTTGGTGTTATTGCTATTGGTTAAATGGAACTATTATTTAAGTGAGTAAGGTTTAATTGAATTTATTTAATAATAAGTTCAATTAAATTAAAAGTGTGACAATTAAAACTATATGTTATAATGAGTTATTAAAATAAATAGAAAGAGTTTTTTTTTCATCAAACCAAACAAGGCCTTATGACCTTTGGTTGGAAATAATGAGTTATCTCAATTTTGTTTTGCCAAACAAGCCTTAGTGGCTTTTGAATTGTGTAACTGATGATCTGATATTAAAACACGTGATTATGCTTCATCAGTTTTTATTTGAAGCTTATCAGTTTATTTGTTAACTTAAAAAAAAAAAAGAACAGAGCTTTTGAGAGAAAAGAAAAATTGAGCGTTTGAGAGAAAATTGAGAGATAAGTTTGGAGAAGAAAATTCTACAATCAAAGGAGAATTAATCAAGTTTTCTAAGCAATATAAGGTATAATATTCTTCACTATATTCTTTTAATTTACTTTACTGTATATGAAGTTAGTTGTTCAAAGCATGAAATTATTTGATTATAATTGGTTATAAGCATGTGTTAGAGATTATATGGTGATTATAAATTAATTTGAATGAATTAATTCATGAAAGCATGCTTTAGAATTGAGTTTTACAGAGCTTTATTTTCATGTATGACCTATGTGTATGAAATTGATGTTTAATTTGATTATTAACTGGTAAATTGACGTTTAATTATGATTATATAATGAAAATGAAAAGAATGCTAGTAAAATGGATTAAAATAGTTTAGAGATGGATTTACAGAAGTTGATTTCATTGTTATGGCTAAAACATGAGGTTTTTGTATAAACAGAGAATTTTGGATTTCTAATTGGTTGATTATGTGTATTATAATGATTAGATTGGTTAGAAACATGTTGGGTAATTGTTTTCTAGCATGTTTGATGTCTGGGTATGTTTAATTTATGTGTTAGATGGTAGAATTCAGAAAATTTTGGCCAAATTTGGCCTAAGTTTTCACTGGTTCGCGAACTGTAGAAGGTGTCAGTCACGTCTACCGCCCCAGCGGTAGAAATGAGCTGGAAATATCGCCCCGGCGGTCCTGTCGCCCCGACGGCATATTTGCATTAGATTCCTCGCCCCGGCGACAGACTCGCCCCGGCGACGATTTTGTTAAGAAATTTACCGCCCCGACGGTGGATCAGTAACTGAAAAAAAAATAATAAAATTTATTCATTTGTTTTGTGATATTGCTATGTTGTTATATATATGTTTAAAACCTATATTGAGGTAATAAATGACCAATAAGTTACCGTGAGGGTTGTTAGCAAATATTTGTAGAATATCGATGTTAATCAAGATGGCACAATAAAATAGGTTAAGAACGAGACTTAAAATGTATATGAATCTGTAATTAATTATCGTTATTGTTTTGTAATCAAAATGTATAGGGTAATTAAGGGACGTGCATTATTTGAATCTGTAATTAAGGGACGTGCATTATTTGAATCTGTAATCTACGCCCAAGGCAAGTTTTCCACCCTTAATCTTATTATTTCGTTTGAAGCAAGTTCCTTATCTCAATTTATTACTTTTATGTTGAGCAACTTTTCCTTCCTTAAACTTGTTATTTCATTTAAAGCAAGTTAATTTTCATTGAGCAAGATTATAAACCTTAGCTTATTGTTATTCAAGCAAGGTTGCTATCATGATTAAGAGCTAAAGCTTTATTCCAGTTATTTATTGTTCGATCATTGATCATTATTCAAACATTGAACAGAATTTTTATTGTATAAACTTTATTAATGAATCAATTATTTAGTGACTAGCAAACCCTAATTAATTCATCTAGTCCTTAGTTGATGAGAGTTCTAAAGACTTAGAATATTTTAATAATTGTTCCGAACCGAGTTCCTTTGGTACGAATTCTGATGCTAAACTGAGATGAACAACCCTTATATAGGGGATTAATTACACGACAACGTTAAAATATTTGTGCACAATACATTGTACAAAGGGTCGATCCCCCTGAGTACGAGATGGATGGTCCATAGTCTGTAAAACTGTTAAAGGTTATGGTAGAAATACTTGTTAACCTAGGACATAGTTCGAGGTCTTGTGACCCTCAGATACAATTTTAATCTTGAATCTATATTCAGTTCTTGAGCTAAACATTCTATTGAGCTTTCAGATTTTTGATTTGTTATTGATTGACTTCAGAAAAACTATTACTCCTCAGTAAGATTTATTTCAATAATCATATAAATGTTATTGTTTTCGTATTGGTGGGCAATTGTTTGCTCACTCTTGCACTAAAACATTGCAGCTAAAACTGAAAAATCGGACGAGCCGTCCACAAGTAAAGGCAAGGGCAAGATGCCGAAATAGCAAGAGACATGTTACACGTTTGATGCTTATTTGTAATAAGACTTATTTAAAATTATGTTTTATTTCCGCACTGATGTAATAGAGGTTAGACAACCTGGGATTTATTTATTTAAGAGATTTGTGATGTAACCCTTTTTGTGGGAAGATGTTTCATTCAGTTTAATTATGTTATCTTTAACATGGGTAGTTAGTCTTGAATGTATGGCATAGTGAACACCAAATCTGTGGAGTTGAAGTACCCGGATTTGGGGGTGTCACAGGTTGGTATCAGAGCTGATAGATTATGAACCTTTAGGTGGGGAAAACCTTAGGGTAGTAGCCTTTTAGAAGATAGAGAATGTAGAGGTGATAAACTCTTATCGAGTTCTAAGGAATGGATTATGGAAATTCATGAAAGATAATAAAATGATTATGTGTTATGTGCTTATTTGATAACAAACTTATGTGCTCGCGAGTATTATCGAGTAGTAATTAAAACTTAAAATTTTGTTGTCAAGATGACTGATATAGGACGACCCAGCCAGGCTAGGGAGGAGGAGCCCCGAGATATTCATGTAGTTCAGGAGCAGCTAGTGCAGAGGGAGCCATCCCCATTGATCACAGTTGCAGGTCCCGAGTACGAGCCTAAGACTGATCCTGAGGAGGATCCGGAGGAGGTTGAGGAGGAGGAGGAGGATCCTGAGGAGATATCACTAACTTCCTTAGGTGTTCAGATGTACGAGCAGGTGTATGACCGCAACATAGAGTTGCAGGACAGAGTGGAGGAGTTAAAGGGGCAGTTGGCTGAGCGACAGACTGCTTTGGAGCAGAAGAACAGTAAGATTGAGGAGCTCGATATACGTCTTGGGGACGTGGAGTGGAAGCTGGTTCATGTTTAGAGCGAAAAGGAGGAGTTAGGAGAACAGGTTGTGGAACGTCAAGCCCTAGAGTAGAAGGATGCTGAGATCCAAGACCTTTCATCACGTCTTGCAGAGGTTGAGCAGAGGCTAGCACAGTCTGAGTATCGACGAGGACAGTTGATAGCCAGGAATGAAATTGTACGAGATGAGTTGAAAGAGGAGTCAGCTAAGCGGGCGAGAGCTGAAACTGCTTGGTTGAGGGAGGCTAACTGCGCAGATCGTGTTGAATATGAGGTGCGGTCAAAGAAGGCCAAGATTGATGAGATGGAGTATATTTTTCACACCACAGTAGATAGAGCTCGGGATCGAGTTCATCGTCATCCAGATATGGTGGATCGAAGGATGGTGGATCGAAGGATGGTGACTCGTATTATGGAGCAGGAACGCAAGGAAGCTGTGCGCCGTGGGATGTCATCGTAGATAATGATTAGATATGCTAGTATGAAATTTATGAAGTTAATAAGTTGTAAATCCCAGTTTTATATAATGGGATAGAATAATGATGTAGTCTTGGAACCTTATGATTTCAGGATAGATGATTTGATGTAAATAACTACGATGCTATTTCTATTATGTTTTGAAGCAGTAAATGAATAAAAATGTGAAAGTTTATCAGATGTGCTATGTGTTAAGTGTTGTCTATAAATGTTTAAGTTAAGACTTAAATGTTTAAGTAATTGAATAATAATCTAATAGCGTAAATTTTTAACAGTAAAATGCCGCCAAGAAGATAAACCCGTCAACAGACCCCTGAGGGATCCACCAATAACAATGAAGAAGCCAACGCTAATCCAATGCAGCAGCTGGTGAATCTGCTAATGGGAGAATTTGCCAATCAACCCCAAGCTCAGGCCACAACTTTAAAGATTTCAAGGCTGTTGGACCCCCAGAATTTCAAGGGTCTATGAATTCGATCGAGGCACAAACCTGGGTCATGGAGATGGAGAAGGTGTTTGATGTCGCTAGGGTCAACGAGGACCAGAAGACGGCATTTGCAACATTCATGCTCAAGTCAGAAGCAAGCTACTGGTGGCAAGCAAATAAGACTCGAGGTGGCCAAGGGATTATTCCATGGGAGCGATTTAAGGAGATATTTTTCGAGACTTATTTTCCGGCAAGCGCGCAGAACCAAATGGAAGTGCAGTTTCTAGAGTTGAAGCAAGGTACTATGACGGTACCTGAGTATGCTGCAAAATTCAACAAGTTGGCGAGGTTTGCGCCATATCAGGTCAACACGGATGAGCGCAAGGCCAGAAGGTTTGAGCAAGGACTGAAGCCTTGGTTGTATAGTCGGGTTTCGATGTTCTAGTTAAACTCATTTACGGCAGTTTTGGAAAAGGCAATTATCGCTGAAGGAGGGAGTGATGCTCTGTCTAGATACAATCAAGAGTAGAAGAAAAAGAAGAGTGAAAATGATAACAAAGCAAGTGCTAGCCATGGTGGCAGCAATCAAAAGAGAAAGTGGAGTGATAGTAACTCTAGTGGCAGTCAGCAGGGAAATCAGAAAAGGAAGGTGGAGATATGCAGTAACTACGGAAAGAGCCATGTGGGTGTTTGTTTGAAGGGTAAGAAAGTGTGCTTTAACTGCGGACAGGAGGGTCATATCGCACCGAATTGCCCTAGTCTGAAGAAGGGCGCATGTTTCAACTGCGGGTCGAAGGATAACTTTTCCCGAGATTGCCCTAAGAAAGCAACTACAGGTGGAGCCAGTGCAGGAAAAGGAAACAGCGGTGGTGGCAATCTGACTATCACAGGACCGACACAGCCCAATCGACCTACCGCTCGAACATTTAACATGACGATGCAGGATGCTGTGCAGTCAAAGGATGTGGTGTCAGGTATCATTCCGGTCAATAGTATAAATGCTTACGTATTATTTGATTCGGGTGCTACTTGTTCATTTATATCCGATGATTTTACTAGAAGATTAGGGTTACCTCAGGAAAAATTAGATTACCCCATGAATATAGAAATTGCAAATAGGGAGGTGATTCCTGTTAAGTTTGTCCACAAGAACTGTCAGATAGATATTAAGGGTCATGTGATGACGGTCAACTTAATCCCAATTCATCTTGGGGAGTTTGACGTTATTTTGGGTATGGATTAGTTGTTCAACCATGGGCCAGTTATTGACTGTCAAAAGAAGTGTGTAAATTTTAAGACTCCGTCAAAGGTAGTGTTTTATGGCAGTAAGTCGCCTAGACAAACGAGTTGTCTGACGATGATGCATGCCAGAAAGATGTTGAGACAAGGATGTGTAGGATATCTAGCCTACATAGTCGATATCCGAAAGGTGGGTGCAAAGCTGGAGGAGATACCAGTAGTTAGGGATTTTGCAGACGTGTTTCCTGATGATTTGCGCCAGATAGGGAAATTGAGTTTGTAATTGATCTAGCACCGAGTACAGCCCCTATATCCAAAGTCCCGTACCGAATGGCTCCGGTAGAAATGAAGGAGTTGATGGTGCAATTACAAGAGTTGCTGGATAAAAAAGTATATCCAACCGAGCGTTTCGCCGTGGGGAGCGTCAGTGTTATTCGTCAAGAAGAAGGACGAATCAATGCGTCTTTGCATTGATTATAGAGAGTTGAACAAGGTCACGATTATAAACAAGTATCCGTTACTAAGGATCGATGACCTGTTTGACCAATTGAAGGGAGCAAGATATTTTTCAAAGATAGATCTGCGAAGTGGGTACCATCAGTTGAAGGTGAGAAAGGAAGACATACCAAAGACGGCATTTCGAACTAGGTATGGTCACTATGAGTTTTTGGTCATGTCATTTGGTTTAACGAATGCGCCTGCAGCATTCATGGACTTAATGAATAGGGTGTTTAAACTATTTCTGGATAAATTTGTGGAGGTATTCATAGACGACATTTTGGTTTACTCCAAAACTCAGGAAGAACACGTGGAGCATTTGAGGGTGACATTGGAGGCGTTAAGGAAGGAGAAATTGTATGCAAAATTTTTGAAGTGTGAATTTTGGTTAGAGCGTGTTCAATTCCTTGGACATGTTATTGATAAAGACGGGATTTCGGTGGATCCAGCTAAAGTGGAACCTGTGATGAACTGGGATCAGCCAAAAACACCGTCAGTGGTGAGGAGTTTCCTAGGTTTGGCAGGGTATTACAGACGTTTTATTCAAGATTTCTCCAGGATCGCCACTGTAATGCCCGTGAATTTTGAACGTCCTTATTAATTAAATCTAATTTAATTTAATGAGTTAACGTTGTGTTCTATTTAAACCAACTTGGGTTAATTGGTGAGAGATGTATAAGATGTGTCTATACTTGTGTTGGCAGGTATGATATAACTATAGTTAAGAAATAACCATATGTGAGTCAAGTGTAGGAATTGGTGTGTAATGGCTAAAATGGCCAAGAGTGGTTAATAACCAAGGTAATTATGAAGGGGCAATAACCATTGTATATCCAAGTGGTTAATAACCAATGTAATTATGGCGGGATAATAACCATTGTGTTTAAACAATGTAATTATGGCAAGATAATAACCAATGTCTAATAACCAATGAAGAATGGTTAATAACTAATGGATAATTAAGATTTTGTGAAAAGACTATTTTAACCTTAAAAGAAGTTGGGTAATGATTAAAATACCCTTGAGGAAGTTGCTAGGAAGCTTCCTATTATTGATGAAGTGATCAAATTGCCCTTGCCTAGTCATGATTAATGACTATTTTGCCCATGGTCTCTACTTTCCTATAAATAGGACCCCTCACCAATGATAGTAGGGGTTGGTTCATTTATTATTCACCAAGTATAGAGAGTAAGAGCTTAGAGAGAAAAAGAGAGTGAGATTAGCATAGTTCATGCATCTCAAGTTCATCACATACTTTGGTAGATCAAGGAGAGTAGCTACAAGATCAAGGTGAAACCCTAAACCATTTCCTTCTTTCTTACTTTGTTTTATTTTCATAGTTTTTGAGAGATTTTGTTCTAAGACTCAAGAATCATTAGATCTTCATTCTTCATGTATAAATCTAATCCTCTTGAGTGTTAGAATGTAGATTCAATGGAAGAAAAGGAACTTATGTTCTTAAAGGGTAAAAACCCTAGCTTTTATTCACTTGGATCACCCATAACTTGAGATATACAACTTGGATTTGTGATTCGTTGAAAGGGGGTGCTAGGTACACGAGTTAGCTAGTAAACTCAAGTGGTAGAACACAAATTCAATAATTTTTGAAGCCTTGGGAGCTATTTTTCCAAAACAGTCCAGCTATAAAACTTAAAGCTTTAAAACCCTAAAACCTTGCTGTCCTCGTTTTTTCAAAGGTTGTTTCAGCTAGTTATGGATCTGTTAAACATCTAGGAAAAATCACAAACGTACCTTAAGAAGTTATCTACAAGTAGCAAAAAAAATGAACACGTTTCGATATGTACGTTTTGTGTAATGGCTTTTACCGTGAAGGACTCCTAAATATTCATACCCGGATTTCTCACTGTGTCTACCTTGAAAACATAAGAAATTTTTACAGTATGTTTATGCATGTTATGAGAGTGTACCCTTAAAATTTTAGAATTTTCTGAGAAAAACATGATTTATGAAAAATGTAACAAGATTCGGAGCTTTTGAGTACTTTAAAAATAGTAAATCACTTTCTAAAATTCCAGAAAAATTTGTGGATCATTGTTGGATCATATACTATCCAGATCCAGAGGAGAATAATTTTTAGAATCTATTTGCCATTTTTCATAATAATGTTATAGTTATGGTTAAAAGAAAATAAATGGTTAAATGATGTCATAAATAAGAAAAATATGATTTTTAAGCTTGGATACTCCTAATATTATATATTATGACTATTAAGGGGTATTTTGGTAATATATAATGAGAAATAATATTTATGACCTTTTATGGGTAGTAAAGGAGTTATTTAATAAAGGGTAAAACAATTAGAATAAATTGTTTATTCGCCTAATAACTTATTAAAATATTACTTTGATATTTGTAATATAAGAATTCGATATTTTTAAGTAAACAAAGAAATATTGAGATTAAAATTTTATAAAAATATTATTGAATGGGTAATAATATTTGTTTTAAGTATTAATAAATGATTAAGATATTATTAAAATGGCTAATAATATTAGATTAAAATATTATTAATGATATGAGAATTAAAATATTATTAAGAGATTAATAATATTAGATTAAAGTATTATTGGATGATTAAAATATTATTAAGATGTTAATAACATTAGTAAACGAATAAAAGTGTTATTAGTGGACTAATAATACCAAGAGGTGAATTAAATATTATCAGGATTGATAATATTAAGTGTCTTATAGGAATTACGATAGTTTATTAACTTATGTGTGCTATGTGATTTGCTTAATTGCTAAATAAATAGCATAAGTAAGCGTATCGATATACAACTACGCAGTACTAATTGGTAGATCGACGTTATCAATGTTAGGTTCTTCAAGGCCAATTAGTTAAAGCTAGAATTATTTGTAGCTGAGCAGACAGGCAAGTTCCCTAACTCAAACTCGAGTTATGATTTTTGAAGCATGTTAGTGAATAATTATTGTTGATTATTCACATCTATACTAGTTATTGAGATTCGCACCTTGTGCAATTGAATTCCTATTCTATTGTTATTGAATTGTGAATTAGATTAAAGTTCTTTCAAGCATGAACTGTTTATGAGATAGATCTATGCTATTTGTATCAGCTAGATCAAGCATGTCTAAATTTGTGAAATCAAATGTATTTTAAAAGTTGTTCTTATTAATTTGCTATAGTAAGAATTCTTGGCTGAGAAAAGGATAAATTTGATTAAGGCATGATATCAATGCTGGTTTATTAAGTGTTTATGCATAAATCACGGGGTATGAAAGGCTGATCCCCTTGATTACCAAAACATTTTTAAGAGGTCCAGTTTAAATGCTGAGAACCTTGGCAAATGTCTATGGTTATTTCCAACCACTCAGTAATTGTCATTCAATTATTCGAATATTCAATTGTCGACTATTAATTCATGTTTCTTCATAACTTTATACTGTCGTTGAACATTGAAAGCGAAACTTCCTTGTACTCATGATATATCTCCCTTGTGTATAAACTTGCTAAGCAAATTAGTTTCTTACCCTTGCTATATCATGATCTTTATTTCAGCTAAGGCAGAAACGTCTAAAGGGGACAAAGGAAAAAGGGAAGGTGCAAGAGTAGTTGCCTGATATGGCTTATGTACAAGTTTATCTTAAATGTTATTTGGTTATGTGAACTCTTATTGTATTAAGGGTATGTTTTAAGTTAAGGTTAAAGAACCTCGGGACCATGATTGTAAGACTTTATTACTATTTCGATAAACTTTGTATGATTATCATTCCGCATTTAGTTAGAAAGTATGTTTGTTGTTGAGAATCGTGAACACCGAATTCGAGGTTAGGAAACCCGGATTTGGGGGTGTCACAGGTTGGTATCAGAGCTATAGGTTATAACCCTTAGGAGAAAGAGTCCTTAGGCTATAACTTGAGAGAATGTAAAGGAATAAAAGGGGATAGAACTCATATAGAGGTATTTTGGGTAGAAATTTATTATGATCTTAAAATTGAGGATTTGGATCATACATTGGTGTTATTAAGCTTGTGGAGAATTTGAGGAATGTGTATTGATGAGATAATATGGTAAAGTGAAGACCATTAAGTATGGACGATCCATTGTAAACTGGAGTTATAGATATTCGAGGTAATTAGATTAATCATTTGATGCTATTGATCAATTTTGTGGCTATTGATCAATTTTTGTGGCTATTCATTAGATAAGATATTGGAGTGATGTTGTATGGAGTTTCTTTGTGATGAAAAGAGGGTACCTTAGAATCTGTTGGGTTAAGGTTTGCAAGAAGGAAATGATTGATTCGATAAATAATGAATATATCGATATTTTGAAGTGTTAGTTAAGTTATTAAGCTTTATTATGGAATACCAGGTGAGACAAAGGTAATGGACTCATATAGAGTTGTTAAACAAAAGTTGAGAGTATTGAGATGAATGATGTTATATGCAAAAAAAAATTAAAATTAAGAGATGACTGATGGCAATTTAGATTGTTTTGATGATTAGAAGGGACATACAACAGAGAGATTATAAGAAATGAACCAAGGGTAGATTTAGTGTCTGATCTGGAAAAAGTATCTAGAGATGGAACTGAATGATGAGATAATGGAAATCCCTAAGGAGGATAAATTGGAGCCCGATATAAGGAATAGATGGAGGAAATGAAAGAAAGAAAGGTTAAGTCTGAGAGTTATAAGACCTTTGTGAGTCGTAATGAATGAAGAATAGTGGTCAATGTATATGTACTAGTATATCTATACATGTAAGAAATGTGAATCTCAGTTTTTGTACAGCTAGCAGTATATCTGTTGTAAGTCCCAACTTTGTGTAAGTTATGGAGTAGTTATGTGAATCCCATCTTGTTGTTAGTAACAGAGGGATAAGTGGATATCAGGAATGCTATATGATGTAAGTAGTACGAGGTACTAAGATGAGTTTATTAGTATTTACTAAAGGTGCCTTGAGTTTATATAATGATGATACATCCCCAGTTTTCAGATCTAGGGGAATGCAGTTCTTATTAATCCCATCTTTTGTGTCTTAATGGGATAGTTAACATTTATAGGAATATGCCGAAATTATAAGTGTTTGACACACTAAGGGGTGTATGAATATAAATGTGGTATTATTATTACATGATTGATTGTGATCTATTTGTGCCTTAACTCTTAAATGATAACATCAGTAGAATTTTGCACGATGTGTAAAACAAGAAGGATTTATGTAAGGTTTTGTTTAGAACAAACAATGCCGTCAAGGAGACAACCCCGATACACGAGGGTGGAAGAGTCAGTGAATAACGAGGAGGGTCAGACTGACCCCAAGAGGACCTTTGCGAACTTGTTAGAGGAAACGATGCAAGGCAGACCAGCCATTGCGGTTGTTCGGCCATGAAGTCACATGACGAACTTTACAGGTTTCAAATTACTAGGACCACCGGAGTTTCGTGGGAATACGGATCCGAGTGAAGCCCAGACATGGGTAGAAGAAATGGAGAACGTTTTCAAGGTCACAAGAGTGACCGAGGAACAGAAGACTTCGTTTGCCACTTTCATAAGGAAGGGTGAGTCAAATTACTGGTGGAAGGCGAATAGAAGCCGAGCTGGGAAGGCACAACTGCGTGGACTCGTTTTAAGGAGCTGTTTTTTTAAAATTACTTTCTAGAAAGCACGCAGGCAAGTATGGAGATAAAGTTCTTGGGACTGAAGCAAGATGATATGTCGGTAGTAGAGTACGCAACG
Organism: Aralia elata; assembly: GCA_034770075.1. Taxonomy (NCBI): domain Eukaryota; kingdom Viridiplantae; phylum Streptophyta; class Magnoliopsida; order Apiales; family Araliaceae; genus Aralia; species Aralia elata. The sequence goes on along the minus strand of CM068387.1, from coordinate 52,855,503 downwards.
AAGTTTAACGAATTAGCTAGGTTTGCTCCACACCAAGTGGACACTGGAGCTAGGCGAGCGAAGAAATTTGAACAGGGGTTGAAGCCCTGGGCGTATAGTAAGGTTATGGTTTTGCAGATCAACACATTTCCTACGTTACTTAAGGAATCAATAGTTGCCGAGGAGGAAATGAAGCGTTGACAAAGCACAACCAAGATCAGAAAAGCCATGATGGTCACAAGGAAGGTAGTTGTGGGGGAAGTTACCCGAATAAAAGGAAAGGGATCGATAGCTAATCTTGCAGAGGCAACAAGTCTGAAGGAGATGTTAAAAAGAGTATATTCGTCCGAGTGTATCTCCGTGGGGAGCGCCAGTTCTGTTCGTAAAGAAGAAGGATGGATCGTTAAGGCTCAGTATCGACTACAGGGAATTGAACAAGGTTACGATTAAGAAAAAGTATTCGCTGCCGATAATTGATGATTTGTTTGATCAATTAAAGGGAGCAAAATACTTTTTTCAAAGATTGATTTAAGGACAGGCTACCATCAGCTAAGGGTGAGATAGGAGGATATCCCAAAGATGACATTCATAACTCGTTATGGATATTTCGAGTTTCTGGTAATGTCATTTGGCCTAACAAATGCACCAGCGGCATTCATGGATATGATGAACAGAGTGTTCAAGTAGTACTTGGACAAGTTCGTGGTAGTATTCATCGATGACATCTTGGTGTATTCAGTGACAGAGGAAGAACATGATGAACATCTAAGGATTGCTTTAGAGGCATTAAGAAGGGAAAAGCTGTACGCGAAGTTTTCAAAGTGTGAATTTTGGTTGCAAAGAGTGCAGTTTCTTGGACACGTCATTGACAGGAATGGTGTTTCGATAGACCCAGTAAAGGTGGAAGCCATTATCAACTGGGAGCAACCGAAGATGCCAACGGAGATCAAGAGTTTCCTAGGGTTAGCAGGATACTATCGGAGGTTCATCTAGGATTTCTCGAAGATAGCATCACCATTGACCAATCTAACCAGAAATACGGTAAAGTTCGTTTGGACGGAGAAGTGCGAGGAGAGTTTCATGGAATTGAAGAAGAGACTTAGCCAAGCACCAATGTTGACTTTACCGGACGACACTGGAGGTTTTGTTGTATACAGTGATGCGTCACATAAAGGTCTTGATTGTGTACTAATGCAGCATGGCAAGGTCATTGCGTATGCTTCACGTCAGCTGAAGGACTATGAGAAGGGATATCCGACTCATGACTTGGAGTTAACAGCAGTAGTATTCGCTTTGAAGATTTGGAGGCACTACTTATATGGAGAGAGGTGCGAGATATATACAGATCGCAAAAGTCTGAAATATATTTTCACTTAGAAGGAGTTGAATATGAGGCAGCGCCAATGGTTAGAATTGATCAAGGATTACGACTGTGAGATTCTGTACCATTCGGGCAAAGCAAATGTAGTGTCAGATGCCTTGAGTGGGAAAGGCAGAGAGAAATTGATGAGACTTACAACTCAGGCGGAGTTGATAAAGGAGTTCGAACGTCTGGAATTGGAGGTTAAGTATCCGATGGAGACGAACGAGAAATTGTTCACAGTGATAGCGAGCCCAACCCTATTGGATCAAATTAAGGAGGCTCAAGAAAAGGATGAGGATTGTGATTCAATAAAGAAGCAAATTGCCGAAGGCAAGGAGCTTAAGTATAAGATTGATAGCATCGGGTTGCTAAGGTTTGAAGGGAGAGTCTGGGTACCGTTGGATCTGGAATTGAGGGAAGAAATCCTTCAGGAAGCTCACAGCACGAAGTACTCAGTACATCCCGGGAGCACAAAAATGTATCAGGATTTGCGGCAGAATTTTTGGTGGCCGAATATGAAACGAGAAGTGGCAGAGTGCGTCAGCCGATGTCTAACATGCCAGCAAATTAAAGCAGAGCACCAGCGACCGAGCGGACTACTTCAACCACTAGAGATTCCGGAGTGGAAGTGGGAGCACATTACAATGGACTTTGTGGTGGGACTGCTACCAACTTATAAGGGTTTAGATGTCATCTGGGTAATTGTGGATCGTCTAACCAAGTCTGCTCATTTTCTGCCAATCAAGATACGGTACAATCTGGAGCAAGTAGCAAAGCTTTATGTCAAGGAGATTGTATCGTGTCATGGAGTACCGGTATCTATTGTATCAGACAGGGATCCGTGCTTCACGTCGAATTTTTGGAAAAGTCTGCAGGCAAGAATGGGAACACAATTGAGGTTGAGTACAGCGTATCATCCTCAAACCGACGGCCAGAGTGAGCGAACGATTCAGACCTTAGAAGATATGCTTCGGGCAGTCGTTATAGATTTAAAGGGCAGCTGGGATGACCATTTGCCACTGGTGGAGTTTGCTTACAACAATAGCTATCACGCCAGTATCGGCATGCCCCCGTACGAAGCGTTATATGGAAGGAAATGCCGAACCCCGATGTGTTAGGATTAGGTTGGGGAGCGAAGATTGCTGGGACCAGAAATGGTGCATCAGACTACAGACATCGTGCGGCTGATCAGAAACCGGCTGGTAGCAGCTCAAGATCGCCAGAAGAAATATGCCGACTTACATCGTCAGAAGCGGGACTTTGAAGTTGGTAGCTTTGTATTTTTGAAGGTATCTCCTTGGAAAGGAAAGATCCGGTTTGGGAAGAAGGGCAAATTGAGCCCTAGGTTCATAGGACCATTCGAGATTTTGAGGCGAATCGGCGAGGTGGCGTACGAGGTAGCGTTACCTCCTGAACTTGAGCACATTCACAACGTATTTCATGTGTCAGTGTTGCGGCCGTATAAACCAGGCTATAAGCACGTTATCTCCTATGAACCAATCCAAGTCGAGAAGGACTTAACGTACGAGGAAGTTCCTGTCCAGATTCTCGATAGAAAGGAACAGAAGCTGAGAAACAAGACCATCCATTCCGTCAAAGTTCTTTGGGGAATCACGCAGTCGAAGAAGCTACGTGGGAACTCAAAGAGAAAATGAAAGCGAATTATCCGTTTTTATTGGAGTAACCCTATTTTTGCAATTCCGAGGACGGAATTTTTATAAGGGGGGGGATGTAATGCCCGTGAATTTTGAACGTCCTTATTAATTAAATCTAATTTAATTTAATGAGTTAGCGTTGTGTTCTATTTAAACCAACTTGGGTTAATTGGTGGGAGATGTATAAGATGTGTCTATACTTGTGTTGGCAGGTATGATATAACTATAGTTAAGAAATAACCATATGTGAGTCAAGTGTAGGAATTGGTGTGTAATGGCTAAAATGGCCAAGAGTGGTTAATAACCAAGGTAATTATGAAGGGGCAATAACCATTGTATATCCAAGTGGTTAATAACCAATGTAATTATGGCGGGATAATAACCATTGTGTTTAAACAATGTAATTATGGCAAGATAATAACCAATGTCTAATAACCAATGAAGAATGGTTAATAACTAATGGATAATTAAGATTTTGTGAAAAGACTATTTTAACCTTAAAAGAAGTTGGGTAATGATTAAAATACCCTTGAGGAAGTTGCTAGGAAGCTTCCTATTATTGATGAAGTGATCAAATTGCCCTTGCCTAGTCATGATTAATGACTATTTTGCCCATGGTCTCTACTTTCCTATAAATAGGACCCCTCACCAATGATAGTAGGGGTTGGTTCATTTATTATTCACCAAGTATAGAGAGTAAGATCTTAGAGAGAAAAAGAGAGTGAGATTAGCATAGTTCATGCATCTCAAGTTCATCACATACTTTGGTAGATCAAGGAGAGTAGCTACAAGATCAAGGTGAAACCCTAAACCATTTCCTTCTTTCTTACTTTGTTTTATTTTCATAGTTTTTGAGAGATTTTGTTCTAAGACTCAAGAATCATTAGATCTTCATGCTTCATGTATAAATCTAATCCTCTTGAGTGTTAGAATGGAGATTCAAAGGAAGAAAAGGAACTTATGTTCTTAAAGGGTAAAAACCCTAGCTTTTCTTCACTTGGATCACCCATAACTTGAGATATATAACTTAGATTTGTGATCCGTTGAAAGGGGGTGCTAGGTACACGAGTTAGCTAGTAAACCCAAGTGGTAGAACACAAATCCAATAATTTTTGAAGCCTTGGGAGCTATTTTCCCAAAACAGTCCAGCTATAAAACTTAAAGCTTTAAAACCCTAAAAGCTTGATGTCCTCGGTTTTCCAAAGGTTGTTTCAGCCAGTTATGGATCTGTTAAAAATCTAGGAAAAATCACAGAGGTACCTTAAGAAGTTATCTACAAGTACCAGAAAGAATGAACACGTTTCGATGTGTACGTTTTGTGTAATGGCTTTTACCGTGAAGGACTCCTAAATATTCATACTCGGATTTCTCACTGTGTGTACCTTGAAAACATATGAAATGTTTACAGTATGTTTATGCATGTTATGAGAGTGTACCCTGAAAATTTTAGAATTTTCTGAGAAAAACGTGATTTAGGAAAAATGTAACAAGATTCGGAGGTTTTGAGTACTTTAAAAATAGTAAATCACTTTCTAAAATTGCAGAAAAATATGTGGATCATTGTTGGATCATATACTATCCCGATCCAGAGGATAATAATTTTTAGAATCTATTTGCTATTTTTCATAATAATGTTATAGTTATGGTTAAAAGAAAATAAATGGTTAAATGATGTCATAAATAAGGAAAATGTGATTTTTAAGCTTGGATACTCCTAATATTATATATTATGACTATTAAGGGGTATTTTGGTAATATATAATGAGAAATAATATTTATGACCTTTTATGGGTAGTAAAGGAGTTGTTTAATAAAAGGTAAAATAATTAGAATAAATTGTTTATTCGCCTAATAACTTCTTAAAATATTATTATGATATTTGTAATATAAGAATTCGATATTTTTAAGTAAACAAAGAAATATTGGGATTAAAATTTTATGAAAATATTATTGAATGGGTAATAATATTTGTTTTAAGTATTAATAAATGATTAAGATATTATTAAAATGGCTAATAATATTAGATTAAAATATTATTAATGATATGAGAATTAAAATATTATTAAGAGATTAATAATATTAGATTAAAGTATTATTGGATGATTAAAATATTATTAAGATGTTAATAACATTAGTAAACGAATAAAAGTGTTATTAGTGGACTAATAATACCAAGAGGTGAATTAAATATTATCAGGATTGATAATATTAAGTGTCTTATAGGAATTCCGATAGTTTATTAACTTATGTGCGCTATGTGATTTGCTTAATTGCTAAATAAATAGCATAAGTAAGCGTATCGATATACAACTACGCAGTACTAATTGGTAGATCGACGTTATCAATGTTAGGTTCTTCAAGGCCAATTAGTTAAAGCTAGAATTATTTGTAGCTGAGCAGACAGGCAAGTTCCCTAACTCAAACTCGAGTTATGATTTTTGAAGCATGTTAGTGAATAATTATTGTTGATTATTCACATCTATACTAGTTATTGAGATTCGCACCTTGTGCAATTGAATTCCTATTCTATTGTTATTGAATTGTGAATTAGATTAAAGTTCTTTCAAGCATGAACTGTTTATGAGATAGATCTATGCTATTTGTATCAGCTAGATCAAGCATGTCTAAATTTGTGAAATCAAATGTATTTTAAAAGTTGTTCTTATTAATTTGCTATAGTAAGAACTCTTGGCTGAGAAAATGATAAATTTGATTAAGGCATGATATCAATGCTGGTTTATTAAGTGTTTATGTATAAATCACGGGGTATGAAAGGCTGATCCCCTTGATTACCAAAACATTTTTAAGAGGTCCAGTTTAAATGCTGAGAACCTTGGCAAATGTGTATGGTTATTTCTAACCACTCAGTAATTGTCATTCAATTATTCGAATATTCAATTGTCGACTATTAATTCATGTTTCTTCACAACTTTATACTGCCGTTGAACATTGAAAGCAAAACTTCCTTCTATTCATGATATATCTCCCTTGTGTATAAACTTGCTAAGCAAATTAGTTTCTTACCCTTGCTATATCATGATCTTTATTTCAGCTAAGGCAGAAACGTCTAAAGGGGACAAAGGAAAAAGGGAAGGTGCAAGAGTAGTTGCCTGATATGGCTTATGTACAAGTTTATCTTAAATGTTATTTGGTTATGTGAACTCTTATTGTATTAAGGGTATGTTTTAAGTTAAGGTTAAAGAACCTCGGGACCATGATTGTAAGACTTTATTACTATTTCGATAAACTTTGTATGATTATCATTCCGCATTTAGTTAAAAAGTATGTTTGTTGTTGAGAATCGTGAACACCGAATTCGAGGTTAGGGAACCCGGATTTGGGGGTGTCACAGCCACTCCGTTGACGAATTTAACAAGAAAATCAGTGAAGTTCGTTTGGACGGAGAAGTGTGAAGAGAGCTTCCAAGAATTGAAGAAGAGATTAAGTATGGCACCTGTGTTATCTTTACCAGATGACACAGGAAATTTTGTGGTATATAGCGACGCATCACATAAAGGACTTGGTTGTGTGCTTATGCAGAATGGTAAGGTTATTGCATATGCATCACGCCAACTAAAAGACTATGAGAAAGGGTATTCGACCCATGATTTGGAGTTAGCAGCTGTGGTGTTTGCTCTGAAAATCTGGAGGCACTATCTCTATGGGGAGAAGTGTGAAATATATACAGACCATAAAAGTCTGAAGTATATTTTCACACAAAAGGATTTGAATATGCGGCAGAGGAGAGGATATAATTGATCAAAGACTATGATTGTGAAATTCTATACCATCCGGGAAAGGCTAACGTGGTTGCCGGCGCTTTAAGTAGAAAAGATCGGGAGAAACTATTTTTATTAACTCCTCAGGAGAAGCTTGTAGCGGAAATGGCTAAATTGGAATTAGAGGTGAAGGGTCTGGTAGAGCCTAATAAAAAATTGTTCCAGATGGAAACTCAACCAACTTTGGTGGACAAAGTCAAGGAAGCGCAACTTCAGGATGAGGAATGTGTTAAGATACGGAAAAGAGTACTTGAGGGAGAAGAACTCAAATACAAAATCGACACCGAAGGGTTGTTGAGATTTGAAGGCAGAATCTGGGTTCCGTCAGTGCTGGAGATCTGAGAGGAGATTTTGAACGAAGCTCATGGTTCAAGATTTTCGATACACCCGGGAAGTACAAAGATATACCAGGATCTTCGCCAACATTTTTGGTGGCCAAACATGAAAAGAGAGGTTGCTGAATGTGTTGCGAAGTGCTTAACTTGTCAGAGAGTTAAAGCGGAGCATCAACGACCAAGTGGTTTGTTACAGCCCTTGGAGATACCAGAATGGAAGTGGGAGCATATCACGATGGACTTCGTGGTAGGGCTTCCAACTACTCAGAAGGGTTATGACGTAATATGGGTCATAGTTGACAGATTGACAAAATCAGCACATTTCTTGCCTATCAAAATTAGATTCACCCTGGATCAACTAGCTAAGTTATATGTCAAAGAGATTATCTCAAGGCACGGTGTCCCAGTATCAATTGTGTCGGATAGAGATCCACGTTTCACATCAAAATTCTGGAGGAGTCTGCAAGCTTGTTTGGGGACGCAGTTGAGAATGAGTACAGCTTACCATCCTCAAACCGATGGCCAGAGCGAAAGAACAATTCAAACGTTGGAGGATATGCTTTGGGCGTGCGTTATGGATTTTAAAGGCAGCTGGGATAATCATTTACCCCTGGTCGAGTTTGCCTATAACAATAGTCATCACGCGAGTATTGGAATGCGGCCATATGAAGCGTTGTATGGAAGGAAGTGCAGAACTCCGTTGTGTTGGGACGAGGTTGGTGAACGTCGCCTATTGGGACCTGAGCTGGTACAACAAACTGCTAAAATTGTCAAGGTGATAAAAGCCCGATTGTTAGCTGCTCAAGACAGGCAAAAGAAATATGCAGATCAGCATCGTCAAAATTGCGAATTTGAAGTCGGGAGCTTTGTGTTCCTCAAAGTATCTCCCTGGAAGGGAAAAATCAGATTTGGTAAAAAGGGTAAACTCAGTCCGCGATCTATTGGACCCTTCAAGGTACTGAAACGAGTAGGCGAGGTGGCTTATGAGGTAGCTTTTCCTTCCGAGTTAGACCACATTCACAATGTCTTCCACATATCGGTACTACGACCGTATAAGTCCGATTATAAACATGTCATCGAATATGAACCGATACAGTTTGAGAAAGATTTATCATATGAAGAAATACCTGTACAGATAGTAGACAGGAAAGAACAGGTTCTCAGAAATAAAGTAATACCTTCTGTTAAGGTAATCTGGAAGAACCACAGTGCTGAGGAAGCTATGTGGGAACTCGAAGAGAAAATGATGCAAAATTATCCTGAATTATTTGTTTAATCTTTGTATTGCGATTCTGGGGACAGAATCCTTGTAAGGAGGGGAGAATGTAACGGACGAATTAATTGCGTTGTGATTCTGGGGACAGAATCCTTTTAAGGAAGGAATGATGTAACGAATGTAATTTTTGTGATTGAATAAAAATATTTATTGAGTTATATAAATATTTTTATTAATTTATTTATTGAGTAAAATAAATAATTTATAAGTTATGGTGAAAGAATTTTTGATTGTGCTTTGATGTGTTTATTCTAATTTAATTTAATAATTAAATTAGATGATTAAATGATTTATTTGAATAAAGAATTTATTTGAATATGATAATTTATTTGGTGTTATTGCTATTGGTTAAATGGAACTATTATTTAAGTGAGTAAGATTTAATTGAATTTATTTAATAATAAGTTCAATTAAATTAAAAGTGTGACAATTAAAACTATTTGTTATAATGAGTTATTAAAATAAATAGAAAGAGTTTTTTTTTCATCAAACCAAACAAGGCCTTATGACCTTTGGTTGGAAATAATGAGTTATCTCAATTTTGTTTTGCCAAACAAGCCTTAGTGGCTTTTGAATTGTGTAACTGATGATCTGATATTAAAACACGTGATTATGTTTCATCAGTTTTTATTTGAAGCTTATCAGTTTATTTGTTAACTTAAAAAAAAAGAACAGAGCTTTTGAGAGAAAAGAAAAATTGACCGTTTGAGAGAAAATTGGGAGAGAAGTTTGGAGATTGGAGAAGAAAATTCTACAATCAAAGGAGAATTAATCAAGTTTTCTAAGCAATAGAAGGTATAATATTCTTCACTATATTCTTTTAATTTACTTTACTGTATATGAAGTTAGTTGTTCAAAGCATGAAATTATTTGATTATAATTGGTTATAAGCATGTGTTAGAGATTATATGGTAATTATAATTTAATTTGAATGAATTAATTCATGAAAGCATTCTTTAGAATTGAGTTTTACAGAGCTTTATTTTCATGTATGACCTATGTGTATGAAATTGATGTTTAATTTGATTATTAACTGGTAAATTGACGTTTAATTATGATTATATAATGAAAATGAAATGAATGCTAGTAAAATGGATTAAAATAGTTTAGAGATGGATTTACAGAAGTTGATTTCATTGTTATGGCTAAAACATGAGGTTTTTGTATAAACAGAGAATTTTGGGTTTCTAATTGGTTGATTATGTGTATTATAATGATTAGATTGGTTAGAAACATGTTGGGTAATTGTTTTCTAGCATGTTTGATGTCTGGGTATGTTTAATTTATGTGTTAGATGGTAGAATTCGGAAACTTTTGGCCAAATTTGGCCTAAGTTTTCACTGGTTCGCGAACTGTAGAAGGTGTCAGTCGCGTCTACCACCCCAGCGGTAGAAATGAGCTGGAAATATCGCCCCGGCGGTCCTGTCGCCCCGACGGCATATTTGCATTAGATTCCTCGCCCCGGCGACGATTTTGTTAAGAAATTTACCGCCCCAGCGGTGGATCAGTAACTGAAAAAAAAAATTATAATAAAATTTATTCATTTATTTTGTGATATTGCTATGTTGTTATATATATGTTTAAAACCTATATTGAGGTAATAAATGACCAATGAGTTACCGCGAGGGTTGTTAGCAAATATTTGTAGAATATCGATGTTAATCAAGATGGCACAATAAAATAGGTTAAGAACGAGACTTAAAATGTATATGAATCTGTAATTAATTATTGTTATTGTTTTGTAATCAAAATGTATAGGGTAATTAAGGGACGTGCATTATTTGAATCTGTAATCTACGCTCGAGGCAAGTTTTCCACCCTTAATCTTATTATTTCGTTTGAAGCAAGTTCCTTATCTCAATTTATTACTTTTATGTTGAGCAAATTTTCCTTCCTTAAACTTGTTATTTCATTTAAAGCAAGTTAATTTTCATTGAGCAAGATTATAAACCTTAGCTTATTGTTATTCAAGCAAGGTTGCTATCATGATTAACAGCTAAAGCTTTATTCCAATTATTTATTGTTCGATCATTGATCATTATTCAAACATTGAACAGAATTTTTATTGTACAAACTTTATTGATGAATCAATTGTTTAGTGACTAGCAAACCCTAATTGATTCAGCTAGTCCTTAGTTGATGAGCGTTCTAAAGACTTAGAATATTTTAATAATTGTTCCGAATCGAGTTCCTTTTGGTACGGATTCTGATGCTAAACTGAGATGAACAACCCTTATATAGGGGATTAATTACGTGACATCGTTAAAATGTTTGTGCACAATACATTGTACAAAGGGCTGATCCCCCTGAGTACGAGATGGATGGTCCATAGTCTATAAGACTGTTAAAGGTTACGGTAGAAATACTTGTTAACCTAGGACATAGTTCGAGGTCTTGTGACCCTCAGATACAATTTTAATCTTGAATCTATATTCAGTTCTTGAGCTAAACATTCTATTGAGCTTTCAGATTTTTGATTTATTATTGATTGACTTCAGAAAAACTATTACGCCTCAGTAAGATTTATTTCAGTAATCATATAAATGTTATTGTTTTCGTATTGGTGGGCAATTGCTTGATCACTCTTGCACTAAAACATTGCAGCTAAAACTGAAAAATCGGATGAGTCGTCCACAAGTAAAGGCAAGGGCAAGATGCCGAAGTAGCAAGAGACATGTTACACGTTTGATGCTTATTTGTAATAAGACTTATTTAAAATTATGTTTTATTTCCGCACTGATGTAATAGAGGTTAGACAACCTGGGATTTGTTTATTTAAGAGATTTGTGATGTAACCCTTTTTGTGGGAAGATGTTTCATTCAGTTTAATTATGTTATCTTTAACATGGGTAGTTAGTCTTGAATGTATATAGTGAACACCAAATCTGTGGAGTTGAAGTATCCGGATTTGGGGGTGTCACAACAATTCTAATCTTATTTAAATAAATAAATTAAACTATTTAATTTATTTAATTAAATAATATTTATTCTACAATAAGGGTAAGCCCCCTTAGCGATCAACGACTTTCTAGATAATATAGATTTCAACATTAATCACAAAAGAATCTTTCAGTAAATAGTTACCGTACAATTCAGTACTTCTACCATACAATATCCCAATTACATATAAGACATGGAATTACTGTCAAGTCTTATTTTATTTAATTGCATGCATTTCGATTTTCAAATTCACAACTTTAAATAATGCAAATTAGAAACTCTTTTCTAATTTCATTATGCCTTGGCCAAGGACTACTGAGTTGTCATTTATCGAATCACATAAGACATTCTCATCTTTTACTAGATGCGGTAGCTTCCTTGTTGATCATTCACCTATTTCTATGTACAACTTATTATACCCAAGCATACCCTTTGATATACCCTAAGGGTCTTAAAGAACATGTCAAAGTATAACTTATCATACACAAGATACTATGATGATCTCAAGTCCAAGGATCACTCGTACTACTATCACTAGAGGAATTTCTACTGGCAAGCAAGAAAAACTCTATTAGGTATTCCTTTAGCAAGCCACGTTCAGTGAACTTATTCTCCAATAAGTACCTACATACTTACTTTAGTGTCTCCACAAATGATTATGAGATTAATCATCATCTTCTTAAGAGCAAGCAAAGCATGTACCAATATATCCGGATTCACTAATCCCCTTTTAGTAATCCAATGATTAGGAATAATTTTAGTTTTAAGTTTTCTAAGAATTTAGATCTCATTAGCATGATCACCATCATGATTCTAAAAGCATTGCTGAAAACTATAGGTTTATCACATATAATATAACAGCACCATGTAGATAAAGTAAAATGCCTTTAATAAATCAATTCTTTTATTAATAAATGAATAAGATTACAAAATATATGCTACATCATAACAAATATAATTGACTTATGTGCATACTTCTTTCAGTACTACTATCACTAAAGAAATTCCTATTGACAAGCAAGTAAAACTCCATTAGGTATTTCTTTAGCGAGTCATGTTCAGTGAACTTATTCTCCAATAAGCACCTACATACTTGCTTTACTGTCTCAACACAAATGATTATGAGATCAATCATCCTCTTTCTAAGAGCAAGCAAAGTATATACCAATCTATCCGGATTCACTAATCCCCTTTTCAGTAATCTAACGATTCCGAACGATTTTAGTTTTAAGCTTTCTAAGAATTTAGATCTCATTAACATGATCATCATCATGATTCTAAAAGCATTGCTCAAAACGATGGGTTTATCGCATATAAAATAACAACACCATGTTGATAAAGTAAAATGCCTTTAATAAATTAATTCTTTTATTAATAACTGAATAAGATTACAAAATATATGCTACATCATATCAAATATGAATGGCTTGTGTGCATACTACGTTCAATCTCCCACTTGCACTAAAGCCAATCGCCATGGTATCTAATACCTATCTTCTTTAAGTGACGATCAAACTGTTGTTAGGTTAAAGTTTTAGTAAATGGATCTGCAATGTTGTCTTGAGAGTCCACACACTCTAGGGTGACATATCCTCTTTCAATGATCTCTCTAATCAAATGAAACCGCCGAAACACGTGTTCGGATTTTTGATGAGACCTATGCTCCTTGGCCTGCGCAACAGCTCTAGTATTGTTATAGAATAAATAAACGGCTCCTCTAATGCTAGGAACCACTCCAAGTTCAGTTATGAACTTCTTTATCCAAACAGCTTCCTTTACAGCATCACTTGCAGCTATGTACTCTGCCTCTGTCATGTTAGGTTTGTATATAACGCGAACATGTAATTAAATTACATAAATAGTGCGGAAGCGCGATAAAATCAGATTTTAAAATTTTATACAAACCATCACTATAATCTTTCTTTGTGTTCAATTATCAATTAAATGAAAGAGATAGAGAATTAGAATTATACCCTCGTAGATCAAAGCTTCCTCGGGTACAAGTTCAACTCCAAATCCTTCGCGTTCTCCTTGGATTCCACCGATTAGATTCTTCCTTTGATCAATGTTAGTCACTCAAGTGTTTGGCCTCTAGAGGTGATCCACCAAGGAATAATATGTACTCAAGAAAATGGGTGTTGGCAAAACCCTAGTTTCTATCTCTATAGAAATTGAAAGTACTCTCCAAACTATTGGAAGTGTGTTTAACCCCAATCCATAATAAAACTCCTCTTATTTATAGATATAGGCAACCCTCCTAAACTATTTAGAAATAGGGTTTTATTTTAATTAAACTCTTTTAATTAATTAAACTCCTAATCCAATTAGGAATTTATAATAATACTTTTATTAATTAATTCTCAAACCCTTTTAGAAATTAAATAATAATAATAGTAATAATAATAATAATAATAATAATAATAATAATAATAATAATAATAATAATAATAAGACTCCTCTTATTAATTTATATTTAATATTTTCAAAATAATAAATATTAAGCAATTTAATTTATTTTATCTCCATAGATTAAATTAAATACACTTAACTTATTATTACGATTATGCCATTTACTTCTTAAATAAATATTTTTCTTTTGCGGATTTTTGATGAGACCTATGCTCCTTGGCCTACGCAACAGCTCAAGTATTGTTACAGAATAAATGAACGGCTCCTCTAATGCTAGGAACCACTCCAAGTTCAGTTATGAACTTCTTTATCCAAACAGCTTCCTTTACAGCATCACTTGCAGCTATGTACTTTGCCTCTGTCATGTTAGGTTTGTATATAACGCAAACATGCAATCAAATTACATAAATAGTGCGGAAGCGCGATAAAATCAGATTTTAAAATTTTATACAAACCATCACTATAATCTTTCCTTGTGCTCAATTATCAATTAAATGAAAGAGATAGAGAATTAGAATTATACCCTCGTAGATCAAAGCTTCCTCGGGTACAAGTTCAACTCCAAATCCTTCGCGTTCTCCTTGGATTCCACCGATTAGATTCTTCCTTTGATCAATGTTAGTCACTCAAGTGTTTGGCCTCTAGAGGTGATCCACCAAGGAATAATACGTACTCAAGAAAATGGGTGTTGGCAAAACCCTAGTTTCTATCTCTATAGAAATTGAAAGTACTCTCCCAACTATTGGAAGTGTGTTTAACCCCAATCCATAATAAAACTCCTCTTATTTATAGATATAGGCAACCCTCCTAAACTATTTAGGAATAGGGTTTTATTTTAATTAAACTCTTTTAATTAATTAAACTCCTAATCCAATTAGGAATTTATAATAATACTTTTATTAATTAATTCTCAAGCCCTTTTAGAAATTAAATAATAATAATAATAATAATAATAATAATAATAAGACTCCTCTTATTAATTTATATTTAATATTTTCAAAATAATAAATATTAAGCAATTTAATTTATTCTATCTCCATAGATTAAATTAAATACACTTAAATTATTATTACGATTATGTCATTTACTTCTTAAATAAATATTTTTCTTTTGCGGTGTGACCCTTTAGGTTCTCCATATTAAACCGGTTGTGAATAAATCAATTAGAACAAGTCTAATCTTATTTAAATAAATAAATAAAACTATTTAATTCATTTAAATAAATAATATTTATTCTACAATAAGTGTAAGCCCCTTAGCGATCAACGACTTTCTAGATAATATAGATTTCAACATTAATCACAAAAGAACCTTTCAGTGAATAGTTACCGTACAATTCAATCTTTCTACTATACAATGTCCCAATCAAAATATAAGACATGGAATTACTGTTAAATCTTATTTTATTTGATTATATGTATTTCGATTCTCAAATGCACAGCTCTGATTAATATAAATTAGAAACATCTTTCTAATTTCATTCTGCTTTGGCCAAAGACTTCTGAGTTGTCATTTATCGAATCACATAGGATATTCTCTCCTTTTACTAGAAGTGGTAGATTCTTTGTTGATCATTCACCTATCTCCATGTACAACTTATTATACCCAACATACCCTTTGATATACCCTAAAGGTCTTAAGGGACATGTCAAAGCATAACTCATCATGCACAAGATACTATGATGATCTCAAGTCTAAGGATCACTTGTACTACTATCACTTAAGGAATTCCAATTGAAAGGAAAGTAAAAGTCTATTAGGTATTCCTTTAGCGAGCCATGTTCAATGAATTTATTCTCCAATAAGCACCTGTATACTTGCTTTAGTGTCTCCACACAAATGATTATGAGATCAATCATCCTCTTCCTAAGAGCAAGCAAAGTATGTACTAATCTATCCGGATTCACTAATCCTCTTTTATGTAATCCAATGATTAGGAACGATTTTGGTTTGTGAGCTATCTAGAATTTAGATCTCATTAGCATGATCATCATCATGATTCTAAAAGCATTGCTCAAAACTATGGGTTTATCATATTTAATATAATAGCACCATGTAGATAAAGTAAAATGCCTTTAATAAACGGATAAGATTATAAAGTATATGCTACATCATATCAAATATGATTGACTTGTGTGCATACTACTTTTAATCTCCTACTTGCACTAAAGCAAATCGCTATGGTATTTAATACCCTTCTTGATGAGCATCTTGTTGTTAGATAAAGCTTCAGTAAATGGATATGCAATGTTGTTCTTGAGAGTCCACTATCTCTATAGTGATTTCTTCTTCTCTTTCAATGATTCCTCTAATCAAATAAAAGTGCCGCAACATATGTTTGAATCCAAGATGAGACTTAGGAACTATTTCTAGTTCTGTAATGAACTTTTCATCCAAACAATTAACTTGCAGCTTCATTTACAGCTATATATTTTGTCTTTGTTACCAAACCAGCAACTCTTTGTTGTTTGGAACTTTTCCAATTCACTGTACCACCATTCAAGGTAACGATTTACCCTAAAGTGGATTTGTTATCGTCTTGGTCAGTCTGAAAAACTTGAGTCTATTTAACCCTTTAGTTTTAATTCAGACCCACAATGAATCATGATCACATCCTCAATACCGGTTAAGTACTTAAAGATGTTTTTCACTGTCCTACAGTGATCTTCTCCAGAATATGACTGATCAACATTAGGTCCTGTATATTTCATTGTATACATGATAGTTACCTATGTGATCTCTCTTTCATTGGGGACAATTTAAAGAGATACACATGATGGCTCATCATTATGAGATCTCTCTTGGAGTTTGTCATGCTAAACGCCTTTAGCATCAAATAAATATACGTTCCTTAGGTTAAGCCGAGCATCCTTTTAAATCTATCTATATAGATTTATATCCACAATTTATAGGATGCTACTCCCAAGTCATTCATGGAGGAATGTTTAGGCAATTTTATCATACTGATTGTAGCACTGGTATGTTATTCCTTATCGGTAGTATATCAACATATAATACTAGGAATGTCATAACACTCCCACTGACCCTTTTGTACATACTAGGTTCATTCTCATTTTTGATAAAATTAAACTCTTTTGATTGTCTCATCAAAACGAATGTTCCGTCTTTGAGAAGTTTGCTTCAATCTATAAATAGATCGGTGTAGCTCATATACATGATTTGCTTCAACCATTGAAACAAATCCATCTGGATGTATCATTCATACATTCTGCTCAAGTCTTCATTAAGGAATGACGTCTCTACATCCATTTGCCAAATTTCGTAATAAGCTGCAATCACAAGCAAAATCCAAATGGACTTGAGCATTAGCCAGTAATAAGGTTTTATCACAGTCAACTCCTTGACTTTATTTGAAACCTTTTAAATAGGTCTGGTCTTATAGGTCTCCACCTTGCCATTTGCTTTAGTCTTTCTCTTAAAGACCCAATTTCACTCTATAGGCACTATGCCTTTCAGTGGAGTAACCAGAGTCTATTCTTAGTTCTCATACATGGAGTCCATTTTAGATTTCATAGTCATTTGCCATTTCTCTAAGTGTCTACTACTCATAGCCTCATCGTATATAACTGGATCATCATCAATTATGATGCGTACCTCATCATCATCCTCTATGATGAATCCATACCTTTTAGGTATCTTCGGTACTCTTCTAGATTTACGATTCGGTTGTGGTACAGTAGGTCTATCTATAAGTTCCTCAGTTTGACTTAAAGTGCTTTGTGGTTCTTGAACTCCTTCAAGATCTATTACCCTCCCACTAGCTTCTTGAATGATAAACACCTTTATCCAAGAAGGCAGCATATAGGATTATAGTAATAATACCCTAAACTTTCTTTAGGATATCACACAAATCTGCACTTGTCAGATTTTGTCCACAGCTTATCTTTTTGAAACCTTTTCACAAAAGCTGGACAACCCCTTATCTTAACATACTTAAGACTAGGAATCCTCCCTATCCATAACTTTTATGGAGTCTTGGGGCTGGATTTTGAAGTTACCTTATTTTGTAGATATGCAGCCGTTTCTTGGGCATAACCCCAGATGGATACTAGAATGTCGGTAAAAATCATCATGGCCTATACCATGTTCAACAAGGTACGATTTCTCCTTTTAGATACATCAATCAATTATTGCGTATCAGGAGGTGTCCATTATGAGAAAAATACCATTTTGAGATGATCTAGAAACTCATTTCACAAGTATTCCTTCCTCGATCCGATCAAAGAATCTTAATACTTTGTCAATTTGTTTCACTTCTAAATTCTTTGAACCTTTCAAATGATTCAGACTTATATTTCATCAAATACACATATTCAACTTTTTGAATGAACATCTCTTTTTTTTTACTAGTTTGTTCAGTTTGTAAAATTATTTTTTATATAAGTCAGTATACGAAGTCTATCAAGTAATTTTTTAGTTCTATTCAAAACATTATTATTATAAATAGAACAACTATTGTTTTTAAATATAATACCAACACCTTCCTTGTCCAACAACGAAAAGAAATAATATTTCTAATGAGAACTAGAATCATAATAACAACTTATTAACTTAATAGACTTACCCGTAGGCAATGCTAAACTCAGGATTACTTCCCCTTTGTTTAGCTTTCTACTTCTGCTTAGTCTCTGCATCAAAATGCATATGTGAGACTACTGTAACGAATGTAATTTTTGTGAATAAATAAAATATTTATTGAGTTAAATAAATATTTTTGTTAATTTATTTATTGAGTAAAATAAATAATTGATAAAGTTATTGTGGAGTAATTCACTTTAAATGTAATTAGGTGAATTGTTATTTGAGTGTGATTTGATGTGTTTATTCTAATTTAATTTAATAATTAAATTAGATGATAAAATAATTTATTTGAATAAAATAATTTATTTAGTAATAGTGTTTTTGGTCAAATAAAAGTTATAATTAAATTAGTAAGGTTTAATTGAATTTATTTACTAATGGGTCTTATTAAATTAAAAGTGTGACAATGAAACTATATAGTATAATGGGTTATTAAAATAAATGGAAGAAGGGTTTTATTTTAACTAAACGAAACAAGGCCTTGTGACCCTTGGTTGGCAAAAATGGATTTTTTTATAGGGTCTAGCCAAACAAGGCCTTGTGACCCTTTAGCTTTCTAACTGATGAGGCTGTTTGGGTTTGTAACTAGTGAGTTAATAAAACCACGTGAAGTTTTATCAGCTTACTTTCATAAGCCAAAGAAAAATACAAAGAAGAAGAGAGAAATTGAGAGAGAATTTTGGAAATTGGAAGTAAGAATTCAAGCAAGGAGGATTAACTAAGTTTTCAAAGCAGTAGAAGGTGAATTCTAAATCCTAGTTATATTTTCTCAGAATACTTTACTGTAAAACTATTTCTTCACTGTATATATTTTTTTTACTCTGCTGTATGTGAATTTATTTACTTAATGCATGAATTACTTGGTTGTATAATATGCATGTATTAGTGATTATATGATGTTTATGAACCAATTTGAAAGAATTAATCCATGAAAGCATGTTTTAAAAATAGAGTTTTGGTTTTACAGAGTTTCACTTTCATATATAGATTATATGTATGAAAATTGATGTTCAATTTGTTTATTAATTGATAAATTGACTCTTGATTATGATAATATAATGAAAACCGAAAAGAATGTAAGTGGAATAGATTAGAATGGTTTGGAGATGAATTCACAGTGTTCGATTTCATTAAAATGGCCAAAACATGAATATTTTGTATAAACAGTGAATTTTTGGTCTTTAATTAGTTGGTTATGTGTGTTATAATGATTAGAATTGTTAGAAACATATTGGATAATTGTTTTACAACATATTTGATGTCTGGGTATGTTTAACTTGTGATTCGGATGGTAGAATTTGGGAAATTTGGTCTGAAAATTTCACTGGTTCGCGAACTGTACGAACTGCCAGTCGAGTCCACAGCCCCGGCGGTGGAAATGAACTGGAATTAGCGCCCCGACGATGTCCTCGCCCCGGCTGTAAGAATGAACTAAATTCATCGTCCCGACGGTAGCCTCGCCCCAGCGATGGTTTGTGAAGGAATTCACCGCCCCGGCGGTGGAACAGAAAATGAAAATTTTCTTTTTCTTTTTGATTTTGCTATATAGCCAAATGCATGTTTAAAACTTAGACTAAGGTATCAAATGATTAATGAGATACCACAATGGATGATAAGCGAATACCTATTGAATATCAAATGACAATTGATATATTAAAAATGAAAATAGATAAGAACGAATTCTAAAGTGCTTATAATGCTGTAACTAATTATTGTTACCGCTTTATAAATGGAATGTAGGTTGATTAAGAAACGTGAATATTAACCTGTAATCTACGTACGAGGTAAGTTTTCTATCCTTATTCTCTTTATTTCGTTGAAAGTAAGTTCCCTAAACTTAACTTTTACTCGAGCAAGTTTCTTACTTTACTTTCATTGAGCAAGTTTATTAACCTTAGCTTATTATTGTTCAAGCAAGGTCGTTATAATGTCAAATGCTTATGATTTATTCCAGTCATTTGTTAATCGATCATGAATCGTTATTCAAAGTTCGAATATAAACTTATTGTACAATTTTATAGCTGAATCAAATGCTTAAGCGACTAGCAAACCCTTATTGATTCAGCTAGTCCATAGTTGATGAGCGTTTTAAAGACTTAGAATATCTTGAAGTTATTCCAAATCAAGTTTCTTTTGGTACGAATTCTGTCGTTAAACTGAGATGAGCAACCCTATCATAGGGGATTAATTACGCAACAACGTTAAAATATTTGTGCACAATACATTGTACAAAGGGATGATCCCCCGGAGTACGAGATGGACAGTCTATAGTCTATAAGACTGTTAAAGGATACAGTAGTGATGTAACGACCGAGAATTCTGAAATTTTCCTTGTAATTCGAATTTTGAATATTAATGGATATATTATATTTTAATAATATTATATTTGTGTTACGTGTTTAAAAGTTGTGTGACAACCTGGATTATGTGAATGCATGAAATTTTATGTGTTATAGTTTTGTTTAAGTGAATAATTGATTTCGCGTAGCGTCGTTAAATCACTATTCACGGGGCACGTTTCCCGAGGTACTATTCACGCCATAATATTTTTGTGTCTTTTTTGATGTTGAATAATTTCATAAATACCTGTATGCGTACGAATAATTTTTTCAAGTGTCGAAAATTTTATTTGAGCTGATACGTGATTTTATCCGTATCCAAAATGTGTTATATGGGTGTTCCGAATAAATGAACAAATCCCATAATAATTATTTTTATGCGTCCTAATATTTATGGTAATATTCATTTTAATTTTTGGTAGAGTTATTTACCAGTTTTGGTACAAAAGTGGGAGTTTTCGGATATATTTTTGTATATTTAGATATTTATTTTGGCTTGTTACTCCAAGTGAGAACCACTAAAACCCATCAACCAATCAGATGCTAGGAAAATGAGGAGAGAGAAGGGAGGTTGCCGGCAAGTTTTAATATTTGGCCACCTTGAGCCACTCCCATTTTTCTCCCAAAATTCCTCCACTTCTCCCAAATAATTCATTCCATCCCATTCCATTCCTAATCATTTCAGCTGATAGAAAGAGAGAGAGAGAGAGAGAGAGAGAGAGAGAGAGAGAGAGAAATCTATTGCAAAGAGGAAGAAGAAAGAAGGAGAAGGTCGCTGGAGAAGAAGAAGGTCGCTGGAAAAAAGGAGGAAGAAGAAGAAGGCACGAGTGGAAGAAGAAGAGAGTCCAAGCAAGAAAAAATCAAGCCAAGTAAGCCTAACAAGCTTCTTAATCATCTAGGAAGGATTTACAGAGGTAAACATCAACCAAATCCTTTCCATTCGATTTCTTGTTAAGTTTTTCAAGTTTTTCTTAGTTTTGAGCTCTTAAGCTTGTGGGTCGGATTTATGGCGATTCTTGGTGTTTTTGTTTGTTGTGATTGTTTGTAAATGTTATTAAGAGGTTATGTAAGCTATTAATAACATCAAAGTGGAACAAAAATGGAACAAATCCTTACCTTGGCTTAATGGAGCAAGAACAATGGACAAAACATGGACTTTGGACATTCGGACAATTTTAGAGGACTATAAAGCTATGATTTCGTACTTGTTAATTTTGTTTGTTGTTATGGTATTGTAGTTCCATGGGTTATGAAGTTAACCCAGTTGGAATGGAGCAAAAAGGAGTTAAAACGAGTTCGTAGTAATGATTTTTGTAAAACTTGTCAAGAACTCGAAGAACAGAGTATGAACTTTGTACTTTGGCTTAAGATTTGGTCATGTTAATGTTTATGGATAATTCTAAATTTTTGATATGTTGTAGCCCCATAAGTTAGGAGTCCATAGAGTCCGGAATGGACCAATTTGCTTGAGTGTTGAATGAGTTATGGAGGTTGGAATGGCCGGAGGTCGGAGTTGCGAACTGGGAACAAACCCAGAATCCGGCTACTGCAGAATGGCACCGCAGCGACACTCATAAGCGCTGCAGCTCACACTACAGCGATGGGAAAGACCGGGACTCACGCCGCAGCGTGAGGCCCAAGCTTTAAGGCTCACGCCACAGCGTGAAGCCCTGCTAGGGAGAAAACACGGGACTCACGCCGTAGCGTGAGGTCCAGTGCTTAGGCTTGGCGCTGCAGCGCCAGTTCCGTGTCTGGACCGGGTCGGGCAGTCAGGCCGAGTCAGGTTGGGTCGGACCTAATGAATCCTTTTCAACGGGTCCAACACTTATATTTTTCTTTGTACTAAATGATTAGACAGGTTAGTTATGCATATTTTGTTAAGCCCTAAATGCTTAATTGTTTTCCAAATGTCGAGCGAGACCCCCGATTGGGTAGTCGTAGGGCAATCAATGTGTTTTAATGATGCAGCGTCCGTTTTGAACCATTATTTGGTATGTGACTAATTGTTATGTGAATATGTATTTACATGTGTAGGATATTAAGGAGCGTGTGTTATATATTGTAGCAGCGCATCAGGCAAGTTCTTTCTCTAACCCTTGTCTAACCCTTGTGTTGGGCAAGTTTCTTTACCCTAACACAATTTAATATTGGGCAGGTTTTCTCAATCGCACAGCTTTCATTTAATGTGCGAGTTTATTTATTAATTGAGCAATCATTCTATATTATTGAAAGTTTCCTAA
The DNA here is from genome assembly GCA_034770075.1 of Aralia elata. Lineage (NCBI taxonomy): Eukaryota > Viridiplantae > Streptophyta > Magnoliopsida > Apiales > Araliaceae > Aralia > Aralia elata. Next base: position 52,832,586 of record CM068387.1, on the reverse strand, counting down.
CTCAACTCGAGTTATCATATTTCCATTATGGTTAGTGGTCTAATTATAGTTAATTACTCCACATTAAGGATAATTATTGATATTCGCACATTGTGCATTTGAATTCAAAATCTGTTGTTGGACTGTGAAACATAAGTTCTTCATTCATGAACTGTTTAAGGGAATAGTCTACGCCACTTGTTTCGGCTAGACACGTACAGGTTATTATTTTAAAAGCTATCCAAACCGATTATTGGTACGGATTCTTGGACTGAGAGAGCAACCCTTATGTAGGGGATTTTAATGTGTCAGTTATTCGATATAGTCAGAGCTAAATGTTATGCATATACATAGGGTACGAGAGGCCGATCCCCTCGAGTACTACTGACGGGCCAGGCGTTTAAAAGGGCTAGTTGAATAACTGATCCTTTGGCCAAATAGTTCATGGTCTATTGGACCACTCAGCAGTAAATAATCAATATTCATTATTTCATTTGAACTTTGATTATATTGTCAGCTCTTTCTTCAATGTTCTTAAATTGTTGAACTATGTTATTATTATTCTCATTCATTCATGATATATCCTCTTTATTCATTTTAAACTTGCTGAACAAAGTAGTTGCTCACCCTTGCTATATCATGAACCTATTGCAGTTGAGCCGGGGAGTTCCAAAGCGGACAAAGGCAAAGGAAAGATTAAGGAATAGTTATATGTACTATCCCGTTATGTAATCGTGGAATTATTTTGTATTATTATTATATTCTACGATGTATTTATTTAAGGTTATAGACCTTAGGACCGTAGTAAACCTTTTGTAATGAACAATATATGTTTATTTATTCCGTATTAGTTGATTTATGTTGTTTAGAGGTGTATGGATGTATTTTATCGTCAGCACCAGATTCAAGGTATTGGTACCTGAATTTGGGGGCGTCACAAGTGATACTTGTTAACCTAGGACATAGTTCGAGGTCTTATGACCCTTAGATTTACTTTTGATCCTGAAATCTAAATTAAATTCTTAAACCGAGTTTTTTATTGAGCTTTCAGTCCTTTGATTGTTGTAGATTGTTTTCAGAAAGGCTATAGTACCTCAATTAAAATCTACTTCATTGATTATTTAATTGTTGTTGTTATTATACTTGTGGGCAATTGTTTGCTCACCCTTGCATAAAATATTGCAGCTAAGACTGAGAAGTCGGATGAACCGTCCACTAGTAAAGGCAAGAGCAAGATGCAGAAGTAGCTAGCGTGCTGTTATTTGTTATGAATTTTTTGTAATAGAACTTATTTAATATTATGTTTTAATTCCGCATTGGTGTATTAAAGGTTAGATGACCTGGGATGTATTTACTTAAGAGATTTAAGTTGTAACCCCTATTGTGGGAAGATGGTTTATTCAGTTTAATTATATTGTCTTTCATTTTGGGTAGTTAGTCTTGAATGTATGGAATAGTGAACACCAAATCTGTGGGATTGAAGTACCCGGATTTGGGGGTGTCACAACTACAGCCGGTATTAAATACGTAAGTAGAACCTTGACTTACAGAAAGATTTATTTCAATCATGAACAAACCTATATCTGTAACCGAAGCTTCACTAAGCTTCTTCTAGTTAGCCTCTGCAAGATGCTCCTTACAATTTCATTTCCAGTGTCCAGGCTTATTACAGTGGAAGCATCCTCCTTTGCTATCTGCATCAGTTTTGTTCTTAGTATCCTTAGTTATTGCCTTTCCTTTTGCTTTCTTTGAATCTTCTTCTTTTCAGAAGATCCTTTGGCCCGCTTTCTTTTCTTGGAAGAATCATCTACAAGTAAGACTTGGTCTTTCTTGGTTGGAAAGTAACTCTTTGCAGTTTTTAACATGTTAAGCAACTCAGGCAGGCTGACATCTAGCTTGTTCATGTAAAAATTCACAACAAATTGTGAGAAAGAGTTCAGAAGTGATTGCAAGATCAAATCTTGGATCAACTCTCCATCTATCACAAAACCCAGTTGTCCCAATTGTTCAATCAGATTGATTATTTTGAGGACATTTGTCTATATTGTAGTGCTATCAGTCATTCTAGATCAGAAGAGCTCCTTAGATATCTGATATCTAATAGTCCTACTTTCCTCACCATTCAGCTCCTTGAAGGTGCAGGAGTACAGTAGGAGCATCCATAGTTTCGCGCTGACGTTGAAGCTCGTTACTCATGGATGTGAGCTAACTATGCATCATCTTGTCACTTTCTAAATATAGCAATCTCTTCCTCAGAGGTTGTTTCTGCAACAGTTGCTGGGATAGGCGTATTAAGGACATAAGATAGCTTTTCAGCCTTGAGAACTATTCTCAAACTCCTTAACTAGTCCGTGTAATTCGGTCCGGTTTATTAGCATTTAATATGCTACGCAGTGATAGTGAATTAGACATTGTAAAATTCTGTTAAAAAATTTGTATCAGAGCTGTAGGTTAAGAACCTTAGGTGGGGAACCTTAGGAGTTAGCCTTGTAAAGAATCGAAAACATAGTGGTGTTAAAACTTTTGTCGAGTTCTAAGGAATGAATTAAGGAATTCATTACAGATAAAAAAAACTTTGTGTGCTATAACTTATGTGTTATAACTTATGTGCTCGCGAGTACTATCGAGTAGTAATTAAACTTAAACTTTTGATGGAAGGATGACTGATATAGGAGGGTCCAGCCAAGTTAGGGAGGAGGAGCCCCGAGATGTTCATGTAGTCTGGGAGCAGCTAGTGCAAAGAGAACCAACCCCACTGACCACAGTTGTAGAACCTGAGTATGAACTTGAGTCAGATCCTGAGGAGGATCCTGAAGAGGTTGAAGAGGAGGAAGAAGACCTTGAGGAGATACCACTATCTTCCTTAGGTGTTCAGATGTATGAGCGGGTGTATGATCGCAACATAGATTACAGGATAGGGTGGAGGAATTAGAGGAGCAGGTGGCTGAGCGTCAGGCTGTTCTGGAATATAAGAATGGCAACATTGAGGAGCTTGATATACATCTTGGGGACGTGGACTAGAAGCTGGTACAAGCAGAGAGCCAAAAGGAGGAGTTATCAGCTGAGGTGGAGAAACTGAAGAGTGAGCTGAGAGAAGAGTCTGCAAAGCATACTTGAGCCGAGGACGCGTGGATGAAAGCTGCTGATCATACAGACCATGTTGAGGATGAGATGTAGTCAAAGAAACCCAAGATGGATGAGATGGAGCATGTTTTCCACACAGCGATGGATAGGGCATAGGATCGAGTTTTTCATTACCCAACTCAATTCGAGGATTTACCGTGGTACGTGATGGATCGCAGGACGATGATTCGTATCATGAAGCAAGAGCGCGAAGAAGCCGTGCGACGTGGAATGTCGTTATAGGTCACGAATAGTAGTAATAATAAGTTGTTTTCTAAGAAAGCTAATATGATGTAAATCTCAAATGAGATAAATAGTGGGTTAATTATGATGTGGTCTTGAAACTTTATGATTTCAGGGCAGATGATGTAAATAACTATGATGTTATCTATTTATGATTTGAAGCAGTAAATGAATAAAATACGAAAGTTTATTAGATATGCTATGTGTTATATGGTTGTTTATAAATGTTTAAGTTAGAACTTAAATGTTTAAGTAATTGAGCAATAATCTAATAGCGTGAATTCTTAACAGTAAGATGCCGCCAAGAAGAAGACCAACACGTCAACATACCCTTGAAGGATCTACGAATAATAACGAAGGAACCAACGCTAATCCAATGCAGCAGTTAATGAATTTGTTAACAGGAGCATTTTCAAATCAACCTCAAGTTAAAGCCACAAATTTCAAAGACTTCAAAGCAGTAGGACCCCCGGAATTTCAAGGGTCTATGAATCCGATCGAAGCTTAAACATGGGTCATGGAGATGAAAAAGGTTTTTGATGTCGCTAGGGTCAGCGAGGACCAGAAGACTGCATTCGCAACATTTATGCTCAAATCAAAAGCTAGTTATTGGTGGCAAGCTAACAAAACTCGAGGCGGTCAAGGGGTAATTCCGTGGGAATGATTTAAGGAGATGTTTTTCGAAACTTATTTTCCGACGAGTGCACAAATTCAGATGGAAGTGCAATTTATGGAGTTAAAGCAAGGTACAATGACGGTGCCGAAATATGCTGCAAGATTTAATGAATTGGTGAGGTTTGCGCCATATCAAGTTAATACTGATGAGAGAAAGGCCAGAAGGTTTGAGCAGGGACTAAAGCCCTGGCTATATAGTCGAGTTTCGATGTTTCAACTGAATTCGTTTGCGGCAGTGCTTGAGAAGGCGATTATCGCTGAAGGAGGTAGTGATGCACTGTCTAAATACAACCAAGAGCAGAAGAAGAAAAAGAGTGAGAATGAGAATAAAGCAGGTGGTAGCCATGGTGATAGCAGTCAAAAGAGGAAGTGGAATGACAGTACCTCTGGAGGCAGTCAGCAAGGAAATCAGAAGAAGAAGGTGGAGGCATGCAGTAATTGTGGAAAGAATCACGTAGATGTTTGCTTGAAGGGCAAGAGAGTATGCTTTAATTGTGGTCAAGAGGGTCATATTGCACCAAATTGCCCTAGTCCGAAGAAGGGTGCATGTTTCACTTACGGATCGAAGGATCACCTTACTCGAGATTACCCTAAGAAAGCTACAGGAGTAGCAAGCGGAGGAAAGGGAAACAACAGTGGTGGCAATTTGACTATCACTGGACCGACGTCGTTCAATCGACCTACTGCCCGAACATTCAACATGACGGTGCAGGATGTTGTGCAGTCAAAGGATGTGGTGTCAGGTATTATTCCGGTCAATAGTGTAAATGCTTACGTATTATTTGATTCGGGTGCTACTTGTTCATTTATATCCGATGATTTTGCTAGGAAATTAAAGTTACCTCAGGAAGAATTAGATTACCCTATGAATATAGAAATCGCAAATAGGGAAGTGATTCCTGTTAAGTTTGTACACAAGAACTGTCGGGTAGATATTAAGGGTCATGAGATGACGGTAAACTTAATCCTAATTCGGCTTGGGGAGTTTGACTTTATTTTGGGAATGGATTGGTTGTTCAATTATGGGGCAGTTATTGATTGTCAAAAGAAGTGTGTGAACCTTATGACTCCGTCAAAGGTAGTGTTTATGGCAGCAAGTCACCCAGATAAATGAGTTGTCTGACGATGATGCAGGCCAGGAAAATGTTGAGACAAGGATGTGTAGGATATCTAGCCTACATAGTCGATACACGAAAGGTGGGTGCAAAGCTGGAGGAGATACCGGTAGTTAGGGATTTTGCGGACGTATTTCCTGATGATTTGCCAAGTCTACCGCCAGATAGGGAAATTAAATTTATAATTAATCTAGCACCGGGAACAGCCCCTATATCAAAAGCCCCGTATCGAATGGCTCCGGTAGAAATGAAGGAGTTAATGGTGCAATTGCAGGAGTTGCTAGATAAGAAGTATATTCAACCGAGCGTTTTGCCGTGGGGAGCGCCGGTGTTATTTGTCAAGAAGAAAGACGAATCAATGCGTCTTTGCATTGATTATAGAGAGTTGAATAAGGTCACGATTAAAAATAAGTATCTGTTACCAAGGATCGATGACCTGTTTGATCAGCTGAAGGGAGCGAGATATTTTTCAAAGATAGATCTGCGAAGTGGGTATCATTAATTTAAGGTGAGAAAGGAAGACATACCAAAGACAGCATTCCAAACTAGATATGGCCATTATGAGTTTTTGGTTATGTCATTTGGTTTAACAAATGCACCTGCAGCATTTATGGATTTAATAAATAGAGTGTTTAAACCATTTTTGGATAAATTCGTAGTAGTGTTCATAGACGACATTCTGGTATATTCCAAAACTCAGGAAGAGCATGTGGAACACTTGAAGGTGACATTGGAAGCGTTAAGGAGAGAGAAACTGTATGCGAGATGCTCCAAATGCGAATTTTGGTTGGAGCGTGTTCAATTCCTTGGGTATATTATTGATAAAGACGGGATTTTGGTGGATCTGGCGAAAGTGGAAGCTGTGATGAACTGGGATCAGCCGAAAACACCGTCAGAAGTAAGGAGTTTTTTGGGATTGGCGGGTTATTATAGGCGTTTTATTCAAGATTTCTCAAGGATCGCCACTCCATTGACGAATTTGACAAGGAAAGCAGTGAAGTTCGTTTGGACGGAGAAGTGCGAAGAAAGCTTTCAAGAGTTAAAGAGACGTTTGAGTTCAGCACCTGTGTTATCTTTACTGGATAATACAGGGAATTTTGTGGTATACAGTGACGCATCGCACAAGGGGCTAGGCTGCGTGCTTATGCAGAACGGTAAGGTTATCGCGTATGCATCGCGTCAATTAAAAGACTATGAAAAAGGGTATCCGACCCATGATTTAGAGTTAGCAGCCGTGGTGTTTGCTTTGAAAATTTGGAGGCACTATCTCTATGGGGAGAAGTGTGAGATATATACAGACCATAAAAGTCTGAAGTATATTTTCACACAAAATGATTTAAATATACGTCAGAGGCGATGGATAGAATTGATCAAAGACTACGATTATGAAATCCTATACCATCCAGGGAAGGCAAATGTGGTTGTTGATGCTTTGAGCAGGAAGGGTCGGGAGAAACTATTCTTGTTAACTGCTTAGGAGAAGCTCATAGCGGAAATGGCTAAATTAGAGTTAAAGGTGAAGTGTCTAGCAGAGCCGAATGAAAAATTATTCCAGATGGAAAAATGACAAACTCTAGTGGACAAGGTAAAGGAAGCACAATTCCAGGATGAGGAGTGTGATAAAATACGGAAAATGGTGCTTGAAGGCGAGGAGCTAAAATTTAAAATCGATACCGAAGGGTTGCTGAGATTTGAAGGTAAAATCTGGGTTCCGTCAGTGCAAGAGATCAGAGAAGAGATTTTGAACGAAGCCCATAGTTTAAGATTTTCAGTTCACCCGGGAAGTACAAAAATGTACCAGGATCTTCGCCAACATTTCTAGTGGCCAAATATGAAGAGAGAAGTTGCTGAGTGTGTTGCAAAGTACTTAACTTGTCAGAAAGTCAAAGCAGCGCATCAGAGGCCAAGTGGTTTGTTACAGCCCTTGGAAATACCAGATTGGAAGTGGGAACATATCACGATGGACTTCGTGGTAGGGATTCCAACTACTCAGAAGGGTTATGACGCAATATGGGTTATCGTGGACCGACTAACGAAATCAGCACATTTCTTGCCGATCAAAATCAGATTCACCTAGATCAGTTGGCGAAATTATACGTCAAGGAGATTATCTCAAGGCACGGAGTTCCAGTATTAATTGTGTCGGACAGAGATCCACGTTTCACTTCAAAATTTTGGAGGAGTCTACAAGCTTGTATGGGAACGCAGTTGAGAATGAGTACAGCGTACCATCCTCAAACCGATAGCCAGAGCAAAAGAACAATTCAAACGTTGGAAGATATGTTGCGAGCTTGTGTAATAGACTTCAAAGGGAACTGGGATGACCATTTACCACTGGTAGAGTTTGCTTACAATAACAGCTATCATGCAAGTATTGGCATGCCGCCCTACGAAGCGTTATACGGAAGGAAGTGTAGAACTCCATTATGTTGGGATGAGGTTAGTGAACATCGTCTTCTGGGTCTCGAGTTGGTGCAGCAGACGGCAAAAATCGTCAGAATAATAAGAGCCAGATTGTTAGCTGCTCAAGACAGGCAGAAATAGTATGCAGATAAGTACCGACAAAATAGAGAATTTGACGTCGGCAGTTTTGTATTTCTGTTTGCCTAATTCTATACTAGCAAAATACGCAAGTATACGCAGTCCACAAGTAATAAAGTGAAACTAGAGTATCGTCCCACAGAGAAAAACTAAGTTTATAATGACAATTTCCAATTCTAAATCAAATCAATTTTAGTAAACAAATAATCAATGATTTCTGAAGTTTTGAATTTAACTAATTAATTCTAAATTAAATTACTACCACTAATTTGAAAACAGATTTTTAAAGACTTAAGACTATAACTTTACTTAATGCTTTATTTTGCTCAACAAACTTCCCTTTAGATCATGCTAATTGTTTTGGAATGTTAACCAAGAACTCATCACTATTTATGACCATCTCTCAATGTTTCATAAACAACTCAACTCAAATCCACAATTGATAGACTCAAGTTAATCACCCTAGATAACTAATTCACTATATTTCTATGTGAATTACAATTAAAGAGGATTTAAAGTCCAGGTTCCCTGTTAGATTACATGCGGTGAATAGGTATATCTCTATCCTAAACACAAATTATGAATTCCATCGACAGCAGAATACACAAACACATGCTATTATAGCCAGATCTAAATATATACTTCATCTCTCGAGTTCATATAGATTATCCTAGTAATTATTGGCCAGATAATTAAGCAATTTAGCATAAACCATAATAGACAATCCAAAAGTAACTAATCATAATATTCCAGGAAGCATGTCATTCAAAACTACGCATTAAGATCCATTATAGCCTTAAAAAGAAATTTAGTTCATAATTAAACTAGAATTCATCATCCACAAGTTTAATAACATTCAAAAGTTCAGAGTAAAAGGAAGAGAAAAGAAGAAACACTGTAAAGTAATCCTTGAATCTCTAACTTGCTCCTCCTTGCTTTCGTTGCGTTATTAGCTTGCTTCAAGTCTTCTCCAATTGCTCTAAACTAGGGTTTTCTAATAATAAGTTCAACTCACTTTGAAATTAACTTAAAACAACTATATATAGTATCTGATAAAAAACCCAACTAATTAAAAAGTCTTAAATCCAATTCCACATCAAATTAACTTGAACTGCTGAAAAGTCAAACTTGGTCAATTCCCGAACCGGCGCGGCCGCGCTTGGAAAAGGCTTGTGTGGCGCGCGGTCGCGCTACCCTGGCAGCAAAATTTCTTCAAGTTCTGGAGACAGGCGCGACCGCGTTGTCTCCTAGTTCATTTTGGGCGCGGCCGCGCTACACCAATTTTACAGCAACTCAGCAACTGCATCAGCAAAATCAATCCAACTCTCACCAAACCAATTCCCAACATGTGCAACCTACAAAAACATATAAAATGCATGAAAAGTAACTACAAACCATGGAAATAAATAATAATTCGCGTTCATTGGCATCCGATTCGTAGGTATAAAACCTACTTATCAAATTCTCCCAAACTTAAACTATTGCTTGTCCCCAAGCAACACAATGCAATACAACTAACACAATGCAACACAATACCATGAATGCACTAATAACTACCATGCCTAAGAATCCAACCAATAGCCAGTATGAATCTTGACCGTTAGCCTCAAAGATATCAACAACTACTTGAAACAGTAAATCCAGTCAATAGGAACTAATAATCCCAATCAATTAATCAAAATACACATATCAACACCCAAGTTATAAGTGTGTGTTCATTAATCAATTTACTAACCAAAGTTCAAAATATAGCCACATAACCAACTCCATAACAAGAACAATCTATTTTCAATTCAATTCAAGTAAATACAACAAATCCAACCAAAATTAAGCAAATACCGAGCATGAGAGTTCTAACAAGGCTTATTTCTATCTTTATTCTTCTACGAGTGCGTTTTACGCTCCATCTCGTATTTATACTTGACCGTGCAATGCCAAATTCTCTTAGGCTTTTCTAAGTCACCCATGTAGCGAGCATTCAATCAGTGACTCCCAAACCAGTCGGCTTTAGGGCACTAAGTGTTAATACACCCCTAAGGATCTAATTACCCGAGTGACAAAGGCCACATAACTCAACTAGTCAACGCATTTATTATATTTTTGGATTTGTTTTTAATTAGCCTTAAAAAGAAACCCCCAAACTCAGCTTTTACCTTATTTCAGCCTTCCTTGTTAATTCACCTAAAAACTTTTACCCAATTCTCATGTAAAAGTCAATTATGCAACACTTTGAACCCCAGCAGCCAAATTAATCAAATTGTTTGTGTTATCCAATAACTCAAGCTATGACAGGCATAATTACTCTCATGATCTAAATTATATCATCCCTAATGACCATCACATTGTCCAAGCTAACACAGTAAAACCCATCTCATCATTGGCCGAGCCAAAATCATACCAACTAATCACTTGGATTCATGCAAACAAACTAAATGCACCTAACACAACCAACCATGAAACAACTATGCAAAACTCAATGATATGCCAACATATTAACAGATATAATGCACAAAACTAACAAACATGCAAAAATCTATAGGAACTCCCCCAAACTTAAAACAGACAATGCCCTCATTGGATAAACAGTAAAAAGAAAAAGGAATAAAAACTCCCCTAATCCGAAGCAGCATCGTCCGAAGCCTCCCCATCATCATCTGAAGGTGTATCTGGAGGAGGATAAGCTGAAGGAGCACCAAAGGTTGGGAATTGGACTTGAACGCCGAATTGAGAAAAAGCTTGCGAAAAACTGTCCGAGAGTTGTGTGGAGAAAGATCGAAGCTTGGTCATACTCGTGTGAATAGCATCCATCCGCCGAGTCATACGCCTCTCCATTCGATCCAACCTAGCCTGAGACACATGAAATGGCTGTTCAGGTTCGGTCATCAGCTGATCGGATGCATCCTCACTCTCACTGTGGTCCCCCAAGAGAAATCCTGCTCCAGGGGCATGAGAAGGAGCACCAGTCCAAACCTTGTACTTGGTAATCGTAGCATGATCAATAGTGTTCATCGGGAGCTGCACGGGCTCACCATCACCCCCATTCCACCCCAGCAGCACTACATAAACGAGTGATCACCGATGCATGAGGGAGACCTCCTAAAGTACCACCTTGCAGGTACCTACGTATGGATTAATGGATGATATACCCCACATCGATTTTCTTTCCTTGCATAATTCCATATAACAAAATAGCACGATCCTTGGTCACGTTATTTTGATGCTTGGTTGGCATGAGATTGGCACAAATAAAACTGTACCAAGCCTTTCCATAACGACTCAAGGCTGTGTGAGGAAAGTGTAGTTTCTGATCTGTTCCTTGCTTAGTTGTCCATATTGTACCCGGCTTGCACAAAATATTCTTGATGCGCTCTAATTTAGTGTCCCAATTGGTAGAGTATAAACTTTTCGGATCGGTGTGGTGAATAGTAGGCAAATGGTATAGGTCATTGATACTCTGGCTATTATATGGAACTTGGCAACCTCGCACAAAAGTAGTACCATCCTTAGTTATTTTTGTGTTTGCATAAAATTCTTGCACTACTGATATCGGGGCTGCCAAAGGTGGTTCCACGAACAATGTTGCCCGATTTCACAATCAACAATTACGTACAAGTATACACGATCAACAAGTAATAAAGTGATAAGAACGAGTGTCGAACCCACAGGAATTATTATGCTTAATATCTTCATTGTCAATTTAGATTATGGCTATTCTATTAAACGATCGCAATTTGAATATTGATTGAAACTAATTAAATTAACACTAGTACTGACAATAATCTCAAAGGTTGAAATTCAAATTTAAAATGATTAAGACTACAATTTCCCCAGTTATATATCATAAACCAATCTATCTACACATTTCAATTATTCACTTCAATAGAGTTGTTAACAGAAATTTAATTGTATTTATAAGCCCTTTTCCAAGTGATCCAATAAATCTATCTAATCCAATTAACTCTGCGATATTCATATGCAAAACTAAAGGACTAAATTCATTAAACTTCAATTTCCAATTGTTACATGCAGTAAAGAGATATCCCTATTCACTTCACAATCCTAATTATTCAACACATGCAAATAATTAAGAATACATGCTATCTCATCCAGTTCTAACCCTAGATTGTATCTCCCGAATTCATCCAGAATAATATGCTAATTGTTGGCCAAACAATTTAATCGTTAAGCATAGAACAAGATAGACAACTTTCATCAATTGAATAACTGGAATTAAATAGATAATTAATTCATAAACATAATTGGTTCAATCGTAGCCTTAATTAAAGATTTAGTTCATACTGACAATAAAAACTAAAAATCCAAAATAAGTCATCATAATTAATTACAAATCAGAGATAACAGATTAAAAGAAAACTCAATATAATCTCTAGCACTCCAATCTGAATTCCTCACGATGCTTGACTTGATCTTCAATCTTCTTGTTCAGCTCTAAAAATTCAATCTCTGAATATGTCTGGGTGTCCCTTGATCCAATCCTTAATCTCCTACTTATATCTTCCTTTTAGTCTCCAAATCAGAATGGTAGCAAGAATCCTTGTTAGCCTCAACCTTTCCAAAATAACTGCATGCTGACAACATAAAATTTCCACCAGCCGCATTCTCACCCCGGCGAGAAGTTCCTTAACAAAATCCTCGCCCCGGCCAGATCTCGCCCCGACGAGAAAAGTAAGCTATGTCTTCTCTGCCCGGCGAGGTTGCCCTGCACCCAGCTATTTTTCTCCTTTTCAATCTGCAGCCAGCCTTTACCTACAAAAGCAATACGAAAATAAGTAAAAAGACACTTAAAACGCTTAAAGATTGTAAAGAATCAAGCCAAAGATGTATCAAATTCGTAGGTTAAAACCTACTCATCAAATACCCCAAACTCGAAACTTTGCTTGTCCTCAAGCAAAAACACAAAACAAACAAAAATAACATCTAAACTGACTACCTACACGAATGCATATGCATGACTAACCATACTCAAGCAAATAATCAACAGCCATTATAAAAAATCCAGCCTCAGAAATCAGTAACTACCAATTTAACAGAACTTCAACCTCGTGCACCATCAACAAGCCAACTATTATCAATTATGACTTACTCTCAACCCACCCATAAGTGTGTGCAAAATATATCAAACCAAACAGAATATGAATTCAACTTTTAGTATCACAATGCTCAGAAAAAGATAAGTTCACAAATTTCACTTTCAAGCTCAACTGCTATTCACTTGTCTTCTCATTGTTTTCCTGCTCTTTTTTTTTTTAACGAGTGTGTTTTACGCTCCATCTCGTCATACATCCCGACTAGTGCAATGTTCATCTTTATTAGGCTGTCACCCGTGTAACGAACTTTCAACCACCGACTCCCAAACCAGACGATTTTAGGGCGTTGAGTGTAAAGACATCTCCTAAGGGCATACTCATTCAAATGACACCGGCCACAAAGACAAACTAGTCAAGACCCGCTCTTATCTGTCTATATTTAATAATTCTTCTTTTTCTTGCACTTAGACAGACATCGAAGCAGCATTTATTCAAAAACTTTTTTTTTTCTCTACTTTTTTTTTCTTAACTTTTTTTTTTCAATCCAACAAGTGATAACAGTTTATATCTTCATGTGAGCACGAAATACACCAAAGAAGAACCCACTCCTAATTACCTCAATACACATTCGTGAACAATTAAAAACCAAGGGTCTCAAGTAAACACAACTAAAAACAGTCAGACTCCAGATATAGCACTCACTATCCATCCCATTAAACTGAATTAGAACTGATCAAATTTCATCATCGGTCATCCCTAAATGACTTCCGTTAATGCATTGCTTGAATACCTACTAAATGCAATACTATATGATCCTATGCTACTAAATTTTTGGGTTTTTGGAATTTTTCAAATTTTTTTTTATACATAAATAAATAATGCAATCTAACATGAAACTAATACAAATAAAACAAAAAAAAATATAACTAGATAAGCAAATTCTAAAAATAACACACACCCCCCCAAACTCAAACGATATAATGTCCTCATTGTGCGAAAAATAAAGAAAATAAAGAACAGAGGACTTCCCTAACAGATCAAGCAGTAGGCCCGAACTCGTCATCATCATCTGGGGTTGGTGGTGGAAAAACTGGCAATGGCTGCGCTTCTAGAAAGTGAACATAATCCATCAATGGTTGCATATTAGAATACATGTTTGATATCGCTTGCGTACAACTCTGCTGATAAGCAAACATATGCTCCTGTCGATCTGCCAACCGTTGATTTTGCCTCAATATGGTTTTATGCTGAGAATCAATAAGGCGCTGTAGCTCACGAAATTGAAGGCTGAACTTAGATTTGCCAGTAGAAGTAGACGCTGAAGGACCCTCTGAAGGACCCGCTTCTTCATCATCTAATTCATGCTCTTCTTCAACAGTAGGAGAATGAACGATATACCCCATACCAAGAGGATATGACTCACCACCTTCCCATTCCTTATAGCGTGCAATCAGACGGTGGTCTAAAAGTAGCAAAGGTTGCTGCAAAGCTTCCTCAACCCCCCAACGAACTCCCGCGCGAAGATATAAGCCACAAATCAGGGAAGGGTGTGGCAAACCACCCTAACTATGCAAATTCCGTAAAGTTTGGCGAATCGACGCCTCAATCAACTGGCCCACATTGATCGCAATCCCCGTCTCAATAGCATATAACAATAAAGCTTTCTCTTTGGGTACATCACTCACGTGCTGTGATGGCATCGGTTTAGCAGAGAGGAACGGATACCATACCTTCCCATACCGACTCAAGTCCTTGCTATGGAACGAAATTGCTGCACGTGGCCCTCTGGTTATCCAAGTCGTCCCTGTTTTATATAAGTCAGTAACTACCTTCTCCAAATTAGGTCCCTCATCAAGAAATCAAGTGTATCTACAGCTTGTATCAGGCCTCAAGTTATAGTATTGATTGATCGACTGGGTGCTGAATAAAACTGTCTTGCCCCGTATTGTAACCTCGCATGGAGCCGCATCCTTTGCATTGGCATAAAATTCTTTGACAATGGCTATACATGCAGGTTCCGGATGGGCGGTGAATGTCTCCCATCCCCTCTCTACTATCTGAAGCATCATCTCACCATCTACCACTTCGTCAGGTGTGAGACCGCGCTCGGGAGTTAGAGCTTTACCCGATGTATATGATTCATATCTGTTAGCCGCCTCCGCACTGACAAATTTTCGTCTATCAAACTGCCTGGATGGTGTTGAAGATGATCACTCACCCCTATGCCTTTTAGGAGCCATTACTGATCATTTAACAAGCAGACCCAAACAAAGATTCTGAAACACCCAGGCTAAATCTGCACGACTCTGGTATGCAACACTAGGAACCAAACTTCCCCCTAAACTCCAACTCTACTGATTCCTAACTAGACTTTGCATAATTGAAGACACCAACACAAGTTGTAATCCAGATGAACCAACCAAAACTCAACAAAAAGTCAAACTCAAGAATAAAGCATAAATATCATAGCCCAATACCAATTCCAGATAAACTTAGATCAACCGAAGGAGCAGAGTTGGTGATGTTGAGTGGTTGAACTGATTAATTTGCTTCTTCAACTAGGTGCAAATGCTAGAACTTGTTCATGCAACGATGGATCTTATGGATATTGTGAATAGAACAGAGTATTTCACCGTTTGAATGAGAGATGGCTTAGACTGAGTTAGAGTTTGTATGTAAAGAGGGGTGTGGTAGGGTTTGATTAGGAATCCGAGTATGGAAATAACTGGGAAGGAAATTAGAAGAGAAATCTAGAGAAATAAGGTGTGGTTAGTGTAGGAGAGGTAGAAATAGGAGTTGGAAGAAGTTGCATGGGTTTAGGAGTGAAAGAAACCGAATTGGGATCAATTTTTAAAAACTGATTTCCGCGATTCTCGCCGAGGCGAGAAGTTTATACCTGAGAATCTCGCCGGGGCGAGAATGGACAGAGAGGAATGGGCTGGGGCGAGAAAAATTTGAGCTGGAGCGAGTTTTGGCAGAGAGGTTCTCGCCGGGGCGAGAAACCTTAATGTATTTTTCTCGCCGGGGCGAGAATCCTCTTTTCTAAAAAAAAAAATTATGTTTTGCTTGGTTCCTCTTGTCTTCAATTGGTACCATCCCAATAGCATGTCTCTCTACTTCTAATGCATTCCCCTAGGCTTCATCCCTGTTCCAAAGAATAATATCATAAATGAGTCCGACTATGAAGGAATTGAAGAATTATTTCAAAACAAGAACACCTTGAACTATTACTAACTAAAACAAACTTATTAACTACACTAGATTTACGAAAGCAATAAAGTAGCATGATTGGGTTGCCTCCCATCAAGCGCTTGGTTTATAGTCGTCAGCCCGACTTCCTCTACGGTTTCAGTCATCAATTTGATCGAGAAAAGAGAGATAAATCACTGATACTTGCCGATCCACATCGCCTCCCCAATAATGTTTGAGTCGCTGACCATTAACCTTGAATGTGCACTTTGAGTTTGGTTCTTCGACGTCAATTGCCCCGTGGGGAGCTACAGCAGTGACAATGAACGACCCTGACCACCTAGACTTCAACTTCCCAGGAAATAACTGCAATCTGGAGTTGAACAACAATACTGCCTGTCCCGGTTCGAATTTCCGATCAACTATCCATTTGTCATGCCACCTCTTGACTTTTTCTTTATACAGCTTAGAGTTTTCATAGGCTTGGTGACGAAACTCCTCCATCTCATTCAATTGCAGCAACCTCTTCTCGCCAGATGTTTGGAAATCAAAGTTCAATTTTTGAATTGCCCAATACGCATTGTGTTCAAGTTCGACCGGTAAATGACACGCTTCTCCGAAAACCATGCGATACGGCGACATTTCAATGGGATTCTTATAGGCCGTGCGATACGCCCATAAAGCATCGTCTAATTTTATTACCCAATCCTTACGAGGTGGGTTCACCACTTTCTCCAGAATTTGCTTAACTTCACGATTTGACACCTCCGCTTGGCCATTCGTTTGGGGATGATAAGCCGTAGCAATCCTGTGTTTGACTCCATATTTAGCTAACAATTTGGTGAACTGCTTATTGCAAAAATGGGTACCTTCGTCACTGATTATGGCTCTTGGTGTACCGAATCGAGTAAAAATATTTTTCTGCAAGAACCGTAGAACCACTTTGGCATCATTTATGGGTAATGCAGATGCTTCAACCCATTTTGATACATAATCCACAGCCAAAAGTATGTATTGATTGTTGAATGACGACGGAAATGGCCACATAAAGTTAATACCCCGTACGTCGAAGAGTTCAACTTTAAGGATAGTGTTGAGAGGCATTTCATGCCGTTTCGAAATGTTGCCAACCCTTTGACATCTATCGCACTTTAGAACAAAAAGGTGGGCATCTTTGAATAACGAAGGCCAGAAAAACCCTGATTATAGGACTTTTGCTGCAGTTCTTTCTCCCCCATAATGTCCTCCATACTCTAACGAATGGCAACGAGTCAATATGCTCTCCATTTCATCTTGTGGCACACAACGTCGTATCATCTGATCCGTACAAGTTTTGAATAGGAATGGCTCATCCCAGAAGTACTACTTGACCTCATGGAGAAATTTCTTCTTTTGTTGAGAAGTGAAATCTTGCGGAAGAACGTTACTGACTAGAAAGTTCACGTAATCAGCATACCAAGGGACTTCGGTGTTGATACGAAATAGCTGCTCATCTGGAAACGACTCATTAATCACCACCTCATTCTTTCTCTGAGTGTTGGCATTCTCTAACCTTGAAAGATGATTAGCCACTTGATTCTCCGTGCCTTTCCTATCTCGAATTTCTAAGTCAAATTCTTGCAACAGAAGGACCCATCGAATAAGCCTTGGTTTGGCATCCTTCTTTGCAATCAAATATTTGATGGCCGAATGATCAGTGTAGACTATCACCTTGGTTCCAATCAGATATGCTCGAAATTTATCGAAGGCAAATACTACTGCAAGTAACTCTTTTTTTGTAGTGGTGTAATTCAGTTGTGCATCAGTGAGTATCTTACTTGAGTAATAAATGGTGTGAAAAATCTTATCTCTTCGCTGTCCCAACATAGCTCCCACTGCATAATCACTTGCGTCACACATCAACGCAAAAGGTAAGGTCCAATCGGGAGCAACTATGATCGGGGCTGTGACTAACTTCTTTTTCAGCACTTCAAAGGCTTCAATACAAGATTGATCCATCTTAAAGGGAGTATCTTTCTCAAGAAGTGAACACAATGGTTTTGAAATTTTTGAAAAGTCCTTGATGAATCGACGGTAGAATCCTGCATGTCCGAGAAAACTTCTAATGCCTCTTACAGATGTCGGTGGAGGTAGCTTTTCAATGGTTTCGATCTTTGCTCTATCCACCTCTAAGCCTGCTTCGGAAACCTTGTGCCCCAGAATAATCCTTTCTTGCACCATAAAGTGGCATTTTTCCCAATTAAGCACCAGATTTGTCTCCACACAGCGCTTCTGTTTGCCTAAATCTATATTAGTAAAATACGCAAGTATACGCAGTCCACAAGTAATAAAGTGAAACTAGAGTATCGTCCCACAGAGAAGAATTGATTCTATAATGACAATTTCTATTTTAAATTAAAACAATTTAAATAAGTAAATAATTGATTTCGAAAGTTTTGAGTTTAACTAATTAATTCTAAATTAAATTACTACCACTAGTTTGAAAACAGACTTTTAAAGACTTAAGACTATAACTTCACTTAATGTTTTATCTTGCCCAACACACTTCCCTTCGAATTATGCTAGTTGTTTTGGATTGTTAACCAGGAACTCATCACTATTTATAACCATCTCTCAATATTTTATAAATAACTCAACTCAAATCCACAATTGATATACTCAAGTTAATCACCCTAGATAACTAATTCACTATATTTTTATGTGAATTACAATTAAAAAGGATTTAAAGTCCAGGTTCCCTATTTTGATTACATGCGGTGAATAGGTATATTTCTATCCTAAACACAAATTATGAATTCCATCGACAGCAGAAGACACAATCACATGCTATTATGATCAGATCTAATTCTATACTTCATCTTTCAAGTTCACATAGAATATCCTAGTAATTATTGGCCAGATAATTAAGCAATTCAGCACAAACTATAATAGACAATCCAAAAGTAACTAATCATAATATTCAAAGAAGCATGCTATTCAAGACTACACATTAAGATCCATTATAGCCTTAAAAGAAATTTAGTTCATAACTAAACTAGAATTCATCACCCACAAGTTTAATAACATCAAAAGTTTAGAGTAGAAAGAAAAGAGAAGAAACACTGTAAGCAATCCTTCAATCTCTGTCCTGCTCCTCCTTGCTTTCTCCTTGCTATCAACTTGCTTCAAGTCTTCTCAAATTGCTCAAAACTAGGGTTTGATAATAATAGATCTCCCAATTACCAACTAAAAAAACACCTATTTATAATATCTGATAAATCCCCTAATTAATTACAAAGTTTCAAATCCAAGTTCAAATCAAAACCAATTAAAACATCTGAAAAGTCAAATTTGCCCTCACTTGAACCGGCGCGGCCGCGCCTGGATTAAGCTTGAAAGGCGCGCGGCCGCGCTACTCTGGCAGCAAATTTTTTTCTAAGTCTGAAGTCAGGCGCGGCCGCGCTGCACCCTAGCTCATTTTGGGCGTGGCCGCGCTGCCCTGCTACTCTGCAATATCAGCAACTCAGCAACTGCAATAACGCAATCCCACCAATTCTCACCAAACTCAATCCCAACACGCGCAACCTACAAAAACATATAAAAATGCATGAAAAGTAACTATATACCATGGAAATAAACAATAACTCGCATTCATTGGCATCCAATTCGTAGGTATAAAACCTACTCATCAAATTCCCCCAAACTTAAACTATTGCTTGCCCTCAAGCAACATAATGCAATGCAATATAACTAACACAATGCAACATAATGCCATAAATGCACTAAAAGCTACCATGCCTAAGAATCCAACCAATAACCAGTATGAATGTTAACTGTGTGCCTCAGAGATATCAACAACTAACTTGAACAGTAAATCCAGTCAATAGAAACTAATAACCCCAATCAATCAAACAATAGACACCTATCATCACCCAAGTCGTGCGTGTGTGTTCATTAATCAAGTTAACTGTCCAAAGTTCAAAGTAAAGCCACATAACCAACTCTATAACAAGAATACTCTATTTTTACTTCAATTCAAGAAAATACAACAAATCCAGCCAAAATCAAGCAAATACCGAGCATGAAGGTTCTAACAAGACTTATTCCTAACTTTATTCTTCTACGAGTGCGTTTTACGCTCCATCTCGTATTTATGCTTAACTGTGCAATGTCAAGTTCTCTTAGGCGTTTCAGAATCACCCATGTAGCAAGCGTTCAATCAGTGACTCCCAAACCAGATAGCTTTAGGGCACTAGGTGTTAAGACACCCCTAAAGATCTAATTACCCAAGTGATGGAGGCCACAGAACCCAACTAATCAACGCATTTATTGTATTTTTTCTATTTTTTTTATTTTTTTTAGCCTTAAAAGAAACCCTCAAACTCAGCTTTTACCCTATTTCAGCCTTCTTTGTTGACTTACCTAACAATGTTTTATCAAATTCTCATGTAAAAATCAGTTATGCAACCCTTTGAACCCCAGCAGTCAAATTAATCAAATTATTCGTGCTATCCAATAACTCAAGTTATGACAAGCATAATTACTCTCATGATCAAAATTATTTTATCCCTAACGACTTTCAAACTATCCAAGCTAACACAATAATACCCATCTCATCATTGGTCGAGCCTAACTCATACCAACTATTCAATTGGATTCATGCAACAAACTAAATGCACCTAACACAACCAAACTAAACTATGCAAGATTCACAATAATCACAATGATATGTCAACATCCTAATAGATATAATGCACAAAACCAACAAACATGCTAAACAAAAAAACTAAAAGAACTCCCCCAAACTTAAAACAGACAATGCCCTCATTGGATAAAATAATAAAAGGAAAGGAAAAGGAAAGAAAAACTCCCCTAATCCGAAGTAGCAGCATCTGCATCCTCCCCATCTGAAGGTGTGTCCGGAGGCGGATAAGTTAAGGCTGCACCAAATGTCGGGAATTGTACTTGAACGCCCAACTGAGAAAAGGCCTGCGAGAAACTATCTGAAAGCTGAGTGGAGAAAGAACGAAGCTCCGTCATACTCGAGTGTATAGCATCCATCCTCCGAGTCATACGCCTCTCCATGCGATCCAAACGAGCCTGGGATATATGAGCTGGCTGTTCAGGTTCGAGCACCGGCTGATCAGCGGCCTCCTCACTCTCACTGTAGTCTCCCAATAAAAATCCTGCTCCTCGGGTATGAGAAGGAGCTCCTTCCCACACCTTATAATTAGCAATCGTCGCATGGTCAATCGTGTTCATCGGGGGTTGCACAGGCTCACTATCAGCCCACTCCACCCCCGCAGCCAAGCATAGACGTGTAATTACTGACGCATGAGGGATACCACCGGAAGTACCACCCTGAAGGTATCGACGAATAGACTGATGGATAACATACCCCACATTAATTGATTTTCCTTGCACAATACCATATAGCAAAATCGCCGATCCTTAGTCACGTCGTTTTGGTGCCTGGTTGGCATGAGATTGGTATAAATAAAGCTGTACCAGGCCTTGCCATAACGACTCAAGGCAGTGTGAGGGAAATGAAGCTTCTGATCTGTTCCTTGCTTTGTTGTCCATGCGGTACCAGGCTTGCATAAAATATTCTTGATTCGCTCCAATTTAGTGTCCCAATTTATAGAGTGAAAACTTTCAGGATCAGAGTGATGAACAGAAGGCAAGTGATAGATGGCGTTGATACTCTTGCTATCATATGGCACCTGACAACCCTGCACAAAAGCAGTCCCGTCCTTGGTAATCTTCGCGTTAGCATAGAATTTTTGCACAACTGAAATCGGGGCTGCCAATGGTGTTTCAACAAATAACAACCAACCCTTCGCTCGGATCATGCTCATCATTTGACCATCCAAATTCGGATCGGGCTTTAGCCCACGTTCCAAAACAAAAGTTTTCCCAAGCAAAACCTTATGATAGAAATCCTCAGCTTCAGTAGAAACAAATCTACTCCTATCAAAATCCACTGACTCAGCCTGTGCATGAGAACTAGAAGATTCCCCATGTGGTCTCTTAGAAGCCATATCAAATCAGTCCCAATACACAATAATAAAAAGTCTCCCCCAAACTTAACAGACACCACACTAGGATTTACTCAAGCAATACTAATCCAATATACTTGCATGCACAGTATAATTACAACCAATAATCCCAATACACAATAATCCCAAGTCTAAAATCTGACAACTAGATGTAATACCTTGATACAAAGTAAAACCCTAAATCGCAATGTTCTTACTTCAACCAGACCCACTGCAATTCCTTGCTTTCCCATCGTGATGCACTAAAAATCTCCTTGAAGAACACTGAAATAGATGAATGATTCGTATTTTGGGGTTTGAAGGAAGAAGTCGGCTATGTGTGGTGTTGGTATGGAGAGAGAATGGAGATGAAGAGAAATAGAAGTTAGGGTTTGTGATAGGAAGTGTTTGATTTGGAGAAGGATTTTTGTAATGGTAGGATTTGGTTGTGATTCGGATTTGGAAGAGAAGAAAGGGGAGGAATCGGTTTTGAAAAGGAAAGATTATGAAGAATAAGAGTCCAAGCGGGAGAAGGAATTAAAAAGGCAGATATGGGTCGGGTTTAATCTGGGTTTTGAAACCTGGGATCCGATCGAGGCGCGGCTGCACTGGAATTTGGCTTGAGTTGGGCGCGGTCGCGCTGGTGTACCAGAAGATTTTTTTTCCAACTCTGAGATGCGGCGCGGCCGCGCTGCTTTCCTTCACAATTTGGGTGCGGCCGCGCTGGTGTACCAGCTGCCCATTTTTGATTTCTGAAGCAAGGCGCGGCCGCGCTTGATTTCTTCACACTTGGGGCGCGGCCGCGCTGGCCTAAAAATCCGGAATTGCACTGTTAAGCCTTTCTTGATGATTTCTTCATGTGCAAACCTTGATGTATGACCTATAAGCAATAAAAACCAAGAAACAAAGCATCTAATTACTACAAAATAAAAACAAAACTAAGTCTAATAATGAGTCCTAAAAATCACAAAATTTTAACTAAAAAGCAATTAAAAATTGGGTTGCCTCTCAACTAGCGCTTGATTTAAAGTCTTTCAGCCTGACTACTCCCTGTTTCAATTTCAATCGGCAAGAGTGATTGAGGTTTTCTGGCGATCAACACCACCACCCCAATAATGCTTTAATATTTGACCATTGACTTTAAACGACTCTTCCGGATTGTTTACAAAAACTTTAGCGGCGCCATGAGGGAATGCTTGTTTGACGATGAAAGGACCCGACCACCGAGACTTGAGCTTCCCTGGAAATAACTTCAGTCTAGAATTGAATAGAAGCACTGCTTGTCCCGGCTCAAACGTCCTGTCAATGATTTTCCGATCATGCCACTTCTTGACTTTTTCCTTGTAAAGCTTTGAATTCTCATATGCTTGTAACCAGAATTCATCGAGTTTGTTAAGCTGAAGTAGCCTCTTTTCTCCAGCAGCCGCGAGATCAAAGTTCAACTTTCTGATGGCCCAGTATGCTTTGTGTTCAAGCTCAACCGGTAGGTGACACGCCTTTCCATAGACTAATTGGTACGGTGACATGCCAATGGGCGTTTTATAAGCTGTCCGATAAGCCCAAAGTGCATCATCCAATTTTGCTGACCAATCTTTCTACTCGGATTGACAATTTTCTCCAAAATTCTCTTCACTTCTCTATTTGAAACTTCGGCTTGACCACTGGTTTGGGGATGGTAGCTGTCGCAATTCGGTGGTTTACCCCATACTTGGCTAAAAGAGCCGTGAAATACCTATTGCAAAAATGGCTCCCTTCATCGCTGATAATTGCTCTTGGGGTGCCGAAACGTGTGAAGATGTTTTTCTGCAGAAATTTAAGAACCACCTTGGCATCATTAGTTGGCAACGCACTTGCTTCCACCCATTTAGAGACATAATCGACCACCAAAAGGATGTAAAGGTTGTTAAAGGACGATGGGAATGGTCCCATAAAATTTATTCCCCAAACGTCGAAGACTTCAACTTCTAAAATGGAATTCAAAGGCATCTCATGACGCTTGGAAATATTTCCCACCCTTTGACATCTGTCACATCTTTGCACGAAGTGGTGGGCATCCTTAAACAACGTTGGCCAGAAAAATCCTGCCTGTAATACCTTGGCCGCTGTCTTTTCGCCTCCATAATGACCTCCGTATAGCGAATCATGGCAATGATGTAAAATACTCTCTATTTCACTTTGTGGCACACACCGTCTAATCATCTGATCGGCACAATGTTTGAACAGGAACGGTTCATCCCATATGTACCTTTTTACATCATGCAGAAATGTTTTCTTTTGTTGGCTGGTCAAATCAGGAGGGAGTACGTTGCTAACCAAATAATTGACAAAATCGGCATACCATGGGACTTCTGAATGGATTACAAACAACTGCTCATCCGGAAAGAACTCATTGATCACCGTTTTGTCTCCCTTGACGTGGTCATTGTTTTCTAATCTTGAGAGATGATCTGCCACTTGATTTTCCATCCCCTTCCTATCCCGGATTTCCAAGTCGAACTCTTGGAGTAGAAGTATCCATCGAATCAGCCTTGGCTTGGCATCCTTCTTCGAAATCAGATATCCTATAGCAGAATGGTCAGTGAACACCACCACTTTAGTTCCAATTAAGTGCGACCGAAATTTGTCAAATGCATACACGACTGCTAGCAACTCCTTCTCGGTAGTCGTGTAGTTGAGTTGGGCATCGGACAGTGTTTTGCTAGCATAATAAATGGCGTGAAAAATCTTTTCCTTTCGTTGGCCCAAAACAGCCACAATAGCATAGTCACTAGCATCGCATATCAACTCAAATGGCCTTGACCAATCCGGTGCTACTATTATTGGCGTTATGGTCAATTTCCTTTTTAACAAGTCAAAAGCCGCAAGACACTCATCATCAAACTTAAAGGGAACATCTTTCTCCAATAGGCCATATAAAGGCTTAGAGATCTTAGAAAAGTCCTTTATGAATCTTCTATAAAATCCAGCATGTCCCAAGAAACTCCGTATTCCCTTGACTGTAGTTGGTGGAGGTAGATTTTCTATTGTCTCCAGCTTGGCTCGATCTACCTCTAACCCGTTTGACAACACCTTGTGCCCAAGAATTATCCCCTCTTGCACCATAAAGTGGCATTTTTCCCAGTTGAGCACTAAATTGGTCTCCACGCATCTTTTCAAAACCAGGACCAGATTTTCCAAACAACTATCAAATGTGTCACCAAACACTGAAAAATCGTCCATGAATACCTCCATGTTGCGTTCGACCATATCTGAGAAAATAGCCATCATGCATCTTTGGAAAGTCGCTGGTGCATTGCATAAGCCAAAAGACATCCTCCGAAAAGCGAAAGTACTATAAGGACACGTGAAGGTAGTCTTTTCCTGATCTTCAGGGGCAATCACTATCTGATTATAACCTGAGTAGCCATCCAACAAGCAATAGTACTCGTGCCCAGCCAGTCTATCTAACATCTGATCAATGAAAGGTAGAGGAACGTGATCCTTGCGGGTTGCCTTGTTTAATTTCCTGTAGTCCATACAAACCCTCCATCCGGTCACTGTCCTTGTCGGTATCAATTCATTATTCTCGTTTTCTACAACCGTCATACCACCATTTTTAGGCACGCACTAGACTGGACTCACCCAACTGCTATCAGAGATGGGGTAAATGATACCTGCATCAAGCCACTTCAAAATTTCCTTTTTCACCACCTCTTTCATGATCGGGTTCAGCCTCCTTTGTTGCTCTATCGTTGGTTTGGCATCGTCTTCTAAAAGGATCTTGTGCATACAGAATGATGGGCTAATTCCTTTTATGTCTGCGATGGTCCAACCAATGGCTGATTTGTATTCCCGGAGAACTCGAATCAACTTATTTTCCTACAATTCGTTAAGTACAGATGCAATAATAATAGGCAAAGTAGATGATTCACACAAATAAGCATACCTCAGATGGCTCGGTAAAGGTTTAAGTTCAAGAATAGGAGGTATTTCAAGAGATGGCTTCAAGTGCTCTAAGGATTTGTCAGTAATTTCCAAAGGTTCATAGGGAATCTGAAATTTGTGTACTCTCGACACTATATCTAAAATTTGAAGAAACTCCATCATCTCAGGGTCATCCATGTCAGCCTCCCCTAATAAAACAGATTCCAACGGATCCTCCGTCAATTTCCTCAAAAACTCGTCATCCATCACTTTTTCCACCACATCTAACCGGAAACACTCTTCCTCATCCGTAGGAAATTTCATGGCTTTGAACACATTAAATGTCACTTCTTGGTCTTGCACCCTCATAGTCAATTCTCCTTTTTGTACATCTATAAGTGTTCGTCCAGTTGCCAAGAAAGGTCTCCCCAATATAATAGGAATGTCTTTGTCCTCCTCATAGTCCAAAATGATGAAATCGGCTAGGAATATGAATTTATCCACTTTTACCAAGATGTCTTCCACGATACCTCTAGGGTATGTAATTGACCTGTCAGCAAGCTGAAGAGAGATGTTGGTCGGTTTCGGTGCAGGTAGACCCAGCTAGACATATATTGATAACGGCATAAGGTTGATGCTCGCACCCAAATCACACAAACATCTGCTGATTGATAAGCTGCCAATGGTGCAAGGGATAGTGAAACTACCCGGATCCTTCAACTTCAGTGGCAACTTCTTCTGTCATATAGCACTACACTCTTCAGTCAATGCTACTGTTTCATAATCCTCCAGCTTTTTCTTCCTTGACAAAATTCCTTTCATAAACTTGGCGTAGCTCGGCATCTGCTCTAAAGCCTCGGAAAACGGTATATTGATTTGCAGCTTTTTAAAGACTTCAAGGAATCTGGAGAATTGTTTGTCTATTTTCTGCTTGTGAAATCTCTAAGGATATGGAACAGGAGGGTATACTTCTGCTTGCTTTTTATGTTCCTTGTCTTTCTCCTTATTCTTCGTTTCCTTGTCTTTTTATACCAAGTTCTCTGTAGGAGCTGGGACTGGGGACGGGCGTGGCCGCACTGCCTCCCTTTGTATTTCAGGCGCGGTCGCGCTGCTCTGCTGGAGTTGCTTCCCACTTCGAAGTGTTACAGCTTGACATTGTTCCTTACCATCTCTCTTGGGGTTGACTTCTGTATCATTTGGAAGTACTCCTTGCGGTCGATTGTTCAAGACTTGAGCCAACTGTCCCAGCTGATTTTCCAAATTCCTAATTGATACAGCCTGGCTGTTCACATTCAAATCTACCTGATTTAACAGCTTGTCTTGATCATTCATTCTTTTCTCCGATGCTGTGATAAATCTTGCCAACGACTCATCTAAATTGGGTTTTCTTTCTGCATGTTGTGGAGCTTGGTTCTGAAAACCCGGGGGATTCTGTGATCTTGGAGCAGGATTCTGAACTTGAGTGTTATTGCTCCATGAGAAACCCGGATGATTCTTCTACCCCGGATTATATACATTCTAGTATGGTTGTTGCTGTCGGTTGTAACTCCCCAAGTACTGTACAGATTCCGGATTAATAGCACAATATTCCGTCGAATGTGCACCTGCACATAGCTCACACACATAAGCTGCTTGCTGGACCTTCGACTCCGCCAAATCTTCAATTTTCTTAGACATGGCCGCCATCTGAGCTGTTAATGCAGTGACCGCATCTACTTCCAAAACTCCAGCTACCTTCTGCGGATTCATTCTGGAAGTCGGCCATTGATGGTTGTTCGCAGCCATAGTCTCCAACAAAGTGAAAGCTTCATCAAAATTTTGGTCCATAAGTGCTCCCCCTGCAGCTGCATCAATGTTTGTTCGAGTGTTACTATTCAGCCCATTGTAGAATGTCTGGACTTGCAGCAACTTGGGTAGCCCATGATGTGGACATCTTCTCAATAACTCCTTGAACCTTTCCCAAGCCTCGTACAGTGACTCACCATGACTTTGCTCAAAGGTAGAAATCTCGTTTCTCAACTTAGCAAACTTAGCTGGCGGAAAGAATTTTGCTAGGAATTTCTGCGCCAAGTCATCCCAAGTTGTGATGGACCCCGGTGGAAGCGAGCGCAACCAACTCTTTGCTTTATCCCTGAGTGTAAACGGAGACAAACGTAGTCTCACCGCATCATCAGTTACATTGGGATATTTGAAGGTATCACAAATCTCCAGAAAGCTAACCAAGTGTTCATTAGGATCATCATTGGTTAATCCCCCAAACTGCACCACATTCTGAAGCATATGAATTGTCCCCGGCTTGATCTCAAAGGAAGTAGCAGTGATAACTGGTCTCATGATACTTGATTTGATCTCGTCTATCTTAGGCATAGCATAGTCCCTCAAAGATTTTTGTTCTTCATTAGCCATTGCCTCTTTCTCGATTGTCTCACGACAAAACTTTCTTAACTTACGTAACTTGTTTTCAAGATCGTCCTCACTTTGCACAAGTTCCGGCTGCTTTGATCGTGTTTGCATAAACAATCGAGATCACCTGAAACAGGAAGTAACACGAAAAACAATGTTAACTAAAACTGAATTAATTAAATTTAAAACTTGAAATTATAGACACAATTGTTCCCTGGCAATGGCGCCAAAAACTTGTTTGCCTAAATCTATACTAGCAAAATACGCAAGTATACGCAGTCCACAAGTAATAAAGTGAAAGTAGAGTATCGTCCCACAGAGAAGAATTGATTCTATAATGACAATTTCAAATTTAAATTAAAACAATTTAAATAAGTAAATAATTGATTTCGAAAGTTTTGAGTTTAACAAATTAATTCTAAATTAAATTATTACCACTAGTTTGAAAACAGATTTTTAAAGACTTAGGACTATAACTTCACTTAATGTTTTATCTTGCCCAACACACTTCCCTTCGAATTATGCTAGTTGTTTTGGATTGTTAACCAGGAACTCATCACTATTTATAGCCATCTCTCAATGTTTTATAAATAACTCAACTCAAATCCACAATTGATAGACTCAAGTTAATCACCCTAGATAACTAATTCACTATATTTCTATGTGAATTACAATTAAAAAGGATTTAAAGTCCAGGTTCCCTATTTTGATTACATGCGGTGAATAGGTATATTTCTATCCTAAACATAAATTATGAATTCCATGGACAGCAGAAGACACAATCACATGCTGTTATGATCAGATCTAATTCTATACTTCATCTTTCAAGTTCATATAGAATATCCTAGTAATTATTGGCCAGATAATTAAGCAATTCAGCACAAACCATAATAGACAATCCAAAAGTAACTAATCATAATATTCAAAGAAGCATGCTATTCAAGACTACACATTAAGATCCATTATAGCCTTAAAAGAAATTTAGTTCATAACTAAACTAGAATTCATCACCCACAAGTTTAATAACATCAAAAGTTTAGAGTAGAAAGAAAAGAGAAGAAACACTGTAAGCAATCCTTCAATCTCTGTCCTGCTCCTCCTTGCTTTCTCCTTGCTATCAACTTTCTTCAAGTCTTCTCAAATTGCTCAAAACTAGGGTTTGATAATAATAGATCTCCCAATTACCAACTAAAAAAACACCTATTTATAATATCTGATAAATCCCCTAATTAATTACAAAGTTTCAAATCCAAGTTCAAATCAAAACCAATTAAAATATCTGAAAAGTCAAATTTGCCCTCACTCGAACCGGCGCGGTCGCGCCTGGATTAAGCTTGAAAGGCGCGCGGCCGCGCTACTCTGGCAGCAAATTTTTTTCTAAGTCTGAAGTCAGGTGCGGCCGCGCTACACCCTAGCTCATTTTGGGCACGGCCGCGCTGCCCTGCTACTCTGCAATATCAGCAACTCAGCAACTGCAATAACGCAATCCCACCAATTCTCACCAAACTCAATCCCAACACGCGCAACCTACAAAAACACATAAAAATTCATGAAAAGTAACTATATACCATGGAAATAAACAATAATTCGCATTCATTGGCATCCGATTCGTAGGTATAAAACCTACTCATCAGCTTCAACACTAAGATGAGATTGCCAAGACACAAATCAAAACTATCACCGAATACAGAAAAATCATCCATGAATACCTCAAAGTTCTGCTCAACCATATCCGAGAAGATAGCCATCATGCATCGCTGAAATGTATCCGGTGCATTACATAACCCGAAAGACATTCTCCGGAATGCAAACGTTCCATAAGGGCATGTAAAAGTCATTTTCTCTTGGTCCTCCGGAGCTATTACTATCTGATTATAACCTGAGTATCCGTCAAGAAGGCAGTAAAATTGATGACCGGATAACCTATCCAACATCTGATCAATAAATGGCAGTGGAAAGTGATCCTTGCGCGTCGCTTTGTTCAAATTACGGTAGTCCATACACACTCGCCAAACTGTAACTGTTCTTATAGGAATGAGTTCATTATTTTCGTTTTCAACCACTGTCATTCCCCCCTTTTTAGGCACACACAGTACAGGACTTACCCTAGAACTGTCTGAAATCGGATAGATAATACCGGCATCTAAGCACTTGATGATTTCCTTTTTCACTACATCCCTCATGATCGGATTCAATCTTCTTTGTTGCTCAATAACCGGTTTTGCCCCTTCTTCAAGCAGAATTTTGTGCATGCAAAACGACGAACTGATTCCCTTGATGTCTGCTATTGTCCACCCAATTGCTGTTTTATACTCACGCAAAACCCTTAATAGTTTTTCTTCTTGAGATTCATTTAAATGAGCAGAAACTATTACTGGTAGCGTGTCAGAGTCTCCCAAGTAAGCATACCTCAGGTGAGATGGAAGAGGTTTGAGTTCAAGCATAGGTGGTTCTTCCACTAATGATTTGGACCTCTTTTCTTCTTCTTCTGGCTGGTCAAGTATATCAAATTGCCTGCTGAATTTCCGAGAAACAGGTAATGAGTCTAAAACCTTGACATAATCCCACTCATCAAAATCATCAAAAGTGTCTATCCCAACCAGAGCAGCTTCTAATGGATCTTCACAATAACTTGCACTAGTTCGTTCATTCACGATTTCATCTAGCATGTCTATCCGCAAACATTCCTCGCCTTCCTTAGGGAATTTTATTGATTTAAACACGTTGAAGGTGACTTCCTGATCTTGAACTCTCATTGTCAATTCACCTTTTTGTACATCTATCAGCGTTCTCCCTGTTGCTAAGAATGGACGACCCAATATGATGGGGATTTCTTTATCCTCTTCGTAATCCAAAATGACGAAGTCAGC
The DNA here is from genome assembly GCA_034770075.1 of Aralia elata. Classification (NCBI taxonomy): domain Eukaryota; kingdom Viridiplantae; phylum Streptophyta; class Magnoliopsida; order Apiales; family Araliaceae; genus Aralia; species Aralia elata. The sequence continues at coordinate 52,801,480 of CM068387.1, read as the reverse complement.
CGGGAAGATGAATTTATCAACCTTAACCAAAATATCTTCCACAATACCCCTCGGATATGCCACTGACCTGTCTGCCAACTGCAGGCTGATGTTTGTCGGTTTTGGTGCCTTTAGCCCAAGTTGAGTATAAACTGATAACGGTATTAAATTGATGCTAGCCCCTAAGTCACACAATGCCCTTCCAGAGAACTGGTTACCAATTACATATGGAATATTGAAGCTTCCTGGATCCTTTAATTTGGGTGGCAATTTGTTCTGCAAAATTGCACTGCATTCCTCGGTTAATGCCACCTTCTCGAAATCACCCAATTTTCTCTTCTTTGACAAAACCTCCTTCATGAACTTTGTATAGCTGGGCATTTGTTCCAGGGCTTCTGCAAATGGTATGTTGATGTGCAGTTTCTTGAAAACATCTAAGAACCTGGAAAATTGCTTCTCTAACTTAGCTTTTGGCAATCTTTGAGGGAATGGTACGGAAGGTACTACACTATCTGGCTTGAGTTCCTTTGACTTTGCCTCCGAACCTGTATCCTTCACCTTTTCTGATTTGTTCGCCTTACTTTTCACCGGGGCTTCCTCATCTTCATTCTCCATAACTATTTCTGGTTTAGAATTTCCTTTAACCATATCAGGCAGCTCTTTTCCACTCCTTAAAGTGACAGCCTTGCAATGTTCTTTTCCATCCATTCTTGGGTTAATCTCTGTATCGCTTGGAAGTGTTCCTTGTGGTCGATTGTTCAAGACATGAGCCAACTGTCCAAGCTGATTTTCCAAGTTCCTAATTGACACTGCCTGGCTTTTCACATTCAAATCTACCTGAGTTAACAACTTATCTTGATCATTCATTCTTTTCTCAGACGCTGTGATGAATCTCGCCAATGAGTCTTCTAAACTCGATTTTCTTTCTACATGTTGTGGAGCTTGGTTCTGAAAACCTGGGGGATTCTGTGATCTTGGAGCTGGATTTTGAATCTGAGTGTTATTGCTCCAAGAGAAACCCGGATGATTCTTCCACCCCGGATTATAAGCATTCTGATATGGCTGTTGCGGTCTGTTATAACTCCCCAAATACTGTACTGATTCTGGATTAATGGCACAATACTCCGTCGGATGTGCACCTGCACATAGCTCATACACATAGGCTACTTGCTGGACTTTCGATTCTGCCAAAGCTTTAATCTTCTTAGACATGGCGGCCATCTGAGCTGTTAGTGTCGTGACCGCATCTACTTCCAAAACTCCAGCTACCTTTTGTTGATTCATTCTGGAAGTCGGCCATTGATAGTTATTTGTAGCCATAGTCTCTAACAAAGTGAAAGCTTCCTCAAAATTTTTATCCATAAGTGCTCCTCCAGCAGCAACATCAATGCATGTTCGAGTGTCATTATTCAACCCATTATAGAATGTCTGAACTTGTAGCCACTTAGGTAGCCCATGATGTGGACATTTCCTCAATAACTCCTTGAACCTTTCCCAAGCCTCGTATAGTGACTCTCCATGCTGTTGCCCAAATGTAGAAATCTCGTTTCTCAACTTAGCCGACTTAGCTGGTGGGAAGAATTTCGCTAAGAATTTCTGAGCTAGATCATCCCAAGTTGTGATGGATCCTGGCGGAAGTGAATGCAACCAACTCTTTGCCTTATCTCTTAGTGTGAACAGAAATAGACGTAATCTCACTGCATCATCTGACACATTGGGATATTTAAATGTATCACAGATCTCTAAAAAGCTAACCAAGTGTTCATTTGGATCATCGTTAGCTAAACCCCCAAACTGTACCGCATTCTGAAGCATATGAATTGTTCCCGGCTTGATCTCGAAGGAATTAGCGGTGATGACTGGTCTCGTGATGCTCGATTTGATCTCGTCTATCTTAGGCATAGCATAGTCCCTCAATGATTTCTGTTCTTCGTTAGCCATTTTCTCTTTCTCAATTGTCTCCCGACAGAACTTTCTCAACTGACGTAGCTTGTTCTCAAGATTATCCTCACACTGCACTAGTTCCGATTGTTTTGATCGCGTTTGCATAAACGAATCAAAAGACACCTAAACAAGAAACAAAAGAAAAAAATGAGTTTGCTTAATTAGAACAGACTTAATTAAACTGATATTAAAAATTATAAACACAAATAATCCCCAGCAACGGCGCCAAAAACTTGTTGCCCGATTTCACAATCAACAATTACGTGCAAGTATACACGATCAACAAGTAATAAAGTGATAAGAACGAGTGTCGAACCCACAAGAATTATTATGCTTAATATCTTCACTGTAAATTTAGATTATGGCTATTCTATTAAACGATCGCAATTTGAATATTGATTGAAACTAATTAAATTAACACTAGTACTGACAATAATCTCAAAGGTTGAAATTCAAATTTAAAATGATTAAGACTACAATTTCCCCAGTTATATATCATAAACCAATCTATCTACACATTCCAATTATTCACTTCAATAGAGTTGTTAACAGAAATTCAATTGTATTTATAAGCCCTTTTCCTAGTGATCCAATAAATCTATCTAATCCAATTAACTCTGCGATATTCCTATGCAAAACTAAAGGATTAAATTCATTAAGCTTCAATTTCCAATTGTTACATGCAGTAAAGAGATATCCCTATTCACTTCACAATCCTAATTATTCAACACATGCAAACAATTAAGAATACATACTATCTCATCCAGTTCTAACCCTAGATTGCATCTCCCGAATTCATCCAGAATAATATGCCAATTGTTGCCCAAACAATTTAATCGTTAAGCATAGAACAAGATAGACAACTCTCATCAATTGAATAACTGGAATTAAATAGATAATTAATTCATAAACATAACTGGTTCAATCGTAGCCTTAATTAAAGATTTAGTTCATACTGACAATAAAAACTAAAAATCCAAAATAAGTCATCATAATTAATTACAAATCAGAGATAAAAGATTAAAAGAAAACTCAATATAATCTCTAGCACTCCAATCTGAATTCCTCACGATGCTTGACTTGATCTTCAATCTTCTTGTTCAGCTCTGAAAATTCAATCTCTGAATATGTTTATGTGTCCCTTGATCCAATCCTTAATCTCCTACTTATATCTTCCTTTTAGTCTCCAAATCAAAATGGTAGTAAGAATCCTTGTTAACCTCAACCTTTCCAAAATAACTGCATGCTGACAACATAAAATTTCCACCAGCCGCATTCTCGCCCCGGCGAGAAGTTCCTTAACAAAATCCTCGCTCTGGCCAGATCTCGCCCCGACGAGAAAAGTAAGCTATGTCTTCTCGCCCCGGCGAGGTTGCCCTGCACCCAGCTATTTTTCTTCTTTTCAATCTGCAGCCAGCCTCTATCTACAAAAGCAATACGAAAACAAGTAAAAAGACACTTAAAACACTTAAAGACTGTAAAGAATCAAGCCAAAGATGTATCAAATTCGTAGGTTAAAACCTACTCATCAAACAACAACCAACCCTTAGCTCGGATCATGCTCATCATTTGACCATCCAAATCAGGATCGGGCTTTAGCCCCCGTTCCAAAACAAATGTTTTCCCAAGCAAAACCTTGTGATAAAATTCCTCGGCCTCTGCAGAAACAAACCTACTATTATCGAATTCAACTGGCTCAGAATGGCCTTGAGCACTCGAAGATTCCCCACGTTGTCTCTTAGAAGCCATGACAATACAATCCAAACACACACCAACGTGAAGACCCCTAAACTTGACAGAAATCACACTTGAATTTAACAAACTATCTCAATCCAATACACTTGCATGCACAATTCAATCCAACAATAATAACACAATATCTGAAAGTGTATAATCAAAATTCCCAATACAATGTAATTCCAAGCCTAAAATCTGTCAATTGGAAGTAATACCTTGATACGAAGCAAAACCCAAAACCACAATGCACGTACTCTGTTCTGAACCACTGCAATTCCTCGGTATCTCCTTACAATGCACTTAAAAACCCGCTTGGATCACACTTAAATGGTTGGATGTTGTAATATCCAGGAATTTCTAAACATTGTATTAAATTATTTTAATATATGAAATTCGTTTTATTTAATTTTACGAATTTAATTGGATCCATGTGGGTATTATTATTATTTAATTATATAAATACGTGGTCCAATAAATTTCTGTGCATTAAAGGGACTCACTGAGAGTTTAAATAAATTAGTAAGTTAACCCTAAGAATTTATTTGCAAGAAAATTTGGGGAATTAATAAATAATTTTATCATTATCGGATTAAATAATTCGAATCAAGAATTATGGGTAAAACAAATATTTAAATAATTAATTGAACTAATTATGCAATTAAAATGATAAGAGCATAATGTTATTTTACTTGGACTGGCCCATTTCTTTTATTTTATTTCCGGATTGGGCCAAACGAGTGGGCGGGTCAGATTAAGTGAAGTGGGCCGCCTTTTTAAATTGGTTCGACCAGCCCAACCCTATTGGGTTAAGCCCAATACAAAATTCCAATCGGGTGGATCCAATTAATTTGGGAATTGACCGGTGGAATTTATTTGGGAGATGACCGAACCAAAAGGGAAATGAAACCCCCAAATCCAAAACAGCCGAGCAATTAAAATGGGAACCCCCAAATCCTCCATCAGTCGAATCGGAACCAGTGAAAGGAAAAAGGAGGATTCGAAGCTTTCAATCCATCGGGCAAGAGACGGGAGGATGGAAGCCGGCGCGGTGACGTGAGGGAGGTCAGAGGCTCGGCAGGTCGGCGTCGGCGTGTGGGGCGGCGTAGAGGAATTGACCAACGGGCTAAGCCAGGGACTGTCATGGACAACCAATCGGACCGGTGGATTCAAGGTGACCGGCGACGTGACCCATGGTAACACACGGCTCGAGATGCCGGCCGGACCCAGCTGGGAAGTGATGGGCCGTCAGTCGCTACCTTCCTCTACCCGACGGTCCTTAATTGGCTAATTAGGGTAATACCCAGCCGAATTGGGTACAATTTTTTTGTGCTATAAATTGAACCCCTCATGACCTAAACTAGCTGCCAAATCCCTTTGTTGTAAGTCCAAATTAGAGAGAAATAGTCAGTCGCCGGCGTGAATTGGGAGAAGAAGGAAGGTAGCAATTCGAACTATCCCAAGGTATACCAAGCTGCCGAATTCTTGTGGGTTTAGTTTTTGGGAATTTTTTTTTTTTCTATACTTGTATTATGTTACCAATTGGGTTCGTTTATAACACTGTGTTGAGTTGATATTGTACTATGATAAGTTCTATATAGGGTTGTGTATAAATTTCCTTCTTTTGAACTTGGATTGGTGTTGTCGTTTGTGCTGTGATAGCTTTATGTTAGGCTCTGTGCAAATTTCTTCTTCTGTATTAGGATTAGTATTGTTGGCAGTGTTGATACATTGAATTGGTTGATATACACAGTATTTTATTGGTTGGTTTAAAAACCTGGTATTGAATCATGTTAATTTCTGTTGGTTTTGATTTGGGAAAATCTGGTATTGTGTTGTATGCACATTGGGGGTTAATTGCAGGTTGTAGTCTCGGTTGGTGATAATCATGTAGTTGATACATATTGTTTACAGGAATCAACTTTTAGTTATGTGGGTATTATAGCTAATACTAGAACTGAGAATTTTGGTAAAACAATTGGGAGTTCGTTTGCCTAATGTGTTGGGTAAATGTTTGGGATAAAATTTAGGGGCTGGATGTCATTATAACTATGATCTTGGAAACACAAAGCCATTAACTGAGTATACCCCAACTGAATTGTTTGAATAAGTTGTGTAATTCAATGGAGCCAACTGTAACTCGAATGTACTGTCATAGTGGTTATTAGTTGAAGCTAATGATACACTTGTAAACTAATTAGCTATTACAACTAATAAATAAAATTAGTAAGTTAATTAATTATTATTTATCAATAAATAATAAATAAAGATAATAAATATTTAATGATTAATTAATTAATATTAAATAATAAATGAAGCTAATAAAGTAATTATTTATCATCAAATAATAATAAATAAAGATACTACATATGTATGAATAAAGTATTTATCAATAAACAATAAATATTTAATTATTATTAGATAATAATTAAGTATGAATAAGAAGTAATAAAATAATAGCCTTATCTGCTATTATATTTTCCATGTATAGTAAATTATTTATTTATTTATTTATTTTTTATTTATTATTTGATTAACTTTAAATTGATGAATAAACCTAATTAGTTATTATTTACTGTTAGATAATAACTAAAGGTAACTCTTACTCACTAATTAATTATTTATTATTTAATTAACTTTAAATAATAAATAAATCTAATTAGTTATTATTTATAATAACTAAAGATAATTATTACTCACTAACTAATTATTTATTATTTGATTAACATTAAACAATAAATAAACCTAATTAGTTATTATTAAATAATAACTAAAGGTGATTCATACTTGTTAATTAACTATTATTTGAGTAACCTTAAATAATAAATAAATCTAATTAGTTATTATTTATTATTAAATAATAACTAAAGATAATTCATATTTACTAATTAATTATTTATTTTTAATTTTTTTGATTAACCTTAAATAATAAACAAACCTAATTAATTATTATTTAAGCTTAAATAATAATTAAAGACAATTAAAAATTATAATTCGATTATTATTTAATTAATAATTGAATAATAAGTGAATATAATTAGTTATTAATTACTATTATTAATAACTGAAGATAATTAATTAATTACTATTAAATGAAGATAGAGTTAATAAAATAGAGGGAGAGGGAGTTTAAATAACTCATTAATTAAACAATCATAATTAATTGTTTAAGGGTTTAATAAATGAATATTAATTAAGAAAAAGTAATGTTAATTAATTAAACAATTATAATTAATTGTTTAAGGGATTAATAAGTGTTTATTACTTAAGGGATACATGGTTGATTTTTTTAAACCATCAACCTAAAAGTCAATTAAGTGCCTTATAAAATTGCTATAGTTTATTTACTGTGTGCTATGTAAATTTCTTAATTGTTAAATAAATAGCATAAGTAAGTGTATCGGCGTACAACTACGCAGTACTAATTGATAGACCGACATTATCTATGTTAGGTTCTTCAAGGCCAAATAGTTAAAGCTAGAATTATTTGTAGCTGAGCAAACAGGCAAGTTCCTAACCCTAAACTTCTGACATTATTGCGAGTTCCCTAACTCAATCTCGAGTTATTATTTTCGAAGCATGTTAGTGAATAATTATTGTCGATTATCCACATCTATACTGATTATTGAGATTCGCACATGGTGCAATTGAATTCCTATCCTATTATGATTGAACTATAAATTTAATTAAAGTTCTTTCAAGTATGAATTGTTTATGAGATCGATCTATGCTATTTGTATCAGCTAGATCCAGCATGTCTAAATTGGTTAAGACAATGGTATTTTAAAAGTTGTTCTTATTAAATTGTTGTGTTAAGAACTCTTGGCTGAGAAAAGGGTAAACTTGTTTAAGGCATGATATCAATGCTGGTTATAAGTGTTTATGCATAAATCACGGGGTATGAGAGGCTGATCCCCTCGATTACCAAAACTTTTAAGAGGTCCAGTTTAAATGCTGAGAACCTTGGAAAACGTCCTTGGTTATTTCAAACCACTCAGTAATTGTCATTCAATCATTCGGATATTCAACTGTTGTTTACTAATTCATGTTCCTTCACACTCTTATACTGTTGTTGAACATTGAAAGCGAAACTTCCTTCTATCATGATATATCTCTTTGTGTATATACTTGCTAAGCAAATTAGTTGCTTACCCTTGCTATATCATGATCTTTATTTTAGCTAAGGCAGAAACGTCTAGAGGAGACAAAGGAAAAGGGAAGGTGCAAGAATAGATGCCCGTTAGTGCCTATGTACTAATTATTCTTGAATGTTATTTGATTAAGTGAACCTTTTATTGTATTAAGGGTACGTTTTATGTTAAGGTTAAAGAACCTTAGGACCGGAATTATAAGACTTTATTTCTATTCGATAAACAATGTATGTTTATTATTCCGCATTTAGTTAGAAAGTATGTTGTTGTTGAGAATCGTGAGCACCGAATTCGAGGTTAGGAAATCCGGATTTGGGGGCGTCACAGATGCTTTGGATTTTAGGGTTTGTAGAGGGGAGTGGACTGTGGAAGGTGAAAAATTGGAGAAGAAAGAAGATGAAGAGAGAAATAAGAACTAGGGTTTGAAATTGGAGGTGTTTGATTTGGAGAAGGAGTGAATGTTAGTAGGAAATTGATTTGGATTTGGAAAAGGGAGAGAAAAAGAGAAGTTACCGATTCTTGTGGGGAAAAAGGATTGATAATACGAATCCAAGCGGGAGAGGAAATAAAAGGTAGCCACCAGGTCGGGTTTTAAATGGGTTTTAAAAAACTGGGTACCGATCGCGGTGCAACCGCGCTAGGAATTGGCTTGAGTAGGGCGAGGTCGCACTAGTGTGGCAGCTGAAACTTTTTAAGCACTGAGGTTAGGCGCGGCCGCACTACTTTCCTTCACAATATGGGCGCGGTCGCGCGGGTATGCCAGTTGAAGCCTTTTGATTCCTGAAGACGGGCGCAGCTACGCTGTGTTACTGTGCACTTGGGGTGCGACCGCGCTTGCCTGGAAACTTGAAATTGATTTTGACAGCCCTTCTTTTTGAGGTCATAATATGCAATCCTTGATGTGTGACCTATAAGAAAAGAAAAGGGAATAAAGTAACTAATTACTACTAGATAAAAACAAAACTAAATCTAAAAATTATTCCTAAAAATCACAAACGTTTAACTAAAAGCAATTAAAAATTTGGATTGCCTCCTACTAGCGCTTGATTTAAAGTCTTTCAGCCTCACTACTCCCTGTTTCAAACTTTAATCGGCAAGAGTGATTGAGGTTTTCTGGCGATCGAAATCACTACCCCAATAATGCTTTAATCTTTGACCATTGACTTTGAATGACTCTTCCGGATTGTTTGCAAAAACTTCAACGGCGCCATGAGGGAATGCTTGTTTAACAATGAAGGGGCCCGACCACCGAGACTTGAGCTTCCCTGGAAATAATTTCAGTCTAGAGTTGTATAAAAGCACTGCTTGTCCCGGTTCAAACTTCCTGTCAATGATTTTCTGATCGTGCCACTTCTTGACTTTTTCCTTGTAAAGCTTTGAGTTCTCATATGCTTGTAGATGAAATTCATCGAGTTCATTACGCTGAAGAAGTCTCTTTTCCCCCGCAGCCGTGAGATCAAAGTTCAACTTTCTGATGGCCCAATATACTTTGTGTTCAAGTTCAACCGGAAGGTGGCACGTCTTTCCATAGACTAATTGTAATGCCCGTGAATTTTGAACGTCATTATTAATTAAATATAATTTTAATTTTAATGAGTTAACTTTGTGTTCTTACTTAAACCTTTGGGTGTATTGGTGAATTATGTGACTATGTGATTTACTGATATAAATTTGTGTTAAGGGAATCACTAGTAGTATATTTAAACTAGTGAGCAAACCCTAAAGCTTTATATCCATAAAGTTAACAAGGTATTTACTAAATTAAGTATTCAAGTAAATTGAATATAGTTAGTAAATAAAGTGTGTGGGTTAATTAATGAAAGTAGTTGTTAATCTGATATGGTCCAAATTGGATAATAATAATTAATAGTTAAGTTAGTAATTTATTTACTAATTGACTAAGTTACTTAATTAATGAACCTAGTTCAATCATTTATATTAATCATGGATTTAGGTATTAATTGTGTGGCTTATTAAATGAGCTATCATGGAGTTAAATTAAATGACCCAATATTGCATTAAATAGATTTGGATTTTATTAGCCTAATCATTTAAATTGGAAGCCAATGGTATTTAATGTGTGGTCCAAAATCTAGCCACTTGATTTATTAAATATGTAATAATTGCTTATTTATTTAAAGCTATTTGGGACAATATTTTGGGACAAAATCCCTCCTTGTCGTGCACTTAGGAGAAAGGAGGAGTAAGTTGATTTTAAACTTTATTTTAATTAAGTAGCTAGCTTGTGTGGGAAGTTGAAATGGTAGACTTGACATCATAGCTTCCTATAATATCAAGTAGCTACCTATGATGTGTCATAGCTTCCTAAGATGTCAACTAGCCACCCTAGTGACACAAGGCTACTCACTAGCTTCATGATGACAAAAGGTAGAAGTTTCTTGCTATTATCCAATTAGTAAGCCTTTATCCAAGGGACAACAAAGATATGGGGGATATTAGTAACTCTTACACAAAGGACTAGGTTGTCAAGCTCCCATTGGTGGAAAATCTAATTAGCACACTTAAAGATAAGATTAAGGCTAAATGGAAGGGATAAGGTGAACTCTTATATCCAAAGGGCAAGAAAGATGTGGGGGATAATAGCATGAATTCTAATTTAGCATTATACTTACAAGTATTCTATCCTTTCATTTCATTTCAAGTTCATTTCTTCTTTTCATCTCCTTCTTTCATTTCTCCTAAGCAAGAACATAGAGTAAGAGCTTAGAGAGGAAAAGAGAGTGAGATTAGCATAGTTCATGCATTCCAAGTTCATCACATACTTTGGTAGATCAAGGAGAGTAGCTACAAGATCAAGGTGAAACCCTAAACCATTTCCTTCTTTCTTACTTTGTTTTATTTTCATAGTTTTTGAGAGATTTTGTTCTAAGACTCAAGAATCATTAGATCTTCATGCTTCATGTATAGATCTAATCCTCTTGAGTGTTAGAATGGAGATTCAAAGGTAGAAAAGGAACTTATGTTCTTAAAGGGTAAAAACCTTAGCTTTTCTTCACTTGGATCACCCATAACTTGAAATCTACAACTTGGATTTGTGATCCGTCAAAAGGGAGTGCTAGGTACATGAGTTAGATAGTAAAGCCAAGTGGTAGAACACAAATCCATCAAGTTTTGCAGCCATGGGGGCTGTTTTCCCCGAAACAGTCCATTTAAAGTCTTAAAACCAAGAAGCTTGCTGTCCTTGTTTTTCTAAAGGTTATTTTGGCCAGTTATGGATCTTTTAAAAATCTGTAAACAATCATAGAGGTACCTTAAGAAGTTATCTACAAGTAGGAAAAAGAACAAACACGTTTCGATGTGTAGTTTTTGTGTAATGGTTTTTACCGTGAAGGACTCCTAAATATTCATACTCGGATTTCTCACTGTGTATACCTTGAAACAATATGAAATGTTTACAGTATGTTCATATATATTATGAAAGTGTACCTTGACAATTTTAAAATTTTCTGAGCGAAACTCGATTTATGAAAAATATAACAAGATTCAAAGGTTTTGAGTACTTTAAAAATAGTAAATCATTTTCTAAAATTCCAGGAAAATTTGTAAATTATTGTTGGGTCATATATTGTCCAGATCCAGAAGATAATAATTTTTCGAACTTGTTTGCTATTTTTCATAATAATATTATAGTTATACTTAAAAGAAAATAAATGGTTAAATAATGTCATAAATGAGAAAAATAGGATGTTAAAGCTTAGGTACTCCTATTATGGTGTAATCTAATCTATGTGAGGTATTTTGGTAATCTATTATGATAAATAATATTTATGACCTTTTATGGGTATTAAATAAGTTGTTTAATAAAGGGTAAAATAATTAAAATAAATTGTTTAGTCGCCTAATAACTTATTAAAATATTACTATGATATTTATAATATAAGAATTTGATATTTTTTTAAGTAAACAAAGAAATATTAAGATTAAAACTTCATGGAAATATTATTGAATGGGTAATAATATTTGTTTTAAGCATTAATAAATGATTAAGATATTATTAAAATGGCTAATAATATTAGATTAAAATATTATTAATGATATGAGAATTAAAATATTATTAAGAGATTAATAATATCAGATTAAAGTATTATTGGATGATTAAAATATTATTAAGATGTTAATAACATTAGTAAACGAATAAAAGTGTTATCAGTGGACTAATAATACCAAGAGGTGAATTAAATATTATCAGGATTGATAATATTAAGTGTCTTATAGGATTTACGATAGTTTATTAACTTATGTGTGCTATGTGATTTGCTTAATTGTTAAATAAATAGCATAAGTAAGCGTATCGATATACAACTACGCAGTACTAATTGGTAGATCGACGTTATCAATGTTAGGTTCTTCAAGGCCAATTAGTTAAAGCTAGAATTACTTGTAGCTGAGCAGACAGGCAAGTTTCCTAACTCAAACTCGAGTTATTATTTTCGAAGCATGTTAGTGAATAATTATTGTTGATTATTCACATCTATACTGATTATTGAGATTCGCACCTTGTGCAATTGAATTCCTATTCTATTATTATTGAACTGTGAATTAGATTAAAGTTCTTTCAAGCATGAACTGTTTATAAGATAGATTTATGCTATTTGTATCAGCTAGATCAATCATGTCTAAATTTGTTGAATCAAAGGTATTTTAAAAACTGTTCTTATTAAATTGTTATGATAAGAACTCTTGGCTGAAAAAGGATAAATTTGATTAAGGCATGATATCAATGCTGGTTTATTAAGTGTTTATGCATAAATCACGGGGTATGAAAGGCTGATCCCCTTGATTACCAAAACTTTTAAGAGGTCCAGTTTAAAAGCTGAGAACCTTGGCAAATGTCTATGGTTATTTCCAACCACTCAGTAATCGCAATTCAATTATTCGAATATTCAACTGTTGCCTATTAATTCATGCTTCTTCACAATTTTATACTGTTGTGGAACATTGAAAGCGAAATTTCCTTCTATTCATGATATATCTCCCTTGTGTGTAAACTTGCTAAGCAAACTAGTTGCTTACCCTTGCTATATCATGATCTTTATTTCAGCTAAGGCAGAAACGTCTAAAGGGGACAAAGGAAAAGGGAAGGTGCACGAGTAGTTGCCTGATATGGCTTATGTACTAGTTTATCTTAAATGTTATTTGGCTATGCGAACTCTTATTGTATTGAAGGTATGTTTTAAGTTAAGGTTGAAGAACCTTGGGACCATGATTATAAGACTTTATTACTATTTCGATAAACAATGTATGTTTATTATTCCGCATTAGTTAGAAAGTATGTTTCATGTTGAGTATCGTGAACACCGAATTTGAGGTTAGGAAACCCAGATTTGGGGGTGTCACACTAATTGGTACGGTGACATGCCAATGGGTGTCTTATAAGCTGTCCGATAAGCCCAAAGCGCATCATCCAACTTTGTTGACCAATCTTTTCTGTTCGGATTAACAATCTTCTCCAGAATTCTCTTCACTTCTCTATTTGAAACTTCAGCTTGACTACTGGTTTGGGGATGGTAAGTTGTAGCAATTCTATGGTTTATCCCATATTTAGCTAAGAGAGCCGTGAAATACCTATTGCAAAAGTGGCTCCCTTTATCACTGATAATTGCCCTTGGGGTGCCAAATCATGTGAAGATATTTTTCTGCAGAAATTTTAGAACCACCTTGGCATCATTAGTCGGCAAAGCACTTGCTTCCACCCATTTAGAGACATAATCGACCGCCAAAAGGATGTAGAGGTTGTTAAAGGATGGTGGAAATGGTCCCATAAAATCTATTCCCCAAACGTCGAAGACTTCAACTTCTAAAATGTCATTCAAAGGCATCTCATGACGTTTGGAAATATTTCCCACCCTTTAACATCTATCACATCTCTGAACGAACTGGTGGGCGTCCTTAAACAACTTGGGCCAGAAAAATCCTGCCTGTAACACCTTGGCAGCTGTCTTTTCGCCTCCATAATAACCTCCATATAGCGATTCATGATAATGATGTAAGATACTCTCTATTTCACTTTGTGGCACACACCGTCGAATCATCTGATCGGCACAATGTTTGAAAAAGAACGACTCATCCCATATGTACCTTTTTACATCATGCAGAAACTTTTTCTTTTGTTGGCTGGTCAAATCTGGGGGAAGTACGTTGCTAACCAAATAGTTGACAAAATTGGCATACCATGGAACTTCTGAATTTATCACAAACAACTGTCCATCCGGGAAGAATTCATTGATCACCATTTTGTCTCCCTTGACGTGGTCATTGTTTTCTAATCTCGAGAGATGATCTGCCACTTGATTTTCCGACCCCTTCCTATCCCGGATTTCCAAATCGAACTCCTGGAGTAGAAGTATCCATCGAATTAGCCTTGGCTTCGCATCTTTTTTCGAAATCAGATATCTTATGGCATAATGGTCAATGAACACCACCATTTTTGTCCCAATTAAGTATGAGCGAAATTTATCAAAAGCATATACTACCGCTAGCAACTCCTTCTCTGTGGTTGTATAGTTAAGTTGGGCATCGGACAATGTTTTGCTAGCATAATAAATGGCGTGAAAAACCTTTTCCTTTCGTTGGCCCAAAACAGCCCCAATAGCATAGTCGCTAGCATCACACATTAACTTGAACGGCCTTGACCAATCCGGTGCTACTATTACAGGCACTGTGGTCAATTTCTTTTTCAACAATTCAAAAGCCGCAAAACATTCATCATCAAACTTGAAGGGAACATCTTTCTCCAATAGACTACATAAAGGCTTAGAGATTTTGGAAAAGTCCTTTTTGAATCTCCTATAAAATCCGACATGTCCCAAGAAGCTTCGTATCCCCTTGACTATAGTTGGTGGAGGTAGATTCTCGATTGTCTCCAGCTTGGCACGATCTACCTCTAACCCTTTTGATGACACCTTGTGCCCAAGAATGATCCCCTCTTGCACCATAAAGTGGCATTTTTCCCAATTGAGCACTAAATTGGTTTCCACACATCTTTTCAGAACCAGGACTAGATTTTCCAAACGATTATCAAAGGAGTCACCAAACATTGAAAAATCGTCCATGAATACCTCCACATTGCGTTCGACCATATCTGAGAAAATAGCCATCATGCATCTTCGGAACGTCGCTGGTGCATTACATAAGCCAAAAGACATCCTTCTAAAAGCGAAAGTACCATAAGGACACGTGAAGGTAGTCTTTTCCTGATCTTCGAGGGCAATCACTATCTGATTATAACCTGAATAGCCATCCAATAAGCAATAAAACTCGTGTCCAGCCAGTCTATCTAACATCTGATCAATGAAGGGTAGAGGAAAGTGATCCTTGCAGGTTGCCTTGTTTAGCTTTCGGTAGTCCATACAAACCCTCCATCCGGTCACTGTCCTTGTCGGTATAAATTCATTATTTTCGTTTTCTACAACCGTCATGCCACCCTTTTTAGGTACACACTGTACTGGGCTCACCCAACTGCTATCGGAGATGGGGTAAATGATACCTGCATTAAGCCACTTTAAAATTTCCTTCTTCACCACCTCTTTCATGATTGGGTTCAGCCTCCTTTGTTGCTCAATTGTTGGTTTGACATCGTCTTCCAAAAGGATCTTGTGCATACAAAATGATGCGCTAATCCCTTTAATGTCTGCGATGGTCCAACCAATTGCTGATTTGTACTCCCGGAGAACACGTATCAACTTACTTTCCTGCAATTCATTAAGTACAGATGCAATAATAATAGGCAAAGTAGATGATTCACCAAAATAAGCATACCTGAGATGGTTAGGTAAAGGTTTAAGTTCAAGTGTAGGAGGTATTTCAAGAGATGGCTTCAAGCGCTCAAAGGATTTGTCAGTAAGTTCCAACGGTTCAAAAGGAATTTGAAATTTGCGTACTCTCGGCACTGCATCTAGAAGTTGAAGAAACCCCATCATCTCTGGGTCATCTATGTCAGCTTCCCCCAATAAAGTAGTTTCCAACGGGTCCTCGGTCAATTTCCTCAAAAACTCGTCATCCACCACTTTTTCTACCACTTCCAACCGGAAACACTCTTCCTCATCCGTAGGAAATTTCATGGCTTTGAACACATTGAATGTCACTTCTTGTTGCACCCTCATAGTCAATTCTCCTTTTTGCACATCTATAAGTGTTCTACCAGTTGCCAAGAAGGGTCTCCCAAGTATGATAGGAATGTCTTTGTCCTCTTCATAGTCCAAAATGATGAAATCAGCTGGGAATATGAATTTATCCACTTTTACCAAGATGTCTTCCACAATACCTCTAGGATATGTAACCGACCTATCTGCAAGCTGAAGAGAGATGTTGGTTGATTTCGGTGCAGGTAAACCCAGCTGGACATATATCGATAAAGGCATAAGGTTAATGCTAGCACCCAAATCACACAAGCATCTGTTGATTGATAAGCTGCCAATGGTGCAAGGGATAGTGAAACTACCAGGATCCTTTAATTTCGGTGGCAACTTCTTTTGCAATATAGCACTACACTCTTCAGTTAACGCAACTGTTTCATAATCCTCCAGCTTTTTCTTCCTTGACAAAATTCCTTTCATGAACTTGGCATAGCTTGGCATCTGTTCTAAAGCCTCTGCAAACGGTATGTTAATTTGTAGCTTCTTAAAGACTTCAAGGAATTTGGAGAACTGTTTGTCTAATTTCTGCTTCTGAAATCTCTGTGGATATGGAACGGGAGGGTATACTACTGATTGATTTGCTTTCTCCTTTTCTTTCATCTCAGTTTCCGTTTCCTTTTCTTTTTCCACCAATTTCTCTGCAGGAGGTGAGACTGGGGAACGGCGCGGTCGAGCTGCCTCTCCTTGTATTTCAGGCGCGGCCGCGCTGCTCTGCTGCAGTTGTTTCCCACTTCGAAGTGTGACAGCTTGACATTGTTCCTTACCATCTCTCTTGGGGTTAATTTCCGTATTACTTGGCAAAGATCCTTGAGGTCTGTTGTTCAATATATTGTCCATTTGTCCCACTTGATTTTCCAGATTTCTAATGGCAGCTGATTGACTCTTTACCAACACATCATTACTTGCCATATACTTCATCAAGAGCTCTTCCAAATCTGGTTTCTTTTCTGTTTGCAGTTGTGTAGCTACCGGCTGATGTTGATTATGAAATCCAGGGGGATATGATGCTCAAGGAGCTTGTTGTTGATTCTGATTATTGCTCCATGAGAAATTTGGATGGTTTCTTGCCCCTGGATTATAAGTGTTTTGGTATAGGTTTGGAGGACATTGGTAGCTACCCACAAACTAAACTGCTTCAGGATTAATGGCACAATACCAAGTGTTCATTAGGATCATCGTTGGCTAATTCCCAAAACTGTACCGCATTCTGAATCATCTGAATTGTACCCGACTTGATCTCGAAGGAATTAGCAGTGATGGCTGGCCTCGTGATGCTTGACCTGATTTCATCAATCTTAGGCATGGCATATTCCCTCAATGATTTCTGTTCTTCGTTGACCATTTTTTCTCTCTCGATTGTCTCACGGCAAAACTTTCTTAACTTGCGTAACTTGTTTTCAAGATTGTCCTCACTCTGCACAAGTTCCGGCTGCTTTGATCGTGTTTACATAAACGAACCGAGATCACCTGAAACAGGAAGTAACAAGAAAAACAATGTTTAACTAAAACTGAATTAATTAAATTAAAACTTGAAATTATAGACATAATTTTTCCCCGACAACGGCGCCAAAAACTTGTTTGCATAATTCTATACTAGCAAAATACGCAAGTATACGCAGTTCACAAGTAATAAAGTGAAAGTAGAGTATCGTCCTACAGAGAAAAACTAAGTTTATAATGACAATTTCCAATTCTAAATCAAATCAATTTTAGTAAACAAATAATCAATGATTTCTGAAGTTTTGAATTTAACTAACTAATTCTAAATTAAATTACTACCACTAATTTGAAAACAGATTCTTAAAGACTTAAGACTATAACTTCACTTAATGCTTTATTTTGCTCAACAAACTTCCCTTTGGATCATGCTAATTGTTTTGGATTGTTAACCAAGAACTCATCACTATTTATGACCATCTCTCAATGTTTCATAAACAACTCAACTCAAATCCACAATTGATAGACTCAAGTTAATCACCCTAGATAACTAATTCACTATATTTCTATGTGAATTACAATTAAAGAGGATTTAAAGTCCAGGTTCCCTGTTAGATTACATACGGTGAATAGGTATATCTCTATCCTAAACACAAATTCTGAATTCCATCGACAGCAGAATACACAAACACATGCTATTATGGTCAGATCTAAATCTATACTTCATCTCTCGAGCTTATATAGATTATCCCAGTAATTATTGGCCAGATAATTAAGCAATTTAGCATAAACCATAATGGACAATCCAAAAGTAACTAATCATAATATTCCAGGAAGCATGTCATTCAAAACTACGCATTAAGATCCATTATAGCCTCAAAAAGAAATTTAGTTCATAATTAAACTAGAATTCATCATCCACAAGTTTAATAACATTCAAAAGTTCAGAGTAAAAAGAAGAGAAAAGAAGAAACACTGTAAAGTAATCCTTGAATCTCTAACTTGCTCCTCCTTGCTTTCGCTGCGCTATTAGCTTGCTTCAAGTCTTCTCCAATTGCTCTAAACTAGGGTTTTCTAATAATAAGTTCAACTCACTTTGAAATTAACTTAAAACAACTATATATAGTATCTGATAAAAAACCCAACTAATTAAAAAGTCTTAAATCCAATTCCACATCAAATTAACTTGAACTGCTGAAAAGTCAAACTTGGTCAATTCCCGAACCGGCGCGCCCGCGCTCGGAAAAGACTTGTGTGGCGCGCGGCCGCGCTACCCTGGCAGCAAAATTTCTTCAAGTTCTGGAGACAGGCGCGGTTGCGCTGTCTCCTAGTTCATTTTGGGCGAGGCCGCGCTACACCAATTTTATAGCAACTCAGCAACTGCATCATCAAAATCAATCCAACTCTCACCAAACCAATTCCCAACATGTCCAACCTACAAAAACACATAAAATGCATGAAAAGTAACTACAAACCATGGAAATAAACAATAATTCGCGTTCATTAGCACGCGATTTATTGGACCCTTTAAGGTGTTGAAAAGAGTAGGTGAGGTGGCCTATGAGGTAGCTTTACCTCCCGAATTAGACCACATTCACAATGTCTTTCATATATCGGTGTTAAGACCATATAAACCCGATTATAAACATGTTATAGAATATGAACCAATACAATTTGAGAAAGATTTATCCTATGAAGAGGTTCGTGTACAGATAGTTGACAGGAAAGAGCAGGTTCTTAGAAATAAAGTTATACCTTTTGTTAAGGTAATTTGGAGGAACCACAACGCTGAAGAAGCTACGTGGGAACTCGAAGATAAAATGATGCAAAGCTATCCTCAGTTATTTTTTTAGTCCTTGTTTCGCGATTCTGGGGACAGAATCCTTGTAAGGAGGGGAGAATGTAACGGACGAATTAATTGCGTTGTGATTCTGGGGACAGAATCCTTTTAAGGAGGGAAGGATGTAACGAATGTAATTTTTGTGAATAAATAAAATATTTATTGAGTTAAATAAATATTTTTGTTAATTTATTTATTGAGTAAAATAAATAATTGATAAAGTTATTGTGGCGTAATTCACTTTCAGTGTAATTAGGTGAATTGTTATTTGAATGTGATTTGAATTGTTTATTCTAATTTAATTTAATAATTAAATTAGATGATAAAAAGATTTATTTGAATAAAGGATTTATTTGAATAAAATAATTTATTTGGTAATAGTGTTTTTGGTCAAATAAAAGTTATAATTAAATTAGTAAGGTTTAATTGAATTTATTTACTAATGGGTCTTATTAAATTGAAAGTGTGACAATGAAACTATATGGTATAATGGGTTATTAAAATAAATGGAAGAAGGGTTTTATTTAAACTAAACCAAACAAGGCCTTGTGACCCTTGGTTGGTAAAAATAGATTTTTTTATAGGGTCTAGCCAAACAAGGCTTTGTGACCCTTTAGCTTTCTAACTGATGAGGCTATTTGGGTTTGTAACTGGTGAGTTGATAAAACCACGTGAAATTTTATCAGCTTACTTTCATAAGCCAAAGAAAAATACAAAGAAGAAGAGAGAAATTAAGAGAGAATTTTGGAAATTGGAAGCAAAAATTCAAGCAAGGAGGATTAACTAAGTTTTCAAAGCAGTAGAAGGTGAATTCTAAATCCTAGTTGTATTTTCTCAGAATACTTTACTGTAAAACTATTTCTTCACTGTATATGTTTTTTACTCCTCTATATGTGAATTTATTTACTTAATGCATGAATTACTTGGCTGTAACTGATAATATGCATGTATTAGTGATTATATGATGTTTATGAACCAATTTGAAGGAATTAATCCATGAAAGCATGTTTTAAAAATAGAGTTTTGGTTTTACAGAGTTTCACTTTCATATATAGATTATATGTATGAAAATTGATGTTCAATTTGTTTATTAATTGATAAATTGACTCTTGATTATGATAATATAATGAAAAACGAAAAGAATATAAGTGGAATGGATTAGAATGGTTTGGAGATGAATTCACAGTGTTCGATTTCATTAAAATGGCCAAAACATGAATATTTTGTATAAACAGTGAATTTTTGGTCTTTAATTAGTTGGTTATGTGTATTATAATGACTAGAATTGTTAGAAACATGTTGGGTAATTGTTTTACAACATGTTTGATGTCTGGGTATGTTTAATTTGTGAGTCGGATGGTAGAATTTGGGAAATTTGGTCTGAAAATTTCACTGGTTCGCGAACTGTACGAATTGCCAGTCGGGTCCACCGCCCCGGCGGTGTGAATGAACTAAATTCATCGCCCCGGCGGTAGCCTCGCCCGGGCGATGGTTTGTGAAGGAATTCACCGCCCCGGCAGTGGAACAAGAAATGAAAATTTTCCTTTTCTTTTTGATTTTGCTATATAGCCAAGTGCATATTTGAAACTTAGACTAAGATATCAAATGATTAATGAGATACCACAATGGATGATAAGCGAATACCTATTGAATATCAAATGACAATTGATATATTAAAAATGAAAATGGATAAGAACGAATTCTAAAGTGCTTATAATACTGTAACTAATTATTGTTACCGCTTTATAAACGGAATGTATAGGTTGATTAAGGAACGTGAATATTAACCTGTAATCTACGCACGAGGCAAGTTTTCTATCCTTATTCTCTTTATTTCGTTGAAAGCAATTTCCCTAAACTTAACTTTTACTCGAGCAAGTTTCTTACTTTATTTTCATTGAGCAAGTATATTAACCTTAGCTTATTATTGTTCAAGCAAGGTTGTTATAATGTCAAATGCTTATGATTTATTCCAGTCATTTATTAATCGATCATGAATTGTTATTCAAACTTCGAATATAAACTTATTGTACAATTTTATAGCTGGATCAAATGCTTAAGCGACTAGCAAACCCTTATTGATTCAGTTAGTCCATAGTTGATGAGCGTTTTAAAGACTTAGAATATCTTGAAGTTATTCCAAACCAAGTTTCTTTTGGTACGGATTCTGTCGTTAAATTGAGATGAACAACCCTAATTAGGGGATTAATTAAGCAACAGCGTTAAAATATTTGTGCACAATACATTGTACAAAGGGCTAATCCCTCGGAGTACGAGATGGACAGTCCATAGTCTATAAGACTGTTAAAGGTTACAGTAGTGATACTTGTTAACCTAGGACATAGTTCGAGGTCTTATGACTCTCAGATTTACTTTTGATCCTGAAATCTAAATTCAATTCTTAAACCGAGTTTTCTATTGAGCTTTCAGTCCTTTGATTGTTGTAGATTGTTTTCAGAAAGGCTATAGTACCTCAGTTAAAATCTACTTCATTGATTATTTAATTGTTGTTGTTATTATACTTGTGGGCAATTGTTTGCTCACCCTTGCATAAAATATTGCAGCTAAGACTGAGAAGTCGGATGAGCCGTCCACTAGTAAAGGCAAGGGCAAGATGCAGAAGTAGCTAGCGTGCTGTTATTTGTTATGAAGTTTTTGTAATAGAACTTATTTAATATTATGTTTTAATTCCGCATTGGTGTATTAAAGGTTAGATGACCTGGGATGTATTTACTTAAGAGATTTAAGTTGTAACCCCTATTCTGGGAAGATGGTTTCTTCAGTTTAATTATATTGTCTTTCATCTTGTGTAGTTAGTCTTGAATGTATGGAATAGTGAACACCAAATCTGTGGGATTGAAGTACCCGGATTTGAGGGTGTCACAACTACAGCCGGTATTAAATACCCAAGTAGAACCTTGACTTACAGAAAGATTTATTTCAATCATGAACAAACCTATATCTGTAACCGAAGCTTCACTAAGCTTCTTCTAGTTAGCCTCTGCAAGATGCTCCTTACAATTTCATTTCCAGTGTCCAGGCTTATTGCAGTGGAAGTAAACTCCTTTGCTATCTGCATCAGTTTTGTTCTTAGTATCCTTAGTTATTGCCTTTCCTTTTGCTTTCTTTGAATCGTCTTCTTTTTTTCAGAAGATCCTTTGGCCCGCTTTCTTTTCTTGGAAGAATCATCTACAAGTAAGACTTGGTCTTTCTTGGTTGGAAAGTAACTCTTTGCAGTTTTCAACATGTTAAGCAACTCAGGCAGGCTGACATCTAGCTTGTTCATGTGAAAATTCACAACAAATTGTGAGAAAGAGTTCAGAAGTGATTGCAAAATCAAATCTTAGATCAACTCTCCATCCATCACAAAACCCAGTTGTCTCAATTGTTCAATCAGATTGATCATTTTGAGGACATTTGTCTATACTATAGTGCTATCAGTCATTCTAGATCGGAAGAGCTCCTTAGATATCTGATATCTAATAGTCCTACTTTCCTCACCATTCAACTCTTTGAAGGTGCAGGAGTACAATAGGAGCATCCATAGTTTCGTGCTGACGCTGAAGCTCGTTATTCATGGATGTGAGCTAACTATGCATCATCTTGCCACTTTCTAAAAGTAGCAATCTCTTCCTCAGAGGTTGTTTCTGTAACAGTTGCTGGGACAGGCGTATTAAGGACATAAAATAGCTTTTCAGTCTTGAGAACTATTCTCAGATTCCTTAACTAGTCCGTGTAATTCGGTCCGATTTATTAGCATTTAATATGCTACGCAGTGATAGTGAATTAGACATTGTAAAATTCTGTTAAAAAATTTGTAATTTAACAACATTTTAGCATACATTCATTTTATTAATTACCAAAATAAATTATGTCTTTATATAAATTGGTATCTCCCACTATTTTCATCAAACTATATTATCCTCAATATATAGTTTGGCAAATCTAATTAAAGATTTGCTAGTGAGAATAAGGATCCCATTTCAAATGTATATAGCCTTGTGGTGACACAACAAACGATATATAAATAAATAGGTAGACAACTATTGTCAATTACATCACTATGTAACTCCTTGTATTTTGCCTCTTAGATTATTTTGATCAAGTGGTGACACATCCGAATCAAAATTATCCAAGTTAAGTCCAACTAGCACTTTCATATATGTGAAGAGAAAAATACCGTCCTTGTGGTGACACAACAAAACAGTAATGTTCAATTCCTTAATAAGCATCAAATGTGATAAGGTAACATCTTAAATATTTAATACTTGCCTTGTGGTGACACAACAAACCTATATTAAATATTCAATACTCTATTGTTTTACCATGCTAGAAGGCGACGTTCGATATTCCAAATATCTTTGAACATTACAACTTAATATAATTTCTTTGAGGGGTTTGTTATTATTTATCTTATCTTGTTTAGCGCGCATGCACACACACACACACACACACACACACACATATATATATATATATATAAAATACACATCATATTAATTAACATGTGAAACATGTTAGATAATATAATATATATATATATATATATATATATATATAATACGCATCATATTAATTAACATGTGAAACATGTTAGATAATATAATATAATATATATATAGTAAGCATGCACATGGGTACTCAAGAAGATGGGTGTTGGCAAAACCCTACTTTCTATCTCTATAGAAATTGAAAATACTCTCCCAACTATTGGAAGTGTGTCTAAACCCAATCCATAATAAGACTCCTCTTATTTATAGATATAGGCAACCCTCCTAAACTATTTAGGAATAGGGTTTTATTTTAATTAAACTCTTTTAATTAATTAAACTCCTAATCCAATTAGGAATTTATGAGAGTACTTATATTATCTAATTCCCAACCCTTTTACGAATTAAATAATAGTAATAATAATAATAATAATAATAATAATAATAAGACTCCTCTTATTAATTTATATTTAATATTTCCAAAATATTAAATAATAAATATTAAGCTATTTAATTTATTCTAGTTTGGTTCACTAGAGCCACCTAGTGAACCAAAAAGTCAAACCTAGAGTGCAAGAACTGAATTTAAATATAACTATTACATTTAAATTCCGGGCTCACAAACGGGTCTTCAAACGCTCCTTTGTCTCCAATTCTTCAAAATAATTCTAACTAATCATATTACATAAACTATTTATAATAAATAGAAACCTTGATCAGCAGCCAAGGGAAATTACATAGGAGGAAGATATAATTTACATTAAAAAAATTAGAGAGAGACGAGGTACACTAACCCCATTTATAAAACTCATTCATTTAAGTATCCTCATAAAATAAAATCCAATCATCCATTGGTCAACAGTCCATAATCAATCTCATTTATTATCATACATATCACCATATGCATCAATAAATAACATTCATCTCATTAATAAGAAAATCATTCTATATATGCATTGGTATCATTTAATGGGCAATTAAAAGTTTACTAGAGATCCAATTTTGAAACAAAAATAAACTCTTATAATTTAATCAAAATTTAAATCATAATAAACTTATTTATTTTATTTTATCCAATTTTGAATAAAAATAAACTCCTTTATTTTTTAATCAAATTCCAAATTAAAATAAACTCCTTTATTTTAATTAACATGAAATCCAATTTTAAGTTCAAAATAAACTCTTTTATTTTAACTTAAAATTGCTGAAAAATAAAATATGTTGAATCATATTCCTTATCAAAATAAACATCTTTATTTTTAGGAAACATGGAATCCTATTCCATATGTGAATAAACTCCTTTATTCTAGGAAACATGGAATTCTATTCCAAAACAGAAGAAACTCATTTATTCTAATTAATGTGGAATCTAATTCCAAGTTAAAATAAAACTTTTGATTTTAATCATATTCCAATTCAAAATAAACCTTTTATCTTAATTAAAAATAAAAAAAATCAAAATTTGCAGACCGACACGGCCGCGTTCCAAAATGAACTAGGAGCGGCGCGGCGGCGCTGCACCCCCAGAAACGGTTTCTGGGTTCGGGCGCGGCTGCGCTGCATAGCAGACTTCAAAAAAAAATTTTGTTGCCCAGAAAATCGATCAAATCGCATACCCATACATACATGGAATCATAATAATCGATAATTAGCACAAGGTTAGGCTCTGATACCACTGTTAGGTTTGTATATAGCACGAACATGCAATCAAATTACATAAATAGTGAGGAAGCGCGATAAAATCAGATTTTAAAATATTATACAAACCATCACCATGATCTTTCCTTGTGCTCAATTATCAATTAAACGAAAGAGATAGAGAATTAGAATTATACCCTCGTAGATCAAAGCTTCCTCGGGTACAAGTTCAACTCCATATCCTTCGCGTTCTCCTTGAATTCCACCGATTAGATTCTTCATTTGATCAACGTTAGCCACCCAAGTGTTTGGCCTCTAGAGGTGATCCACCAGGAATAATACGTACTCAAGAAGATGGGTATTGGCAAAACCCTAGTTTCTATCTCTATAGAAATTGAAAGTACTCTCCCAACTATTGGAAGTGTGTTTAACCCTAATCCATAATAAAACTCCTTTTATTTATAGATATAGGCAACCCTCCTAAACTATTTAGGAATATGGTTTTATTTTAATTAAACTTTTTTAATTAATTAAACTCCTAATCCAATTAGGAATTTATGAAAGTACTTATATTAATTAATTCTCAAACCCTTTTAGAAATTAAATACTAATAATAGTAATAATAATAATAATAATAATAATAATAATAATAATAATAATAAGACTCCTCTTATTAATTTATATTTAATATTTTTAAAATAATAAAGATTAAGCTATTTAATTTATTCTATCTCCATAGATTAAATTAAATACACTTAACTTATTATTACGATTATGCCATTTACTTCTTAAATAAATATTTTCCTTTTGCGGTGTGACCCTTTAGGTTCTCCATATTAAATCGGTTGTGAATAAATCAATTAGAACAAGTCTAATCTTATTTAAATAAATAAATTAAACTATTTAATTCATTTAAATAAATAATATTTATTCTACAATAAGGGTAAGCCTCCTTAGCTATCAACGACTTTCCAGATAATATAGATTTCAACATTAATCACAAAAGAACCTTTCAGTGAATAGTTACCGTACAATTCAATCTTTCTACCATACAATGTCCCAATCAAAATATAATATATGGAATTACTGTCAAGTCTTATTTTATTTGATTATATGTATTTCGATTCTCAAATGCACAACTCTGATTAATACAAATTAGAAACACCTTTCTAATTTCATTCTACTTTGGCCAAAGACTTCTGAGTTGTCATTTATCGAATCACATAAGATATTCTCTCCTTTTACCTATCTCCATGTACAACTTATTATACCCAAGCATACCCTTTGATATACCCTAAAGGTCTTAAGGGACATGTCAAAGCATAACTCATCATGCACAAGATACTATGATGATCTCAAGTCCAAGGATCACTTCTACTACTATCACTTAAGGAATTCCAATTGAAAGGCAAGTAAAAGTCTATTAGGTATTCCTTTAACGAGCCACGTTCAATGAATTTATTCTCCAATAAGCACCTACATACTTGCTTTAGTGTCTCCACATAAATGATTATGAGATGAATCATCTTCTTCCTAAGAGCAAGCAAAGTATGTACTAATCTATTCGGATTCACTAATCCCCTTTTTAGTAATCCAACGATTAGGAACAATTTTAGTTTGTGAGCTATCTAGAATTTAGATCTCATTAGCATGATCATCATCATGATTCTAAAAGCATTGCTCAAACTATGGGTTTATCACATTTAATATAACGGTACCATGTAGATAAAGTAAAATGTCTTTAATAAACGAATAAGATTACAAAGTATATGCTACATCATATCAAATATGATTGACTACTTTCATGTCACTGAATTAGCAACTGTTTGCTGCTTGAAACTTTTTCAACTCACTACGCCACCGTTTAAGGTAAATACATACCCTGAAACGGATTTACTGTCATCTTGGTATTTTTGAAAACTTGAGTCTGTATAGCCCTCCAGTTTCAATTCAGACCCACCATAGACAAGAAATACATCCTTAGTTCTACTTTAGGATGTTTTTCACCAAGTGTTCTTCTCCTGGATTCGACTGATATCTGCTTGTTACACTAAGTGCATGAGCAACATCCGGTCTAATACATATCATACCATACATGATAGATCATATTGCTGAAGCAAAGGAATCTTACTCATACGGTCTCTCTCCTCAGGTGTCTTTGGGGCATGTTTCTTGGAGAGATGTATTCCATGGCTCATCGGTATAAGACCTCTCTTGGAATCTTCCATGCTAAACTTTTTTAGCATCGAGTCAATGTACTTTCCTTAGGACAAGCCAAGCATCCTTTTAGATCTATCTCTATAGATCTGTATCCCCAAAATATAGGATGCTTCACCCATGTCCTTCATGGATAAGTGTTTAGATAACCAAATTTGATCGACTGTAGCATAGGAACATCATTCCCTATCAGTAATATATCGTCAACATATAATACTATGAATAAAACAACGCTCCTACTAACCTTTTTGTATACACATGGTTCATCCTCATTTTTAATAAAATCAAAACGGATGTTCCACATTCGAGAAGCTTGCTTCAATCCATAAATGGATCGTTGTAGCTTACAGACTTGATTTGTTCTAATCGTTGAAACAAAACCCTCTAGTTGTATCATATATACATCCTCCTCAATTTTCCCATTGAGGAATGCCATTTTCACGTCCATTTGCCAGATTTCGTAGTCATAATAAGCTGCAATTGCAAACAAAATTCGAATGGACTTGAGCATAGCTACTGGTGAAAAAGTTTCATCATAGTCAACACATTGTCTTTGTTTGAAACCTTTTGCAACTAGTCGGGTCTTATAGGTCTCTACCTTGTCGTTCGCTCTAGTCTTTCTTTTAAAGACCTATTTGCACCCAATAGGCTTAATGCCCTCAGGTGGTGAAACTAAAGTCCATACTTGATTTTCATACATGGAGTCCATTTCGGATTTCATGACTTTTAGCCATTTCTCTGAGTCTTTACTACTCATAGCCTCTTCGTATGTCAATGGATCATCATCATCTATGATGTGTACCTCATCATCATCCTTTATGATGAATCCATACCTTTCGGGTATTTTCGGTACTCTTCCAGATTTTTGAATAGGTGGTGGTACAGTGGGTTCTTCCACTTGGTCAGGTACCTGAATTTGATCCGTAGTATTTTATAGTTCTTGAACTTCTTCAAGATATATCTTACTCCCACGGACCCCTTCAAGGATAAACTCCTTTTCCAAGAAGGCAACATGCACCTTTTGATCAGTATGATGATAGAAATAATACCCTAATGTTTCTTTAGGGTATTCCGCGAATCTACACTTATCGGATCTAGTATGTAGCTTATCATTCTCAAACTTTTTGACATAAGCTAGATAACCCCAAGTCTTAACATGCTTAAGATTTGGTTTCCTCCCTGTCCATAACTCATATGGAGTCTTTGGGATGAATTTGGTAGGTACCTTGTTAAATAGGTATGCAGCCAATTCTAGGGCATAACCCCAGAAGGATACTGGAAGGTCAGTAAAACTCATCATGGAACGAACCATGTCCAACAATGTTCGATTTCTCCTTTTAGATACACCATTCAACTGTGGCATCCCTGGTGGAGTCCATTATGAGATTATACCATTTTCTTTGAGACAATTGAGAAACTCGTTGCTTAAGTATTTCCCTCCTCGATCCGATCGAAAAATCTTAATACTCTTTCCAGTTTGCTTCTCTACTTCACTTCTGAATTCTTTGAACTTTTTAAACGATTCAGATTTGTATTTCATCAAATACACATATCCAAATCTTGAATGATCATCAGTGAAAGTAATAAAATAAGAATACCCTCCTCGTGCAACCGTTGTTATAGGTCCACATACGTCTGTATGTACCAACGCTAACAACTCTGTAACTCTTTCTCATTTTTCACTAAAAGGAGATTAGGTCATCTTACACATGAGACAAGATTTACAAGTTGGATATGATTCATAATCAGATAGCTCTAAAAGCCCATCTTTATACAACTTGGTTAATCTTATTTTATTAATATGACCGAGTCTACAGTACCACAAAAAGGTATAATTAACATCATCTCTTTTTCTTTTCTTAGTTTGTTCAATTTGAAGTATATTTTTATGCAAGTTAAGTATATAAAGTCCATTCAGTAAATTGTCAACACCATATAGAACATTTTTATTATAAAAACAATTATATAGAACAACTGTTGTTCTTTATTATAATATCAAAACCATCCATATCTAATATAAAAATAGAAATAATATTTCTTATAAGCGTTGGAACATAATAACAATTATTTAAACTAATGGACTTGCCCGTAGGCAGTGCTAAACAATAAGTTCCTACAGCTAATACAATAACTTTTGCTCCATTTCCCACTCGTAGGACGACTTCATCCTTGTTCAGCTTTCTACTTCTGCTTAATCCTTGCATATTTTACATATGTTAGAACCACAACTGGTATCCAATATCCAAGTAGAATTTTAACTTTCAGAAAAATTAATTTCAATCATGAACAAACCTTGATCAGAAGTCAAAGCTTCTCTAAGCTTCTTTTGCTTTTGTTCCGCAAGATACTTCTCGTAGTTCCTCTTCCAGTGACCCGGCTTATTGCAATGGAAGCATACTCCTTTGCTATCTTGATCAGCTTTCTTACTATCCTTTACCTTAGCCCTGCCCTTAGCCTTCTTCTTTTTCTTCTTTTAAGAAGATACATTGGGCCTCTTTTTTTTTTGGAAGAATCATCCACCAATAAGACTTGGTCCTTCTTGGATGGGAAATGACCTTCAACAGTTTTCAGCATGTTAAGTAACTCAGGCAAGCTGACGTCCAACTTATTCATGTGAAAATTCAAAACAAATTATGAGAAGGTGTCTGGGAGTGACTGCAAGATCAAATCTTGACTTAACTCCCATCCATCACAAACCCTAACTGTCCAAGACATTCAATCAAATTGATCATCTTTAGGACATGAGTCTCAACGGTAGTGCCCTCAGTCATTCAAGATCAGAAGAGCTCCTTAGATATTTGATATCTAGCAGTCCTACTTTCCTCACCATACAACTCCTTGAGGTGCAGGAGTATAGTAGGAGCATCCATAGTTTCATGTTGACGTTGAAGCTCGTTACTCATAGATGCGAACATAATGCATTGAGCCACGGTTGCATCATCTTGCCTCTTTTTAAAAGTAGCAATCTCTTCCTCAGATGTTGTTTCTGCAACAGTTATAGGGATGGGCGAATTTAGGACATAAGAAATCTTTTCAGCAGTGAGAACAATTCTCAGATTTCTTAATCAGTCCGTGTAATTCGGTCCGGTCAGTTTGTTAGCATCAAGTATGCTACGCAGTGATATTTGTGAGTTTGACATTTTTCAAATTCTACATGTGATATAGACAACATTTTAGCATACATTCATTTTATTAATTATCAAAATAAATTAGGTCTTTATTTAAATTGGTATCTCTCACTATTTTCATCAAACTATATTACCCTCAATATATAGTTCGGTAAATCTAATTAAAGATTTGCTCGTGAGAATAAGGATCTCATTTTAAATGTATATAGCCTTGTGGTGACACAACAAACTATATATAAATAAATAGGTAGACAACTATTGTCAATTACATCACTATGTAACTCTTTATATTTTGTCTCTTAGATTATTTTGATCAAGTGTTAACACATCCGAATCAAAATTGTCCAAGTTAAGTCCAATCTAACACTTCCATATAAGTAAAGGGAAAAACATCGTCCTTGTGGTGACACAACAAAATAGTATCGTTCAATTCATTTATAAGCATCAAATGTAATAAAACAACATCTCAAAAAATTAAAATAAGCCTTGTGGTGATACAACAAACTTATAATGATTAATTGATACTCTATCGTTTTATCATGCAAGAAGGCAACATTCGATATTTCAAATATCTTTGAACGTTACAACTTAATATGATTTATTTGAGGGTTTTGTTATTATTTGTCTCATCTTGTTTAGCATTCATGGACATATATATATATATATATATATATATATATATATATAATACGCGTCATATTATTTAACATGCGAAGCATGTTGTATAATATATAATATATATATATATAGTAAACATGCACATATAAAATACTATATTCTACCCGGATTGATTATGGACTTTTACTCTAGTTTGGTTCACTAGAGCCACCAAGTGAACCAAAAGGTCAAACCTAGGGTGCAAGAACTGAATTTAAATATAACTATTACATTTAAACCCAGGCTCCATTACAAACGGGTCTTCAAGCGCTCCTTGCTCCTTTGTTTCCAATTCTTCAAAATAATTCTAACTAATCCTATTACATAAACTATTTACAATAAATAGAAACCTTGATTAGCAGTCAAGGGAAAGTTTATAGAAGAAAGATAGAATTTACATCAAGAAAAACTAGAGAAGACAAGGTACGCAGACCCCATTTATAAAACTCATTCATTCATGAATTCTAATAGAATAAAATCCAATCATCCATTGGTCAATAGTCCATAATCAATCCTATTTATTATCATACATATCACCATATGCATCAATAAAAAATATTCATCTCATGAATAATAAACCATTCCATATATGCACTGAGATCATTTAATGGGCAAAAGTTTGCTAAAATTTAGTTTTGAAACAAAATAAACTCTTTTATTTTAATCAAAAACTAAATCAAAATTAAACACTTTTAATTTTAGCAACCTGGAATCCTATTCCAGATAAAATAAATATCTTTATTTTAAATTTACTCCAATTTAATAAACCATTTACTTTAATTGAAGATAAATTTAAAAATTTCAAAACTGCAGACTGGCGTGACCGCGCCCAGAATGAACTGGGAACCGGCGCGGCCGCGCTACACCCCAGAGAACAATTCCTAGGTTCGGGGCGCGGCCGCGCTGCACCCCAAAAACGAATTTCTGGGTTAGAGATCAAATTACACAAATATAGCGGAAGCGCGATAAAATCGGATTTTAAATTTTTGTACAAACTATCACCATGATCTTTCCTTGTACTCAATTATCAATTATACGAAAGAGATAAAGAATCATAATCATACCCTCGTAGAACCGTGTACGAGTTCAACTCCAAATCCTTCGCGTTCTTGAATTCACCGATTAGATTTCTTCCTTTGATCAACGTTAGCCACCCAAGCGTTTGACCTCTAGAGGTGATCCACCAAGGAATAATATGTATTCAAGAAGATAGGTGTTGGCAAAACCCTAGTTTTCTATCTCTATAGAATTTGTAAGTACTCTCTCAAATCTAATGGAAGTGTGTGTAACCCCAATCCATAATAAGATTTCTCTTATTTATAGATATAGGCAACCCTCCTAAACTATTTAGGAATATGGTTTTATTTTAATTAAACTCATAATCTAATTAGGAATTTATGAGAGTACTTTTATTAATTAATTTTCAAACCCTTTTAGGAATTAAATAATAATAATAGTAATAATAATTGTCGACGCCGGGTTTGCGGTTTCTAGTCTTTTCCAATTTTAGCCTTTTGATTTAGATGACGTTTGGAAAAGGTCGGCATTGATGTCGACGGGGTTTTGAAAGATCGTTTTTTTTTTTTTGATGAGCCAATTAACCAGAGTCGCCAGTTGGTATATTTGAAATGGATGTACCAACTCATCCGAGTTTTCGTATTTTATAAATCGCTGGCTCATATGTGACTCCGAATTAATTGGTCTGCGAATCGAGATTCATAGAGTTCGGGGGCTTGCTTAAGTGAGGGGAAGGTGTTAGGCACCCCTCGACTTCCGTGAAACACGGTTACCGCAATCTTAATGCTTTCCTATCCTTTAATTCATGAATATGTGTATGTAGGTGCGCGCGTGTGTGTGTGTGTGCCTATGTGAATGTTGTGGTGAGTTTGTATGAAAGAGTCATTTGGATTTTAGGGAAAATCGTGTTTTAATTTGAGTATGCTTCGGAATGTCTTTTCGGTATACCCGAGAAAGCTTTATTCTTTATGAGAAAGGTTTGGTTTTAATTATCCAAAACTATGAGATTTTCATTAAATGTCGTTTTGGCAAAGGAAGAATTTTAAACCTTCGTCAAAATAGGAATCGAGATCTATACATTGCTTTCGTGGAACGATCGGGCAATTTCTAGGATCTCTTTCACCCTATGCACAAAGATTTAATAAAACGTTACTTATTTACAAAATCATTTTTGTGTGGTGTTTTGGAAAACGATCTTTCTTTAGCTCCCTCGTTAGATAGGAATCGACATTCATTAACATTTCTCAAATTTTAACCTCGTGATTCTAATATCCTACTTTGCTTGATTTTTATGAAAATCTTATCATTTAGCTTTGAAATCAATTTCGTGTCATAAATCGAATCGAGCATAAACACGCGTCGGGGCTATTCATGGGCATGTAAGCCATCAAAATATCCCCGAACGCCAACAATCACAAATTTCACTATTTCGGGGCCTTAAACACGATTCCCGCCTTGGCGTCGTTTTAAGGCCCAAAGGTTACATGTTACAAAACGAGCATCTTGAATCTATCACATACATCAAAACGTCCATCATCGGATTTGGACCTCGGGGTCGCATTCCTAGGCTCACACGAGATTAATACATGCCTACAAAATGAATATTACATAACTAACCAACCCGGGTTTATCTAATATACCATGATATCCGGAAATGACAATCTAAATAAATTACACCCAATAAATTATCACAAACAAGCTAGAAATTTTATCAATTGGATATCCTCGGGTTATTAGGAAGAACTTTGTTCCGATGGAACCCTCCCTAATAATCCATAATCCATGATTGTTCAACAATATACATGAAAACTACATCCCATCTAAGCAAATAAGATGATATGAATTGTTATAACAAAAGGAATTTTTACCTTGCAAAATGATCTCAAAAAGGATGAAGTCTTGGTATTTGAATAGGATGAGAAATATATTTGATACAATCAAAATTAAAGGAGTAAAATTTCTCTCTTTTTCCTCTCTTTTCTTCCTATTTTTGTTGCAAAATCTACTATTTTTCTCTCAAATTCCGTGCTGCTGTTTGCTGTTTTCCTTCTTCTTCTCCAAAATTTGCTGAACCTCCTGTATGCTGCCTGAAGCTGGCTTAAATAGGCTGGCCAGAGCCAGCCGCAGATCTATCTGCGGCTGGCCGCAGATGGATCTGCGGCTGGCCAGCTGGCACGCCTCCCATCGCACTCAGCTGCTGAGTGCTGATTTCCCGGTTTTCGTGCTGGCGCACCCACTTGGCCGCAGATCTATCCGCGGCTGGCGGGCTTGACTTTCTCGATTTTCGTGCCACGCCTCGATTTTCGTACCGCAACGTCGGTTTTCGCTGACAGGCTCGTATTCCGCAGTCCGGGAACTTCCGGGAGACGTGCCACCTCATTCGGAAATGCCTGCCTTGGACGGTCATGCTGTCACGTCGTCGACTTGGGCCTGCCCAAATCATTGCGACGGTGCCGGGCGCTCGCCCTTGTGCCCGCTCTTTTGCTCCTGCAAGCTGGTTCAATTGACGATTTCGCCCTCCTGTCAAGGTTAGTAGAAGGAAACGCAAAATTTGGGTGTCTACAGCTGCCCCTCTTTATCATGTTTATGAAATGATAAATGAAATGAACAGGATAAAGAATAGACACTCGATGCATGAATGACAGTGTGTAAGAATGACAGTGCATACATGATGTCTCACACATATAGCTTATGATGCAACATAAGATGCAATGCATGCAAGACATTCGTAAGAGTGTCAATGTATCAACCCCTTGACCGTGTTCGTTAGTCTTTGGGTTCACTCCTTCAATCTATCGTCTCGTTCGGGGCCGGGTATCGTCGCCGGTCACCCATCGCGTAACCCCCGGTTATCGTCGCCGGGCGGCCCACTGTCGGAGCCGGTTATCGTCGCCCGACCTCCATCTCGTGATCGCCGGTTATCGTCGCCGGGCGTTCGTCATGTCGGGGCCGGGTATCGTCGCCGGTCACCCATCTCGTAACCTCCGGTTATCGTCGCCGGTCGGTTATCTTGTCTGAGGAGCCGGTTATCGTCGCCGGTCATCCATCTCGTGATCGCCGGTTATCGTCGCCGGTCGATCGTCATGTCGGGGCCGGGTATCGTCGCCGGTCACCCATCTCGTAACCCCCGGTTATCGTCGCCGGTTGGTTATCTTGTCGGAGCCGGTTATCGTCGCCGGTCATCCATCTCGTGATCGCCGGTTATCGTCGCCGGTCGATCGTCATGTCGGGGCCGGGTATCGTCGCCGGTCACCCATCTCGTAACCCCCGGTTATCGTCGCCGGTTGGTTATCTGTCGGAGCCGGTTATCGTCGCCGGTCATCCATCTCGTGATCGCCGGTTATCGTTGCCGGTCGATCGTTCATGTCGGGGCCGGGTATCGTCGCCGGTCACCCATCTCGTAACCCCCGGTTATCGTCGCCGGTTGGTTATCTTGTCGGAGCCGGTTATCGTCGCCGGTCATCCATCTCGTGATCGCCGGTTATCGTCGCCGGTCGATCGTCATGTCGGGGCCGGGTATCGTCGCCGGTCACCCATCGCGTAACCCCCGGTTATCGTCGCCGGTTGGTTATCTGTCGGAGCCGGTTATCGTCGCCGGACATCCATCTCGTGATCGCCGGTTATCGTCGCCGGTCGATCGTCATGTCGGGGCCGGGTATCGTCGCCGGTCACCCATCTCGTAACCTCCGGTTATCGTCGCCGGTTGGTTATCCGTCGGAGCCGGTTATCGTCGCCGGACATCCATCTCGTGATCGCCGGTTATCGTCGCCGGTCGATCGTCATGCCGGGGCCGGGTATCGTCGCCGGTCCCCCATCTCGTAACCTCCGGTTATCGTCGCCGGTCGGTTATCTTGTCGGAGCCGGTTATCGTCGCCGGTCATCCATCTCGTGATCGCCGGTTATCGTCGCCGGTCGATCGTTCATGTCGGGGCCGGGTATCGTCGCCGGTCACCCATCTCGTAAACTTTTCACTTCAGCACGTCAAATGGCTGCAAGGGAGCAAGGTGGGACCCACCAGGGCCAGCCGCAGATGGATCTGCGGCCAGCTGCAGATGGATCTGCGGCCATGATCGGGCCTTAAATCCAACGCGGTCGGCTCCTCCAGATCTGTCACTTTCAACTTGTAATCCAAAGAGATTCTCTCGATTTTTCTTGTTCGCGAGGGCTTCTTTGTCGATTTTTCCATCCTTCCTGCAAAAACTGTTCCGGTAGGATCGATCTACGCGCTACAGGTAACACTTTGACCGGTCACTTTTCAATTCCGTCAATGTTTTGCTGTACATTTGACTATTTGCATGTGTAGCGATAAAATGTATGCTTTACAATGCTATGTAATGTACCATCATATATACATGCTATGTATCAACTATGTGAGTCCTATTTTATGTTCATGAGGCGGTCCCACATATTGTTATTCCTTTTCTGCAATAAAATCATGCATTACATGCTGTAATTACATATATGAATGCAATTTAAATCTGTTTGAGGCTTTGATTGATGGAAAACGCGTTTGGCTTGTGCCTGGGATGTTCAATTTACAAACGGAACTGTGCCGATTTTTTTTTTTTTTTTTTTTTTTTTTTTTTTTTTTTTTTTTATTTTTTTTTATTGAATGCATCATGTTGCATTAATCATATGATGAGGCTAGAAATTTAGAATGTTCATTACATAATTTTAAAAGGAAACTTACCTTCTTTCTCGCCCGTTCTATTCCAGCTATGGATCGTGATGCGCCCAGTAGCTCCTCCGCCTCTCGGACTTCGGGTGTTCGCCGTCGTAGGGCTGCACCTGCCCCTATTCCCCCTCGTACCCGTCAGGCTCGTCGCTTGGCGGAGTCTGTCATCCGTCCTGATCACCCGGACGTTGAGGAGGTTGCTCCTCCGGAGGTCGCGGCAGAGAGACCATCCTCCAGCACACCGGCTCCAGCTCCTCATAGTGCCTCGTCTGGCGCATCTGTGCAGATCCCCGATCTATTGGGTCGGGATCTCAGTCGTCATCCCTCGGCATCTCTCGCGGCTAACGAGGTATATTCGGTTCTATTCTGATTTTATTCTCAATTTCTCCATTCTCCTTTTATCCGGACTGACCCATTGGTGATTGCCCCAGGTACCCGAGTTTACTCAGCCGAGGGGCAACTGGTTCAACATCTACTCCCTTTACACGGCTTTGCACAGTGACTACCGGGCGGTGGTGGATTCTTGGGGCTTTCGTCACTTCTTTACCATCATTCCCCGGCAGTGCCCCTGGGGTTACATGAGGGCTTTATCCGAGCGATGGTTCCACCAGACGCAGTCTCTTCATCTCCTCGACTGCGAGGTCGTGTTGACCCCATGGGACTGGAGGTACATTACCGGCATTGAGTTTACCGGGTCCCGCGTCCCCTTGGATCTTGATATTACTCCTGCGGAGGTTCGAGCTTTGCTGGGCTTCGCTGCTGAGGACCGGGTCTTTAAGGCCCGCAGTATCCGATCCGGTGCCTTGGCAGTCGATGCAGTCGGGGGTCTGTACGCACTGCCCATATCCCCGCGGATCAGGGCACCAGGGACATTCTGCTACGACGCCTGTTCCTGACCATCATGAGGGGTTGTTTCCTAGGGAACAACTCCTCCACCATTCATTTCAGCGTCGTGGGAGCGGTTAGAGACGTGGATCGCATCAGTGACTATGACTGGGGGTCATTCACCTTTGCCTATTTCCTCCATGGCATGCGTCTACGCTCAGAGGGACAGACTGATGCCTGGCTCGGCTTCTACCATTTTCTGTTGGTGAGTCCCCTCCTCCTCTCTCTTACTGTATTTCTTTTCCTTTCATCTCTTTTCTGTATTTGATAGTGACTCATGCCTTGCCTTGTTTCTATTCACAGTTCTGGGCTTACGAGCGGCTGCCATGTCTGAGGCCTATCACTACTCTGGGCCCGGACACTTATCCTCGGGGTCGGCGATGGCATCACAGTACTCTGGAGGAGGTCCCCGTGTCGGGCAGCTTTGCACATTGTCGTATTCAGCTGGAGTTGATCACGGCTGCCGATGTCGTCTGGATTCCCTACCTCTCCGAGCATCTGACTGTGGGGTTTGCCGACGGGCATCCTTCCGGCCCAGAGTTCGAGCTTTCCACCCGTCGCCTCACTTTGCAGAGTGTTGGAGGCTGGGTGATGTATCTGGGAGAGCGCGCATTCAGATGCGTCACCGGGGAGATCCGCATCCCGCACTCCCTTTCCTTCACTACTTTCTGGCCGCTGGATTCTCAGCCCTCGGAGATCATGCTTGCCGGGGAGGACGGTCGGATGCTTTCCACGGGTCCCACTACGAGTGATGCATTCCGTACATGGTGGGTGCCCCGTACCATCGGTCCTCAGACTCGGGCCACTTTCTTCCTTGGAGATATGGTTCCAGGCTCGGTGACGATGACCGATTGGGCTGCCTGTGTTCGGACCCCCTACCCACGCTGAGCAGATCGCCTCATTGACCCGTCAGGTAGATCAGTTGTCGCTGTTTATTCGGGGGTTGGGCCGGGCCCCGGAGGAGGCTTACACCTACGATCCTTACGGTGCAGGTTATGATGCAGGCCCGAGTTCATCTGATGCCACAGCGCATCCCTACATCCCTGATATGAACTTTGGTCCACCGAGCTCGACGACTCCAGGGGATCAGTTCGAGGATCCTGCTTTCATAGATGATACTGATTTTATTTAGACCAGGATAGGATAGGGTCTTTTGTATCAGCACCTGCTTAGATTTCTTTTTCATTTATGCACTATGTACTGAACTCATTTATTCATTTATGCACAGTTTTCTTTTTCATTTTTATGGGATTCACCTGGTTTATTATTAACTGTATGATGCATGCTCTTTTATTTATGGATAGAGAATGACCCCTGTACAGTCTTTTTGATACTATTTTTTCACAGATGTCGTCCTCGGATGCCGTGGTTCGTTTGGATTCCATTCCTCCCACAGGGTTGATTGGCAGCCTCTTCCGCTGGTTGGACAGTTTACTGCCGGCAGACAGGATTATCGCAGATGGTCTTTTGGGACATTCATGGTCCTTACTGACCTTTCAGGTGCCAGCGGGTTTTGTGGATGGTCTTCTGAGCCATTGGGCCCCTGCCCGTCAGGTGTTTAGGTTTGGGACAGTAGAGCTGACCCCCACCCTTGAGGAGTATGCTCGCTTCACCGGCCTGCCGTTGGATGGTCCCTGTGCTAGGGTTACCGTTGGTTCCATGCGCCGTCAATTCTTGACTTTTACCGGTTTGCGGAGGGCTGTCTTATTACCGGTAATCACATCAGACCATATGGTTCCTCTTCAATTCTTGATTGACCGATTTGGCTCACCTGACAGTTTCCGTCTTTTCCTCGGTGATTTTTCCGTGTTCGAGGAGCGCTGGGATGCCTTGAGAGTGGGCGTTCTGATGGCCTGTGTCATCTCAGTTTTGTATTTGCCTTCAGGATCCGATCACTTGGACATGCGGATTGTTGCGGCCATTAGGGCCCTTCAGGAGGATCACACCATTCTCCCCATGATATTGGCGGATACCTATATGTCGGCCACATATTGCCAGTCCTTCCGAGGGAGATTCTTCAGAGGGAGCTCGACCTTGTTGTACATATGGTTCATGAGTCATCTTAGTCCCATCGGCCATTTCCGCCGCCGAGGGTTTTGCTTCAGTCACAACATAGCCGCGCAGTTTCCGTTTCGTCCCGTGAGCTGCACGGATGCGGTCTCCTGGACAGCATTTCTGTCGGTCATCGAGGATCCCTTTCATCTATTGGTCTACTCGGGCTATTGCTCCTTCATGCGTTTCTTGACCCATGTGCCTGACCTGGATTTCATCCCCATTGCTGGGTTGAGGGGCGTGACGACCTATCATCCCCTGGCAGTTATGGGGCAGTTTGATCAGATACAGGATTTACACCCCTTCGCGGGTGCCGCCGCATACCGATTCCTTATATCGTCCTGTACAGAGAGGGATCTATTGCAGGTATACGAGCTTTGGGATCGCAGGATCTTTGCCGAACATAGTGCGAGCTGTCACATCCAGACATTTGTCTACGCACAGTGGTTGCGAGGAGACTTGGATTCGGCTAGTTTGAGTCGGACAGGGGCCTTTGATGACTCTGGAGTGATTTTCCCAGAAGATACAACAGACCATCCCATCTTAGTCGATTCTGCCCCGAGTCGGGTTGTTGAGGATTCCCGACTCCGCCTGGCCCTGATTACTACTGAAGCCGAGAGGGATGCCGCCCTTGCCGAGAGAGATGAGGCCATTCGGGCTAGAGATGCTGCCATTGCTGATAGAGAGGCCATTGTATTTCAGACCAGGGCAGTGGTAGATGCTCATTTTGGGACTGTCAGCCGAGCTACTGCTTTACTGGATCGTATTGATATGATGGGGCAGCAGATTGCAGGAGATGCTGATGCTTCAGATCTATCCACCACCCTGTCCATCCTGCTTCGGCTAGTTTCAGATTTGTAGATTATTTTATTTCCTGCATATACTATGTTGGTTTCATCAGTTATTGAAAGAGAAATCTTGTAATAAAGCGACTTATATATATAGACATGCATTTAAATTTAGTCATTTTCCCCCTTTTGTCGTATCATTGCCTTCCATTGGATCATCATTTTATCCAACTGACCATGATTTTGACATTTCGCCTTCTTTCTTTCCTCAAGACCTGATGGAGATTTGACAGATATTGCCGCACACCTTTGATTTCGTCGGATTGAATCTCAGATTTTGGATAACTGTTTGGGTTGGATCAGGGTATGTATTCTGGGATGAAACTGGTTAGGCAGTTGGTTTCGGGAAGGTTTTGAGGGTGTAGGAAGGTTTTATCTGGCTATCGAAAATTGGTTTTGGTCAGGGAAAGGATTATTTTTAAAGGATCGGACCGCGCCATGATGGCTGCCTACGTACCCCCACAAGTTGGAAGATCAGGTCCTACGTAGTTCGCTGTCAGGGGAAAAAGGAACTGATGATTTAAGCGTAGAACCGCTTCACCGAGTCAGAGTTTAGGGGTTGTGGAAATACCTCACCATCCATTTCTTGCAATATGAGGGCCCCTCCGGATAGTACTTTCTTGATCACAAATGGCCCCTCCCAGTTCGGGGCAAACTTCCCCTTGGCCTCGTCTTGACAATGCATGACTCTTTTCAACACCAAATCGTTTTCCTTGAACTTCCGAAGTCTTATCTTTTTATCGTACGATCGAGAGATCCTCTGTTGATATAGCTGACCATGCCAAATGGCAGCCACTCTCCTTTCATCAATCAGGGCCAATTGGTCATATCGACTTTGCATCCAATCCTCTTCGCTTATCTGAGCGTCGATCACTATTCTGAGGGACGCCATCTCAACCTCGACTGGTAGAACAGCCTCCATTCCATACACCAAAGCGTAAGGGGTTGCCCCTGTAGAAGTACGCGTTGATGTTCGGTATGCCAGCAAGGTGAGGGGTAACAGATCTGGCCATCCCCGATGATTAGCAGAACATTTTTGCCATGATCTTCTTGATGTTCTTATTGGCCGCCTCCACTGCCCCATTCATTTTGGGACGGTAAATGACGGAATTGAGATGCTTAATCTTGAACTGGTCACACAGTCCTTTCATGAGGGCGTTGTTTAAATTCTTGGCATTGTCGGAGACTACAACCTCAGGTTGCCCATATCGGCAAATGACATTATTCCTGATGAAGCTGACGATGACCTCCTGAGTTACTTTAGGGAAAGAATCTGCCTCTACCCATTTGGTGAAATAATCGATCATGACGAAGATGAATCGATGCCCGTTGCTTGCTTTGGGCTCTATCGGTCCGATTACATCCATTCCCCACATCGAAAATGGCCACGGGGAGGTCATACAATGCAGTTCATTGGGAGGCGTATGGATCACATTACCGTGCGCCTGACATTGATAACATCGTTTGACATGATCATCGCAATCGGCTTTCAGCGTTAACCAATAATACCCTGTCCTCAAGATCTTTTTGGCCAACATCGGTCCACTCATATGTGGCCCACACACCCCGCCATGGATTTCATTCATAATCCTTTGGGATTGCGTTTCGTCTACGCATTGCAACAGTCCCAACCCGGCATCCCTTTTGTAAAGTGAATCGCCACTCAGGTAAAACTTCATCGCCATCTTTTGAATTCTCATCCTTTCAGTCCGATTTGCCTGATCGGGAAGGGATCTGTCTCTCAGATATTCCCTTATGTCGTGATACCAGGGCTGCCTCGTCAACACCACCTCATTTGATAACACTGCCACATTTTCCTCATATGCCGGGGCATTCTGTACGGTGATCTCAATCTGTGGACTGTCCCGACTCTTGATCACGTGGATTAAGGAAGCCAAAGTCGCCAATGCATCGGCAAAATCATTTCGTCCCCGAGGAATATGGCGGAAGGCGATATCTTCGAACTCTTGCATAAGCTGGGTGACACAACGATGGTATGGAAGTAACCGAAGCTCCTTAGTGTTGTATACCCCGATTGCTTGTCTGATTACCAATTCTGAATCCCCGAACACCGCTAGTCTTCTCACTCCCATGTCGCGGGCCAATCGGAAGTCCCAAGATACACCCTTCGTATTCAGCGGTGTTGTTCGAATTGCTGAAACGAAGCTTGGTGGCCACGGGATATTGTTCTCCGGTGATAGAGGACTAGGACCGCTCCGGCTCCTGCCCCCTCGGCATTCATGGCACCATCAAAATACAGCTTCCAGAATTGTCCCTCGTCATCACATTTTTCGCGCGATACCCAGAATATATCCTCGCCCGGGAGAGGGGTTTCTAACGGCTCCATCCCTCCCGTTGGGGCCTCTGCCAACTGATCTGCAATTCCCTGCCCTTTCATGGCCTTCTGGGTTACGTACACCATGTCAAACTGTTGTAAGATTAACTGCCATCTGGATAATCGACAATTCAGCATGGGTCTTTCAAAAATATATTTCAAGGGATCCATTCTTGATATCAGGTACGTTGTATGCCCATGGAGGTAGTGCTGTAATCTCCCTGCCGCCCAGGCCAGAGCACAACAAGTCTTCTCGATGGGAGTGTAATTCTGCTCACATTGGCTAAATCTTTTGCTGAGGTAATAGATGGCCTGCTCCTTACCCGCCTCATTTTTTCTGTCCCAGCATGCATCCCATCGCAATGGCATTGACCGATATGTACATGAACAGAGGGATCCCGTCCTTCGGGGGTACCAGCACTGGTGCCTCAGTCAATTGCTTTTTAATGGTCTGAAACGCCTTTTGACATTGCTCATTCCATTCTTGGGACACCCCTTTTCTTAACAGTCTAAAAATCGGCTCACATGTGGTCGTCAAGTGGGATATAAAACGGCTGATAAAGTTTATCCTCCCGAGGAATCCTCTTATCTCCTTTTCTGTGTGGAGGTGCCGGCCATATCCACAATGGCCTTAATCTTTGCTGGGTCCAACTCAATGCCCCCGATCACTAACCAGGAAACCCAAGAGCTTACCCGACTGGACTCCGAAAGCGCACTTGGCTGGATTGAGCTTCAAATTATACTTTCTGAGCCGATCGAATAGCTTTTTGAGATGAATTATATGATCGGATTCTACCTTCGATTTCACGATAATGTCATCCACATAGACCTC
Organism: Aralia elata; assembly: GCA_034770075.1. Classification (NCBI taxonomy): domain Eukaryota; kingdom Viridiplantae; phylum Streptophyta; class Magnoliopsida; order Apiales; family Araliaceae; genus Aralia; species Aralia elata. The sequence continues at coordinate 52,757,465 of CM068387.1, read as the reverse complement.
TATCTCATTGTGCATCATATCGTGGAACAAGGCCATCATGGCTCTCTGATAAGTAGCCCCTGCATTTGTGAGACCGAAAGCCAGTCGTCTATAGCAGAAAGTGCCCAGGGGGTGATGAATGCGGTCTTTTCCCGGTCTTCTTCCGCCACCATTATCTGATGATACCCCGCAAAGCAATCCACAAAAGAATACATTTCGTACTGGGCTGTGTTATCTACCAGGATGTGTATGAAAGGCACCGGGAAGTTATCCTTGAGACTGGCCTTGTTTAGATCTCTGTAGTCTACACATACCCTCACCTTTCCTCCAGGCTTAGCCACCGGGACTACATTGGATAGCCATTCCGGGTAAGTAGATACCATAATGATTCCCGCCCTGAACTGCTTGATGATCTCTTCCTTCACCTTTAAACTCCACTCCGGTTTCAACTTCCTCAGTTTCTGCTTGACAGGCCTGAAACCCTCCTTGATGGGTAATCGGTTGTACCACAATGTCGGTGGACAAACCAATCATATCCTCATGAGACCAGGCGAAGACATCCTCATATTGTTTAAGCAACTTAGTCATTTCGACTTTTTGGCTGGGGTAAGGTCCGTCCCCATTTTGAGTTCCTTTGGCTGGTCAGGGGTTCCAATATCAATGGTGATGGTTTGGTCCAAGTTGGGTTTGGGTTTATCCTCGACCCATCCCTTGATCTCGTCAGGTGCGTCGTCGTAATATGTCTCATCTTGTTCAATGCCCATTAAATCGAAATCCAGCTCAATGTCAAAATCATAATCATCATTCAAATTTGAAAGACCATTTGTTAGGCAAGGATTACTCAAATTGGTACACCTGACATGAAACAAAATACTTGTCATATATAAATCATTTTTTTCACGATGATCGCATTTTCAAATAACAAGAAGAAACGACATAATGATGCAGAATTAAAACAACAACAAAAATAAACTTCTTCATTCCCCCATCATCTGGGGTCAATCACCCTGACGTCGAGTTTTTTACCCCTGTTTGGATATCACGGGTTTCTGGGTCCAATTGTCGATGGTCAGGTCAGATGAAATGCGCCGGATAAAGGAGGGCCTCACATCGGACACCTCCCCGATGATTACGGATACGTCGCCTGAATCCTTCTCCATATCTTTTCCAGGAATAATCAGCCCTGCCCAATCGATGACAGGCACAACTTGTTGGGCCTCCCGGTGGCGCGATAACATTCGTCCCCTCCTTACTGCTTGTTGATTGTCCGGGGATGTAGCATTTGGTTTCAAACTCCTTTGCGACCTCCTGCAGGAAACTTTCCCTCCGGGCCGACTCACTATGTGTGGGGGTTAACTCTCCACTCCCTGCCCCAATCACAGGTCCGCTGATCCCCTGCTCATTGTCAGCTCTGGTCGCTGGACTGCCAACTAGTAGAATCGGAGTCGCACCCTGACGGTGTCCTCGTAGTACTGCGCCCACATGGTATCCCAATCCTGCTTTGCCTATCTGCTGTGGTAGGTGGATGGGCTCGGTGATTCCCTGACTGCTTCTCCCTAGTCCCTGCCCAGGTTGGAAGTTCATTTTAATCATTTCCTTTGCCACAAAGGTGAGTTCCGGAGAGACCCTTGGTTTCACAGCTGGAGCTCCCAGGCATCTATAATGGGGAGTGCTAATCTCTAGTGCTTGAAAGCTGGCAGGCGCCGCTGACTCATCCACATTGATTACTGGTAGGCCACTCCTGGGAAGAGAAGGGTCATCACATTCGGCCGAGATTGTTACCAGATTCCCATCGATGATCAACTTGATTTGTTGGTGGAGCGTGGAAGGAACTGCCCCGGCCATGTGTATCCACGGCCTCCCTAACAGCAGGTTGTAGCTTGCCGTGATATCCAGGACTTGGAAGGAGATATCAAAAGTACAGGGTCCTATCTCCACTGGCAATTCAATCTCTCCGATGGTGTCCCCTCCGGGATCCGTCAAAAGCCCGAACCACCACATGACTGGCCCGCAGGCGTTTGGGACTGACGTTCATTTTCTTCAGCGTACTGAGAGGACATATATTCAATGCCGATCCCCCGTCGATCAGTACCCCATTCATGACATATCCTGAGGAGATTACTGCAATGTGTAGCGGTTTTCGGTGCCCCCTTCCCTCTTTGGGAATGTCTTCATCCGTAAAGGATATTGCATCGGTTTCCAACAAGTGGCCTACCAGTCGGCCGAAACCCTCCTCACTAATTTCTTTGGGCACAAATGCCTCCTCCAGAACCTTCATCAGGGCTTTGCAATGCTCACTGGATGACAACACCAAGTCCATGACTGATGTTAGGGTTGATTCCTCATTTAAAATCTGGATCCCCCTCATTTCTTGGGTGATCCATCCTTTTCAAAAACTCTATGGCCCTTTCCTCGGAAACCTCTTCATTTTTTCTCCTTTGGCTCTCAAGGACTCGCCCGGGAAGATATAAGGGGTTCCCCTTGGTCGTCACGGAAGCACAACTGGCCGCTTCCTCTGGTATTCCCCCATAATTCCAGGGTACAGTCTTCAGACTACTGATAGGGAGTTGTGGCCTTGCAGCAAAAATGATGGGCCTCGGAGCTGTCAACTTGATAGGTCCCTCTATGTTATTCGTACTTACCCCTATCAACTTGATGGGCGTTACCCTCGCACTCCCATGGTCATGTATCACATTTATCATCTCCTCAACTTTCTGCACATAGTTCAACCTTGGCGGCGGCTCCCCAGCCTCACTTGCCTCCGTCGCATTAACTCCCCCTCCATCATGTCTTGGCAGGGGATTTGCTTTAACATTCGGGGAGTCCGGTTGTTCCACCACAATTTCCCCACTGTCTATCATGTTTTGGATTCGATGCTTCAACGTCCAGCAATCTTGTGTATCATGGCCAGGGGAACTGGAGTGGTATGCACATCGTTTGCTCGGGTCAAACCTTCTACCCTTTGGGTCACTTGGTGGTGCCAGACCAACTATTTTCTTTTGGGCTACTAATACCGCTAATACCCGTTCAAGCGGCTCCCCGAGCGGGGTGAATACTCGATTCTGCGAAGCCTCATATCTTCTTTCTTCGCCCCTCTGCCCTTTGATCTGCGATGTTTGGCTGTCGGGATGGCCCTCCCCTCTGTACCTGAACCGGAAGATGACTTTCTGTTTTTCTGGATGACCCCTGTAAGATGAGGGAAACATCCTCTTCCTTTTTCTTTTGGACCCTCCGGGAAGTGCTGCCATAGTTTCCATTCTGTATTTGCTCGGCAGCAGTTTCTAAAGCAGTAAGATCCCGGATTTTACCCGACTTCAACCCCATGTCTACCATCTCTCCATGTTTAATCATTTCAGCAAAAGGTCTTCCAATCCCCGAGATGACCCTCTCATAATACGGTGCCTCCTGAATGTCTACAAAGGTCATTACCATCTCTGATTCGCTCATCGGGGGGGTTACCTGTGCGGCCATGCCCCTCCATCTTTGCGCATATTCCCTGAAGGACTCCCTAGGCTGTTTTTTTAACCTTTGTCATTTGGTACCTGTCAAGAGCCATCTGGGCCTGAAAGCTGTATTGGGTTAAGAAGGTATGGGCCAATTCCTCCCAGTTGTGGATTCGGAGCGTTGTCGAGGCGGGCATACCAGATTCTTGCCTCCCCTGTTAAGCTTTTCTGGAATAGTTGCATTCTTAACCCCTCGTCCTCGGCATAAGACCCGAGTTCTCCAATGTATATTTTCAAGTGTGTATAGGGGTCTCCCTTTCCATTATACTTTTCAAACTCGGGAACTTTGAACTTTTCTGGATATCTGGCTCCGGGAAAACACATAGATCCGAATAATTAACCCTGCCCAGGGAGCCTATGCCCCTTTAGAGATTGGATGGTCTCCTCCATGTGTTTCATTTTTCTCCGAAGGTCGTCATTGTCCCCCTCTTCTGGGATAGTAATCACTGTCCTGCTATGTATGGGAGCGGCCTTCGGGATGACTGGTTTCGTCCCCTTGAGTCGGGGGTTGGTCCTCTTTAAGCAAGTTTGTACCATTTTTAGGAGGATTTCTGATCAACCCCTGGTGGTGGAATATTATGCCGATCCCTGGTTTACCGGATCTTGTCTGATTAAGAACTGTTCCTTTAACATTGTGGCCATTTCCATCATCTGTTTTTTAAAATCATCAAACTCCTCCCGAGATATGGAATTATGGTTAGGAAGATCAGCCATTTCAGATGTAGAGACCTGGGCTTTCTTAGACTGCGAACGGGTTTTGAGGAGCAATCCTGCGAAACAACAACGGTTCGAAGTTTAGTCTTGGGGAAATGAAAGAATGGATGCATGCTAAAACCGTAACTTTTTTGTGTGTTTTTGGGTTTTTTAATCTTTTTTTCTGCAAAACAACCTCGTTAGCGGTTTCTTTATTGAAAAAAATACATGCTAGATATGGATTTATGCTTCCCGTGTCGTTCCCTGCAAAACACAGAAGTTAGTATTTTCTTTTGACATAAAGGGGAAGCATATATGAATATGTTGCAATGGAATTATGGCATTTATTGCGCAGAAAACGTAAAAGGGCATGAAGAGACTTATCCTGCGTTGGGTTTAATCAGAGGCTGACCTATCCTAGGGTTACTCTCACACGGGCTTTTTCGGCATGAAGGTTCCCAAATCTTCGCAATCTACTCGTTTGAGCCCTTTCGATTGGAGCGGATTTGAGTGGGTGCGTTTCCTGAGCCATCTCCGGGGAGCAGCCCCATCGAGTCCAGTAATAAGCAACCGACGGGTTCGCCTCAGAGGAGGTACTCTCTCAACATACATTCACATTCATCGTCCTCACCGTATGCAAATGATTACTTTAAAGTAAAACAAATCCATTCAATCATTCATTCATTGGACAACAACACACATTCACACAACAATAAAAAAAGTCAAAATGTCGCATACACATACACATTTATAAATTTTAAAGGATAGGATAGCATCAAGACCTGACGCGGCTTAAGCCATCTAATGTCCCCAGCAGAGTCGCCAGCTGTCGACGCCGGGTTTGCGGTTTCTAGTCTTTTCCAATTTTAGCCTTTTGATTTAGATGACGTTTGGAAAAGGTCGGCATTGATGTCGACGGGGTTTTGAAAGATCGTTTTTTTTTTTGATGAGCCAATTAACCAGAGTCGCCAGTTGGTATATTTGAAATGGATGTACCAACTCATCCGAGTTTTCGTATTTTATAAATCGCTGGCTCATATGTGACTCCGAATTAATTGGTCTGCGAATCGAGATTCATAGAGTTCGGGGGCTTGCTTAAGTGAGGGGAAGGTGTTAGGCACCCCTCGACTTCCGTGAAACACGGTTACCGCAATCTTAATGCTTTCCTATCCTTTAATTCATGAATATGTGTATGTAGGTGCGCGCGTGTGTGTGTGTGTGCCTATGTGAATGTTGTGGTGAGTTTGTATGAAAGAGTCATTTGGATTTTAGGGAAAATCGTGTTTTAATTTGAGTATGCTTCGGAATGTCTTTTCGGTATACCCGAGAAAGCTTTATTCTTTATGAGAAAGGTTTGGTTTTAATTATCCAAAACTATGAGATTTTCATTAAATGTCGTTTTGGCAAAGGAAGAATTTTAAACCTTCGTCAAAATAGGAATCGAGATCTATACATTGCTTTCGTGGAACGATCGGGCAATTTCTAGGATCTCTTTCACCCTATGCACAAAGATTTAATAAAACGTTACTTATTTACAAAATCATTTTTGTGTGGTGTTTTGGAAAACGATCTTTCTTTAGCTCCCTCGTTAGATAGGAATCGACATTCATTAACATTTCTCAAATTTTAACCTCGTGATTCTAATATCCTACTTTGCTTGATTTTTATGAAAATCTTATCATTTAGCTTTGAAATCAATTTCGTGTCATAAATCGAATCGAGCATAAACACGCGTCGGGGCTATTCATGGGCATGTAAGCCATCAAAATATCCCCGAACGCCAACAATCACAAATTTCACTATTTCGGGGCCTTAAACACGATTCCCGCCTTGGCGTCGTTTTAAGGCCCAAAGGTTACATGTTACAAAACGAGCATCTTGAATCTATCACATACATCAAAACGTCCATCATCGGATTTGGACCATCGGGGTCCGCATTCCTAGGCTCACAACACACGAGATTAATACATGCCTACAAAATGAATATTACATAACTAACCAACCCGGGTTTATCTAATATACCATGATATCCGGAAATGACAATCTAAATAAATTACACCCCAATAAATTATCACAAACAAGCTAGAAATTTTATCAATTGGATATCCTCGGGTTATTAGGAAGAACTTTGTTCCGATGGAACCCTCCCTAATAATCCATAATCCATGATTGTTCAACAATATACATGAAAACTACATCCCATCTAAGCAAATAAGATGATATGAATTGTTATAACAAAAGGAATTTTTACCTTGCAAAATGATCTCAAAAAGGATGAAGTCTTGGTATTTGAATAGGATGAGAAATATATTTGATACAATCAAAATTAAAGGAGTAAAATTTCTCTCTTTTTCCTCCTCTTTTCTTCCTATTTTTGTTGCAAAATCTACTATTTTTTCTCTCAAATTCCGTGCTGCTGTTTGCTGTTTTCCTTCTTCTTCTCCAAAATTTGCTGAACCTCCTGTATGCTTTGGCATGCCCTGAAGCTAGGCTTAAATAGGCTGGCCAGAGCCAGCCGCAGATCTATCTGCGGCTGGCCGCAGATGGATCTGCGGCTGGCCAGCTGGCACGCCTCCCATCGCACTCAGCTGCTGAGTGCTGATTTCCCGGTTTTTTCGTGCTGGCGCACCCACTTGGCCGCAGATCTATCCGCGGCTGGCGGGCTTGACTTTCTCGATTTTCGTGCCACGCCTCGATTTTCGTACCGCAACGTCGGTTTTCGCTGACAGGCTCGTATTCCGCAGTCCGGGAACTTCCGGGAGACGTGCCACCTCATTCGGAAATGCCTGCCTTGGACGGTCATGCTGTCACGTCGACTTGGGCTGCCCAAATCATTGCGACGGTGCCGGGCGCTCGCCCTTGTGCCCGCTCTTTTGCTCCTGCAAGCTGGTTCAATTGACGATTTCGCCCTCCTGTCAAGGTTAGTAGAAGGAAACGCAAAATTTGGGTGTCTACAATAATAATAATAAGACTCTTCTTATTAATTTATATTTAATATTTTCAAAAGATTAAATAATAAATATTAAGTTATTTAATTTATTCTATCACCATAGATTAAATTAAATATACTTAACTTATTATTACGATTATGTCATTTACTTCTTAAATAAATATTTTTCTTTTGCGGTATGACCCTTTAGATTCTCTATATTAAATCGATTGTGAATAAATCAATTAGAACAATTCTAATCTTATTTAAATAAATAAATTAAACTATTTAATTCATTTAATTAAATAATATTTGTTGGAATCTATATGACTTATATGATTTAATTTGATGATGAAAGATCGTAAAGTATATTTGTATCAGCAAGTTTTGTAAAGTCCTTCTTGAGGATCTAATGTACAAGGACTTAGAGCTAGAAGATCAAACATATTAGGTTGATCTCTTTGAGTTGATGAGAGGCTTAAATATGTATGTAAAGTTAGTATGACGAAGCTATAAGGAAAATATGTTAGATCACAGACTCAACTCCTCTATCGTGAGACTTCGGACTAATCGTAGAGTTGTGGCTTCTATCGTAAAGTGAACAGAATCGTAAAGTGAAGCAGAGCTCACTCAGCAAGGACTGAACATAGAGTGCTTCGGAAAATCGCAAGGCTAAAGTCAAAAAGTGAAGCACCTCCAAGATCGTTCAGCTGAAGAAAGGTTCGCAGAGTTCAAGATGAATCGTAAAGTCATCATCAGATCGTAGAATCAACACTACGAACTTACTTGGTTGTAGAGCAATCAATCCTGACAGACTGACATGGAAGATCTGCCTGTTGAGAATTCCGATAACTTTACCAAACATGCTTGGGTAAAATAGAAGACCAAAGGATATGTCTAACAGCTAGTTTGCTGAAAGCGGCGGGTCAAAGTGGTTAGTGAAACTGCAGGCTGATGTGACAGACTAAACACCAGAAAGTTGACACCTAAACTCAAAATATCCACATCAAATATCTCAGAGTATCTGAAGCATTAAATACACCAACGGAAACCTAGCAACGGGAAAAAATCTCAGGCAGACTATAAAGGGCTATAGAGTTTCAAAACACAAGCAACGAACAAGAAATCAACGACCCAAAAAGTCTGTCCAAACTAAAGAACATACTCTACGATTTGAACATTTGGTTCAAAATGCTAAGTACTTGAGAAGAAGATATTAACATCATCTTAGCAACACCTCTCACCAACATTCATACAACTGTTCGTTTAGGTCTTAGTGACCATAGAGATTTCAAGTCTGTTGGGTTTGAAGAGTACCTAGGGTACTAAGTTGATTCAAGTCTGCAGGGCTTGAAAAGGGCAAGCGCGTCCTTGTCTTTGTAACTAAATTACTAAGTCTACAGGGCTTGAAGAGGTCTTTGTGTCCTTATCTTTGTGACTAAAATATCCAAGTCTGCTGGGCTTGAAGAGGGCAAGAGTGTCCTCATCAATGTGATCAAATTTATAGTAGAATTCCTACTTGTTGAAATAGAAGAGTGGATTAGGAGTTGTTCAGTCTCCGAACCACTTAAAAATCTCTTGTGTCATTTATATTTCTATCATTACACTTTATCTGCATAATTATTTGTGATTGATATTTTAACTAAACCAAGAACTGAAATTGTTTAACTTATCTTTAAGGGAAAATCTTTTAAATATCACATTTTTCGCTGTGCTAAATTAACTTGATTAACATCTGTTAGATAAAAAGTTTAAACAAGTAATTTTCAAAAAGGATCTATTTAACCCCCCTCCCTTCTAGATCTTAAGTGCCTCTAGGAAACAACAATATTTATTCTACAATAAGGGTAAGCCCCCTTAACGATCAACGACTTTCCAGATAATATAGATTTCAACATTAATCACAAAAGAACCTTTTAGTGAATAGTTATTGTACAATTCAATCCTTCTACCATACAATATCCTGATTAAATATATGACATGGAATTATTGTCAAGTCTTATTTTATTTAATTATATGTATTTTGATTCTCAAATGCACAACTCTAAATAATGCAAATTAGAAACTCCTTTCTAATTTCATTCTGTCTTGGCCAAGGACTACTGAGTTGTCATTTATTGAATCACATAGGACATTCTCTCCTTTTATTAAAAGCGGTAAATTCTTTGTTGACCAATCATTATCTCTATGTACAACTTATTATACCCAAGCATACCCTTTGATATACCCTATGGCTATGTTTGTTTGCAAGGATTACACTTGGGATAGGACTATTAATCTCAAGTGTCTTGTTTGTTTTTAAATTTGAGCTTGGGACTATTAGTCCAAGGATTATAAAATAGCTTAAGATGAGGGATTATTTAATACCATGTCTAGCTAGGTATTATAATCCCATCATGAAGGATTAAAACATAACATGAGATTATTTTAAGTTATCCCATGAATAATCCCATAAAAAACAAACATGTGACTAGGACTATTTAATCCTAGGATTAATAGTCTTGGGATTATAATCCATGGGATTATAATCCCCGGATTATAATCCTTGCAAACAAACATGGCCTAAGGGTCTTAAGGAACATGTCAAAGTATAACTCATCCTACACAAGATACTATGATGATCTCAAGTCCAAGGATCACTTGTACTACTATCACTACAGGAATTTCTATTGATAAGCAAGTAAAACTCCATTAGGTATTCCTTTAGCGAGTTATGTTCAATGAACTTATTATCCAATAAGCACCTACATACTTGTTTTAGTGTCTCCACACAAATGATTATGAGATCAATCATCCTCTTCCTAAGAGCAAACAAAGTATGTACCAATCTATCCTGATTCACTAATCCCCTTTTTAGTAATCTAACGATTAGGAACGATTTTAGTTTTAAGTTTTCTAAGAATTTAGATCTCATTAGCATGATCATCATCATGATTCTAAAAGTATTGCTCAAAACTATGAGTTTATCACATATAAAATAACAGCACCATGTTGATAAAGCAAAATGTCTTTAATAAATTAATTTTTTTTATTAATAAATGAATAAGATTATAAAGTATATGCTACATCATATCAAATATGATTGGCTTGTGTGCATACTACTTTTAATTTTTTCTCATTTCTCCCCCTTAGGTCTTCCTGTTTTTTCAATTAAAATCCTGAAATGTTGTGTTTTTTTCTTCTTTCAATTTTGCTCCTTTTGGGGTATTTTTGTTAGTTTTTATTACAAAGTATAAATTTTGGTTGTGTACAACAAATATACTAAACTATACCTAAAAGAAATTCAATATTCCAGTGTTAGCAATTGCCTACACTAGTTGCATATAGATCCATCCCTGACTATAACCTTATGAACCAAGTATATTTTGTACGATTTAGATTTATTAAACTTTCATTAATATAAATCACTGATAAACATCACCAAATTATATGAAATTAATATGTTCAAATATTTTTGTTACAACTGGATTTACTTAATTTTTTAAAAATATTGACGCATTAATCCTTTGAGATATACTAATTAAATACGCTCTAGAGTATATTCCTTTTTTACAAAAAAAAGAGAGCTTAATTTACAAAATTTTATAAATATTAAAAATATATTTTTGTTATATATTTATCTACAAAACTAGTAAATTGTTAATAAGTAGTGATAACATGATTCTGAAATTATAAAGACGAATTTAAAAGTATAGTGTCATTTTATATTATTATTATTATTATTATTATTATTATTATTAACAAAAAGAACTTCTTGAAGGAGTGATAGGGAAGGGATTACAAAAGCCCGGCCAAATGGCATAACTAGAGACCAACCTAATCCAGATATCTTTCAATGTAGGGTCACAATAACCAACTTCCAGTTCAACAAATTTTCAGATTTCAGTTGCTGGCACTCAAAAAAATCACTCACTCGGACCTCGGTTGCCCCAAATGGCTTCTCTTCAATCGTTTTTTCTTCTTAATCCTCCCACCTCCATTACCAATCCTACCCTTCCCTTCTTCCAAAATCCCCACCGTATCCTCTCTTTCAAGCCGTCGATCTCTCTCAAGAAGCCCTCCCTCACATTCAAATCTCTGGCTTTAACAGACTCAGACTCTCCCAAATCTCTAGAATCACCAGACCCCAAATCACACCTTCAAGATTTGGTTGTAAGTATCCATTCTCTTACATACTCCTGTTGTCCCGGTATGAAAGTCCCATTATTGTGTGTCTATCAAAAGACTAAAATGCGAAACTGGATGTTGAATTTATCACTTCTGGAGATATGGTGATTTTACATTACAGCAAATAGCTACATCGTGATACAGTTATTAGTACAAAATTGTGCCTTAAAAGGTATAATTAGTCGTGCAAAACTGACTTAAAAGGTATAGTTTTGCACGACTAATAGTATCACGAGGTAGCAATTTGCTATATGATAAAGTCAAGTACCATATTTCCACCAAATGATAGACTCCGGGTATAATTCTGCATTTTAGCCCTAGCAAAATGAGAGCCCCTCTCAGAAAATAAACTAAAATGTAGACATGGTGTTTGAAGATTTTCCTCAATGAAAAGTGGTTAAATATAGTTTTCATTCAATATTAATATTGGTATCAAATTAACTTAGGAGTTTAAATAGGAAATTTGTATTTTCTTATAGTGTGTGGATTTTTAAATTGGGGCGATCATTTTGAGATGAAGTGAGTTTTGTTATGTAGTTGGGTGTGGCTGATACAAATTATACTCTTGATACATTTTTCTATTGCAGGATAGTTTTAATCTTCCTGCCGATTATTTGAAGCAGTTGCCTCGTGATCTTCGTCTTGATGTCTGTGAGATTTCACAGTTTTATAGCTAGTTTCGTGTATAATTCATGAATTTGTTCTGAGATTTATTTATTTTAAATTCTTTATTTCCCATTCTTTTGGGTATCATACTCATTGAGTGTGGCCATTTACTTTTCAAAATTGGTTAGCTGAATGATGCGGCTTTTGATCTTTCTAATGGACAAGTCATCGACGAGGTTAGTAAATTTAAATATGCATATACACGCATGTGTACATAGCTTTCACCATTACATTCAAATTGGAACTGATGGAGTATGTGTTTGAAATCTGATTTTGGGCTGAAATTATGTTTTGAATGAAATCATCTTCTCAGAAGCTTATTATTGTTTGATGATTACATTACTTAGGAGTAATACTTTTTAATAAATCTGAAGAATTATTATAAGGCTCAATGCAACTGATTTTCCTTCGTTGCCATTGCACAATAATCAATAACAGTGAGATAACCTAAGAATTAGTAGGTTTGAACAAGAAGAAACCTGTGTATCACTTACTTTTGATTATTTTGGAAATGGACAAATTGACCAGACTATTGAAGAGAGCAGTAAGAAGAGATCACCACAGGGTTTTTTTTATTGATCTCACAGACGGATAATATGTTGCTATTTCTGACTTAAAAATTACTTATGAAATGATCATTTTAAGTGGAGTAGATATACTCAACTGATGTACCCTTAGGTGACCATGTTCTTCTTAATGGAGTTTGTCTCAACATTCAATGTAGATATAGCTAATTCCAGTGGGAGATGATGACAGTCTGGCAGGGTTGTCATTAGAGATGGTTGTAAAATTGTTATTCATCGAGGCAAGTAGCACCCACATTCTCTGCTTTTAACTTCAAAAACTAAGCCAGTTATTAGACTGGAGATTTTAAGAATAGGCTTGCAGATTTAAGAGAGAGCACCTTCTAAATGGTTACAGATTCACATTGGAAAGGAGCACCCTATCTAATTTACAGGCTCACAAGGTGGAAGATATTTGCATCTTCTAAGAGGTGGCAGGTTGACATTGAGAGTGCACTGGCAGGGCCCAAACCTAGTTTGGCCCGACTATTCCGAGCTCAGTGAGCTATTCATCAACCAACAATGTTTGCTTATTTAGAGAAATCAACCAAAACAGTAGCAATCAATGGAGAATGGTGATGAACAGTAAGAAATAGTTAGGGACAAGGTATGAAAATGGAGAAAACTTGGAGAGGAAGATAATTTGGATAGTGTCAGGAAGAGGGCATTTTTGACAGGAAAGGAATTATTGGTAGATTCTAGTAGTAATAGAATTCATGTGAGCACATGTGATAGTTATTTTGAGTGAAGGATAAGAAAAGTAGTGTAGGTTAGTTGCTTTTACTTTTTCAGCATTTCTTTTCTATAAATAGTGGTAAAAGGAGTAACCTTCAAGCTTTATGAAATCAGTAAATGAAATGAAATGAAGAGAAGCTTGTTTAAGCTTTCTCCTTATTCTCTCTCTCTCTTGCGATCTTAGTGAAGAACACTGAGATTTTTATCTTTCTTCCTCCCAAATTTTTGTATAAATTCTCTATATCTCTCAGTTTATCTCTATCTATCTTTGTTTCTATCTCTAATCTCTAGTTAGGATCCTAGCTGGGCCTGACAAATTGGTATCAGAGCCAGGTTCTATCCAAACCCATCATCTTCTTCTTTCAAATGCTCTGTTTCTTCTCTATCTTCTAGTTCTGATATCTTCTCTTCTATAAACCCAAACTAAAATCTACTTCTTCTAGTCTCTTCTATACTTCTAAGATTCTCTAATACCAGCCTAGAAACACTAGCAACATCTCCAAATTCCAACCACAAAGCAGCAGAAAAAGGACTTTCGTGCTCTGTTTTCTGTAGAACCTGCAACTCAACAATTTCAAGTATTAAAACACTTGTATCAGATATAAAACTCTTCTAATTCACTCGTTTCAGTTAAATACAAATAACCCAAACCATATTTCTCATAAACAACATCACCCAAACATGTTTCAATCCATGTTTTGCTTGTTCTTCACTGTCGGTAGAAATACCAAATTCTATGGTATAATTATGTGGGATCTGTAATTGTTTATATTTAAGCGACTTGATCTACCTTGTTTAGCATATCTAGGCTCTAGCATCATTATAAACAAGTAAAAATAAAAAATATCAATATTCAGTCCAAGGACTTAATTTTTTCATTCCAAAAACAAACAGTTTCAGCTTTAGTATTAGTATTAATACTTGTTAATGCCCTGGTAATTAGTGTTTAACTGTTTATGCTAAGTTTTGATTCTTTTGGTGCTATAGCTTGTTTGTGTGCTCAATTACTCTACTAAAATTCAACCAAGTAGTAGCTAGTTGAGTTTAAACTTTGTTCTACTGGGATACTCAATTTTCTTCACCGTGGAAGTCCATTTCTCACTTAAAAAGCTACTCAAGTTCAATTAGTATAACTCAAGTAGTATTGCTACTACTTGATTATATTGTTGAACTCAAAATCACCATTGTTCTGTGATTCTATTTCATTCTAATTCCTGGGAAAAATATGGTTGGACCTGCACACCAAGTGTTCAATCAAATGCTTCAACAAGATTTTATGAGTTATAGGGAGTATACAAATGAGAAGTTGCAGCTCATAAATGAAAAAAGTGGATTATTTCTGGAATGGAATGAAAGAACTATTGAAATAAATAGCTCAGATTATGAGGTGGATTTTGTTAACCCTATTGGAGATAAAAGGAAGGGCAAGATGCCAATTCACATGGGCTATAGAGAAGATAAGGGACTTTTTAGAAATCCCAGCCATGCTGAGAAGTTAAGGTCAAGACAAATGAAGGAGATGATGTCCAATGGAGGAGGAGGAACAACCTTGATGAAGAAAAAGTTGGGAAAGAAACTCAAGCATCTCAAGCTTCTGTTCCCATCATTCATTAAAGGTGACAATGCTAGAAAATGGATCAAGGATTGTGAAGAAGCAAATTGTGAAGGAACTCCCATATATGATAAGTATGATGAAGATAAGGGGACTCTAATATCTGATGACGTTCCAAGTAATGAGTGGCAGGTTGCTATCATTGAGGGGCAACTTGTTCTCAACAAGGAATGTGAGGTTAACAAAGCTCAAGGAACCAGGAAAATATAGTGGCAAGGGGTTGCATAAAAGAAGCCTAAGCTAAAGAAGCCCTGCTTTGCAGCACTTGCAAACAATGATGGAACAACACTTCATTATGCTACTCCTAAACATGATGAAGAGCCACAACAAAAGGGAACAACCCCTATGTATAATGATTATGTTGAGCATGAGGAAGCTCCATATTATGATGATCCACCCACCTATGATGAACCACCACAATATGAAGGGAATTGTGTCTTTGATGACAAGTTTGAATTCATTAACAACATTCAACAAGGTACTACACAACCAGAATATGAAGAAGAGTTATGCTATAATGAAGTCCCTGTATTTGATAATATCCTTGAAGTGGATTCATGAAGAAAAAGGGAGTGTAAGCACTTCTTGAACACCAGCAGGAAGTTTCCTTGGTAAGGGAGCTGTCAAGGCAACCTCACATGATGCAACTCAGGCTAGAAAGTGAGGATGAGACATTTACATTACAGCTCCGAATGGTCCCAAGCTTTATACTGAACTTTTTGATAAAATGGAATGCACTCGGGGTGTTGTTTGTCATCAAATTCAGTCCCAAATGAATGGTTTGCATCTCTTGAACCTTGGAGAGAAAGTGGAGATGTCCGGTTAGAACACACATTCAGAGAAAACCAGAACAACAAATATCTTTCCCTATGCCTATTCTGAGTATGTTGAAAAAGCCACTAGCCTATTTCTCCAACCCTAGGATCATAGTAAATCCACTGGAAGTTTTGCAAACCAGCCTAGCTTCCCTTCTAGTACACATGTAAATCAATCCCAGTTCCTTATTAATAGTTCCACCTTCTCAAACAACCTTAAAACATCTTCCTACTTGTCATATGAAAATACTTTAGATCAAAGACTTGGTGGATTGTCAAGGGGATTTGCTACAATGAGTTTAACATGGACTTGTTTATAAAGTATATGGAGAATATTGGGAAGAGCTTTAAGGAAGCTATGATGAACAAAAGCACTTGCATTTTCCCTGATGCTATTCTTGTTGGAGACTCTAATGGAAGTCCCCACGTTCAGAAGTTATTGCAAGACATTTTAAATGCTAAGAAATTCTACAAGAACAATGACTTGGTGAGGTTAATCAGGTTAAAGTTTTAACAGGTAAAAGCAAAGAAAAGGTGACCTTAAACCAGGAAATCCTGCCCCTTAGTAACTTCAGAAGATATTCCCTATTCAAGTGAAAAATGAAGGAAAACAAAAATTCTTAGGGATCTTGTGTCACAGCTCTGATGCAGCACTTCTATCTTGTGATGTTTAGCCCTGAAAACAGCAAAAATGTGCACTTATGGTCCAAGAAGCATTGTCTTGTCTTGACTTATTTGAGGTATTTAAGCAAGAATTCCAAGATAGGTCAATTTGGGGTCAAAGTAACTTGGAAGAACTTAAAGGAAATGAGCATTCTATTATGAGCAAATAACTCATGGAGGTTATTACCAGCTGAACCTTCTTCAAACAGGTTCAAAAATCATCTCAATAGGATGAGCTCATGGAGTATTTCATACTAGCTGTTGCTCTATGTATAAGTGGTTATACTAGTGCATCAAAGCGGTGGAGTAGTTGGCTTGCAAAAGCAAGAATATCCACTTATGAGGACAAAGGTTTCCAAATTCAAAGTGGGACAGAATCTTTCACACATCATATGTACTTCCAAAAAATTACCATGCAAAGGGTAGATGTTTCTAGCAAGGCCAAGAGGTTGCAAATGATACAAGATAGCAGAACTGGTGTTACTATGAATGGAGGGGATTTACCCTTTGGCAGCTATAAGTGGTTACTCTTCAAATGGAAATGAAGCAAGAAGGATGTGCAAATGACCTCAGAGTCTCTCCTTTAAACTATGGGGTATCCCTTGAAATTCAAAGGGAACAACAACTGAAAATTCAACAAGGAAATAGTAAAGTAAAACTTTTCATTGAACATGTGGACATGCCTTGCAATGGCAAATTTTTAATGAGCACACTCCAAAGTTTTAGCTTTGATCCTGGAGGAAATCAGGAAGAGACATTAGCCTGGGTTACAATTGTTCTGGTTTTGATATAAAATTCATGAGGACATGAATGCTTTTAAGGGAGAGGGAATGTCAAGCAGAGGGCATTTTGGGGAGCAAAGGAATTATTGGTAGATTCTAGTAGTAATAGAATACATGTGAGCACATGTGATAGTTAGTTTTTGAGTGAAGGATAAGAAAAGTAGTGTAGGTTAGTAGCTTTTACTTTTCAGTATTTCTTTTCTATAAATAGTTGTAAAAGAAGGAGTAACCTCCAAGCTTTCTGAAATCAGTAAATGAAATGAAATGTAGAGAAGCTTGTTTAAGGTTTCTCCTTATTTTTCTATTTCTCTCTCTTCTCCCTCACGACCTCAGGGAAGAACACTGAGATTTCTATCCTTCTTTCTCCCAAATTTTTGTCTAAATTCTCTATATCTCTCAATTTCTCTCTATCTATGCAGATTTTAGCAGACCTATAGATAAAGAAAATCAAAATGTTACCACCATTATCTTATCTCCTTAACTAGCTGGATGGGTTTTTCAAAGGTGCTGCAATTTGCATAATCAAGAGGATAGCACTTTGATCTGCTTATTTTCCACATAACTATGACCAGTAGAATAGAGTTATTTCGTATGGTGTTTGCTGGCAATCACTTGTATGATCATGCTTGTGATCTATTATTTTGAGTTTCCCTGATGCTTCTCTTCCCTGACAAATTTATTGATTGAATGCATCTGAGGAAATTTAGTTCATGGAATTTGCGTTTTCAGTGTGGTCAAGAGCTAGGAGAGACCTTGCTTAATATAACTCGAGCATGGGAAGCAGCTGATACATCAACTTCTGCCACTTTAATTAGCAAGCTCCCTTTGTTAGTTGTCTCTGTTACAGACAGTAATAAATCAGGCAAGAGAAAAATTGATGCTTTTGATGCTTGGTTTAGTAGTCAATGGTGTAAAATTTTAATTCATGTTGAATTTGTTGTTAATTCTGGTATAGCATTGGGAAAGCGTTTGGTATCTTCTGGAAGGAGGTTCCAATCTATGGGCCAATATGGGCAGGGTGAACTACAAAAGGTAATCTACAGAATCCATATTCTATATTTACTGGTCATATTTTTAAAATAGAAATTCAAATTTTTCGTAAGATTGTGTAGCTTAGGATGAAAAGTTTCATCACTCTTCCTTGCATTGTATAACTGTTTTCTTCATATTTTTCATTAAATTGATTATGTCGAGAAATTTTTAAAAAATATTGATTTCAGTAAGAATAAGCTTACATGGACTAACTTTATTTGCTATAGCATGTCAGTTATCATTTATCAATTATCTGTCAATTTACGTCCATTCCCTCATCTTGTAGTCATTTCATATTGTTCAGTATAAAAGTCAAATTTTGGATAAATGCAATTCAAATGTAGACTTAAGTTGAAGCCTGCTGCACGAAGTCAAGTTAATTCCAGCTGTTTCTGGGTAAAACAGATTCTACTAAGTTGTAAGGATGTAAGATTTGATGTGCCAGTTGATATGTAACGACCGCGAATTTTGCATGGCTTTGTAATATACGCTTACGATCATTATTTAATGAATGAATTTTTATTAATATTATTTTGTGTGATGTGCTTAAAGGTTATGTAATAATCTAGATTATGTATTTGCAATGATATTAAGTGTTGTTATTTGATAGGACTTATTAAAATGTTTTCGGAGAAATACCGCTAAAATTCTATTCGCGGGTTACTATTCGCGTGGGCACTATTCGCCCCAAAAACGTCTTTTTCGTTTATTTCGACTTTTCTAATTTTCTCATGGTGTTAATGTAATTGATTAATAATCCAAGTGTTGGATTTTATTTTAGCCAAATTGGGAGTTAATTAGAAGCCCCAAATTGCTTAAGGGTGGCCCAAACCCATGATCCATGACCCACGACCCGACCCACGGCCCAACCCATGACCCATGAGGGAAATGGGTTAAACCATCAGCTGAGCAATTGAATGAAGAAGAAGAACACGGATGAGAGGAGAAGGAACAAAGGAATGAGAACATTTTGGGTAGAGCAAATTCTTGCATTTGGGAGAGCAAAAGGGAGGAAGAACAATTGGGAGAATGGGAGGGGAGTTTCCCACACATGGGAGAGGCCAACTTCAGCTTCCCATACATGGGGAGCTGATCACACCAAGCATGCTTAACCCTTCCCTCCTCCAAGGAAGCTCAGTTCATCCCTCTATATATACTACCCCTTGCTTGCCTTCCATTCCTTTGCTCATTGTTGCTAAGTTAGAATCCAGAAATTTAGAGAGAGTTGTGAGAGTTGGTGCACGGGTGGTTTGAAGGAAGAAGAAGAAGGGGTATAGCAGCTGGTTATCAATCCTATTTTCATCCTAGAAGTTGCTTCAAGAGGTTAGTGTTTTGGAACCAAACTCATTTCCATGGTTGCTTCAGTTTTGAGTTTCATATTGCTTGTTTATGAGAGTATATGTTGCTGAAATTGTTTGGTTAGTTCATGAGTTGATATGAATGTGGTTAAACTCTTTAAAAGCCTTAATAATGATCAAGGAAAGTGGAACAATGTTTGATAATCAAAACCTTTGCATAAGGAATCAAGAATGGACATTAATGGACTGATTTGGACAATTTATGTACTTTGTTGTAAATATAGCTTTTGGTTGGTTATTTTGGTTGTGTTAGATGGTAGAGAATTGTTGCCATGTTCTTAGAGACATGTGGGTAATGATTTCATTTGGAAATCTGGACTAGAACATAATTAAACTCTACCCCAATGTGAGTTTGTAAGCCATGCCCACCAACTATTTGATTTATTGTCTAAGAGAATGATTTCTCTAAAGGTCATGAGAATTAATTTTGATTAATTGTTGAAATGGTGTTATATTGCTTAGTTTGGTAATGAAAGCATGTCATAAGTCATACAATCTTGTTATATGATAGCTAAGAAGCAAAGAGGAAGAATGTATTAGCCTAACTCTGAGTTTTGCTGAAATATAGTCGGATTAATCTCTTTGGAGCCATTATTTCGATTTATTAAAGTGTCTGTAAGATTATGAATCCATGGGGGTTTGGTAGTTCATGTTTTAAGCTTTCCGTAGCCTCCGAAACGGCCTAATTTCGACTTAAAATGAAGAAGTTATGAGGTTTTTTGTAATATAGCAAAAACAGAGCATGCTGGCAATTGGCACCTAGAGCACACTGCCGGTTAGCGCGTCCCGCGCCCACCATAAGGCTAAATGGGCGCTTCCCGCGCTAGAGCAACAGTTGGCTGGACAGCTTCGACCTACTTTAGTAAAACATACATAACTTTCTCATACGAACTCCAAATTGGATGATTCAAGATGATCCGGAAAGCTAAGAAGTAGAACTACAACCTCCAATATTTAGAACTGTAATTTAATGTCTTGACAAATTTCTAAATTGGCCATTTTTAGGACTATTGTGCATTAGGAAGCAAAAAGAGGGCGTCGTACATGCACGTATGTAACGTGTAACGTTTCCAACGCTAAAAATTATTGTTGTAAGTTCTAGAACTTGTACATTATGGTTTATAATGACCTTTAGCTTTAATCAATGATGAACTAGACAAGTGTATGCACATGCTAAACTTATGTAAATGAGGCGTATTGGGCGTGCGTGCGTTGTACAAACGCCGAAACATCGTATCAAGTGTGTGTAACCTTGTTTGATATTATGTTTCTAATTAGAATGTAATACTATAGAGTAATGTAGACTAATATTTGACATCAATTATGTGGCTAATTGGTATGTGGATATGTACTTAAATGTGTAGGACTTTTGAAGGACGATTAACGTCGAGTTATTAGCAAGCGCTTAAGGCAAGTTTCTTCTTTAACTCTTGTCTAACCCTTGTGTTGGGCAAGTTCTCTAACCCCATTCATTTACTATATTGAATGCAAGTTCCTTATCTTATACAAAAGACGTATATTGTGCAGATTTTCTAATTCTTGTTTAAGTTGATATTGCACAAATATTCTATATTTTCCTAAATCACACCAATGTGGTGTATTGAGCAAGTTTTCTAATCCTTGTCTAGTCCTCGTTCTAGGCGAGCTTATCAACTTCATTCGATTATATTCTTACGAATGCTATTTAATGTTCAAAGTTCATATTTACGCAATACATACATTATTGTGTGAATTCCATACTTATGCCAATCTTTCATATTTGCACAAGCGTTCAAGATATGTTATTGACATAAACTGTTAAAGCTTTTAAGTTCACCTTATGCATGAACTGTTTACGAAGAGTGTCAATGCCATTTGATTCGGCTAGACTAACGTCCATGACTTAGAAAGCTATCCAAACCAATTGTTTTGGTACGGACTCTTTGCAGAGATGAACAACCCTCATAGTAGGGAAAAATATATTTTTAGTCGGGGAACCGACACGCGCGTAAGTAGAACGTTTGAGGCTTATGCATAACGCCGGGTATTTTAGGCTGATCACCTATTGTACCTGTAACTGTTGTTTTGGAGTTAATAGTGTAATACTGTTAATTCTAAAAAAAAAAAGGTAAGTGCCATGGTGGCCACTCAGTGATTCCTGCAATTGACACAATTTGAAATCCTTGAATTCATTTGATATTCATCTAGTCCATAGTGACTCCTCAGTGATAGTAGAGATTTGTATTAAAACTTGAGAAATCTTACTTTTGATTATATATTATCCTTATTGTTATACTTGCTGGGCAAACTTGTTGCTCACCCTTGCTTTCCTTAAAACATTTCAGTGGTTACCCATAGAGGCGAGAGCTCAGGAAAGGATAAAGGCAAAGGCAAAGCCACGAATTAGCTTTGTCACACTATGTTATGATTATGCTATGTTTTAAGACTCGTTTAGAAATTATGTATTAAGTTATGTCATGTATTCAGACTTATGTATTAGACCTTTTGTATTATGTTATGTCAGGAATTTGTATTGGTATCGAGACTTGGGACGAGAGTATTTATGTTATATCAATGTAAATATTTCTATTATTCCGCAAATAGTTATTAATAGTATGTGTATGAGTTGCATAGTGATGCACTAAATTCGAGGTTAAAGTAACCCGGATTTGGGGGCGTCACATGATACAACTCAGCATACCTTACCACAGCATTGTTTCTCCTACTTCTTCATTTAGGACAATTCACATGCCAGTTTTCTGCTAATCTTAATACCCTTTAACACGTTGCCTTGTCCATGCTAGTCCATTTGGCTAATCTTCTTATATGTCATATTAGGATTAAGAAAGTAGGTTGGTATATTCCCAAGTCAAACTTAGCTAAGGCAGGCTCGGCTAGCCTAGGGAAGCATGAGCTCGGCTCAGGTGGAACTTGAAAAGCAAGCTCTACAAGAGTATGAATTCCAGTTCGATGCAACATATGACAATATCAGATTCAAAATGATATGTGTGAAGTGATAGATACTAGGAATGATTTTTCATGGTCTGTAGCTAGTTTCGCAGCTGGGGTTTTTCGTGTTAAGTGATATCTGTGAAAAATGAGATTTTACTACGAACGGCGACAGTCCTCTGCTACCACCACTAAACGTCATTTTTTTTCCCTTCGGGTTGCCACACAATATTTCGGGTCGAGTCAAGAGTTGAGTGTCTGTAGCTAGCTTGAGTGACAAAGCTGGTCATGAGCTTCATAAATCAGATTTATTCCATGGAGCATAGTTTGTCAACTTTAGATTGCAGGAAAAAACAATTGGAGCTTTTTATTTGTCACATCTCATAATCACAAAATGGAGTTCTTTAGTGTTTAGAATTGTGTCTTAAGGAAGGATTCACTTGCACAGTTGATTCTCTGTGATGTCTGGAAGGATTTCAACTTGTCAAGATTCACAAATTAGCATTCAGATTGCTTTTGGAAACCGGAAAGTTTACCCGATTGATAGAACATTCTACTATTGCCACTTGAAATTTGAGAAGGAAGGCGAGCTTGCTTCTTGTTCCCATCTTTTATCTCTTCAAGAATTTGTCGGTGTAGAAACACATACACATGCATAAGGTGTGGAAAAGAGTTAACAATCAGATTAAAAAATAACCCCGGTTTCCCGTATGCAATTTTACCTATATCGATAGGTGGCAGATCATATGCATTATGTCCTCGATCATCAGGAACATTGCAAATAAATTGTGACTTATTGATAACCATGCTACACGTGATAATAAATTTATGTAAAGTTGGCACTTGGCAGATGGCACACACTGCCTATATGGCTATATTATAATATTAAATTAAATTTCCCATATACTTGGCATACATGCAGTGAAACAGAGAGGTGACCTTATCTGTATGGCTATATTAAATTAAAGTTGTTTGACTCTTTATTTGTTCCATAAGAAAGAGAAACTGAGTCATTGACTCTTTATTTGTTCCATATGAAGTCATTTATTTATTCAAACCTTTTGAAAAACAGAGTAACAGGAAGAGCAAAGCAAAAAAGAAGTCTGTGTGTAATATAGAAGAGTAACAAGAAAAGAAGCCTGTGTGTGAGAGAAGGCTGTGTCGTTGGGTCTCCTTGCTGCGAATCGATGGGTCGCGACTCACGATGAAGTCGAGCACTCGAGCTGCCTGCGGATCGATGGGTCGCGACTCGCGATGAAGTCGAGCACTCGAGTAGCCTGCGATGAAGTCGAGAGCAGCCTGCGATGGGTTGAAGCCTAGAAGGGGATGCTGCGAGTCGAAGTCTGTAGATAAGGGTTTTGCCTTTCTCCCTTTCTCCTTTTTTAATTAATGGGTTATGGGTATTATGTCCATGGGTTAATGGGTCAGAAGATGGGTACTGAGTAGATGAGTTAAACATTTAAGTTGGGTCAGAGCTGCTAAGGCGTGCAACTCAAGTCGACCTCTCGCCGTGTCATTTCTCCATCGCCTGGACGCCAAGGCGTCGCCGACGCCGTGACAACTATGGTCACTCCCACTACTTCAGAAGTAAAGAAATGTCTTTCTCAGTTTCAACTGCCTAGGAATGTGCACCTAGTTCCCAAATTGCTCTCACTGTCCTCCAGGAGTGTGAGAAACATCTTTCTCATTCTCAATCGTCCAAGAAGATGCACTAGTTTCCTGAAATGCTCCCACTGTCTCAAGGAGTTTGAGAAACATCTTTCTCATACTCAGTTGTTCAAACAAGTGCATTTGATCTTCCAAGTCATAAAGTTTTACTTTGCTCAATACACCTTTGCGAGGAAAAACCACATAAAAGGAAATCTCCATCCCACGACTTAATTTTCGATATACTCCCACTTGAAAACTCTCCGATAAACACATACCCTTGGAGTATTCAGAGAATATCAGACAGACACACTTCCTCAGGTTTATCTTCTCATTTTGGTGAGAAGAATTGTGTTCATATGCCGCTGGTCCCTATGGTCGCAAATTGTCTAAACTTAGGCTTTTCGCTGATCCATATCTCATATGTTGTGGAGTATATTGACTTAGAAGATATGAAGTTATGAATGAGTGGCAGTTAATTATGCATCACTTCAGTAGGTGACATGCAAACCAATTTGCGCCAAGATGAGCCTAACTGTAGTCTGATTCTTTCACAACACCATTTTGTGCAGAGTTCCAGGTTCGAGCATTAGCTATCTGATAATCTGATAGACTCCACGGCACGCTTGCGTGAGGTGGTCGTCGCCCGGATCGTTTCTAGCAAAGTTATATGGTGAGTTGCTTGCAACACCTTAACCCCTCGCCTATATGTAGACGGTAATCTTGGTACAATTGCTCGCGTTCAGAATTATGCGTTGAATGGACACCAACGACACCTTGACCCCTCGCTTATATTGAAGCGGTAATCTTGGTACAATCGACGATTAGTGCGGTAGAAGACGTCACACACAACTATGTATTATTGTATGATAAGTCGAAGTTTGAATCTCAAAGAAAAACTAGAAATAACTTAGGAATTCTTTAAAGAACTAAAAGTAGAGAATACTCACAAGAATATGATAATCTGAATATTATTGATTGAATAAAATAATAATGTGTCTATTACATAACCCAAGTATTCTATTTATACTAATAGAATAAACCCTAAAGAAACCCTAAATCCTAAAAGGGATAGAAATCCAATTGGAAATCAAATTCTACCTAACTAATTAATATGAAAATCAAATCATATCTAATAAATATCCTAATTACATTAGAAATCTAAAAGATATGAAAAATCTCTATAATTATGGAAGTAAATCTTGGAAGCTCTGAAAAAGCGCGTTGCCTCGAAAAATGCGCTGAAAATTCTGATGCTTTGGCGCGGGGCGCACCGACCTGAGCCTAGCAGCGGCGCGGGGCGCGCTGCTCCTACCGAACCTTAAAGACTCCAGCGCGGGGCGCGTCGATGCTGGGCCAAACATGGCGCGGGGCGTGCCGGGTGGTCAGCATGTATTCCTTCTCTGATTTTTAAGTCCCGAACTTGATGTCTTGCTCTTCTTTCACTTCCTCTATCAAACTTGAATCTTTGTATGACACCAATAAAGGAACTTAGAACCTTGTCCCATAACGAATGTTTTATCATGAAGCTTGAATCCCATTCCTTCGTTTCGTGCAATGCTCCTTGACTTGTTTTGTGTTGATTGGGTCTTACTAAATAGATGGTATCTAGCAATCCCAAATCACATAGTTGATCCTCCTCTCGTGGCCCTCTTGAATTGAGCTTTATTATCAACATCCTCGAATAGATTTCAGCCCAATTACTTGCGATCAACTGATGAATCCTTGAAGCTCGAGTTGAGTGATGAATATTTGATGCGAGCCTGGTCAGGATCGCATCATTCCCCTCCTCTTGAAAAGGATTTGTCCTCAAATCTGACATCCCCTTCTTTTGAAAAGGAATTACCCATAAATCTGATCCTACATGAAAACGGATTAAGTTAGTAGCATCAAACAATTCATAATCACTAGTCTTACCTAGCATATGAAATATATAAACAATATCAACAATGCAAGTAAGAATATGAAAATAATCATCAAAAACTCCAACTCCTGCAAAGAACATAGCAACAATGTCCGGCAATTTCCCTGAATTGACATGAACATCTCGTATATGTTGCCTTCCAAGCGATGCTCGACATTAGCACATCCCGGAAACTCAAACTTTCGATCTCTTTTACTCAAGAACACGTCCACAGCAACTCAATGCTTTTCCTCACGTATTCCAGATACTTCTAACGTATTAACTACATCAAAACAAACCAAATAAGCAACTAAAGCTAAAACGCAATCAAAATTTCTACTTAAGAAATCAAATGCATAAATAATAAAATAAACGCAAATAAAGCTACGAAAAGTCCTATATCCTCCTGGATCAAATGTCATTATGTAGAACTCTTCATGTAGCATAAAATCCCATTCACGAATCCCCGGATCAAAAATAAATCTTATGATCTCGATCATTCGTACTAACACCCATTTCAACGATCCTGGGTGAAAGATCATCCTTTGAAATCTCCTATGTCGTATACGCGCACTCTCTTGAACTCCTGGATTAAACACATAACAAAACAAATCAAAATGTATCTTTTGTTTATTCACAAAGAAATCAAATAACTCAAAATCACATGCAAAGTCTACTAGAACAAAAATCAAAACACTTCCCTATAGACTCTCAACGCATTGTCCGAATTGATTTGCACATTGATCCATACTTCCCTCCTCGATGAGTATGAACCCATCCCGAATTTGCAAAACACAAACAACCTTTCTCTTCACATTGACATTACAACATTCAAGTTCAAATAAGTGCACCAATGGAATAAAAAGATCACACCCAATATCACAAGATGAAAACTCACTAGCATATCCATGATAATCACAATTAAGCTTAACTAATGCTAAAAAATTTCCCCAATTGTTAACAAAAGTCGCAGTATCATCAACACAGATATTAGCAAATTTCCCCGTGAAAGACTGCAACACATGATTTAACATGAAAACATTTATTGCACTAGTTAACTCAAATGATTTAACTAGACATATATGTAAACCATATCTCACTCTAGCTAGATGATAAACACTTTTCAACTCATTACCAGATTCCTTTCCATTCAATAAAGTTTTCTCAAAATCATGCAATGATAACAACTCTAATGGAAAGACATTACCAAATGATAGCAAATCATGCAATGAAGATTTCTCTACTGAAGAATCATGATCACTACCATTATCAATTAATGACATGCCATGTAAAGATTGATTAACATCAAATCCTAATTCAACATGTGAATGAAAAACCCTAGAATGAGTTTCATGCAAGTACAAACGTTGAAAACGAGAATACCCACAATAATCACTAGAATAAATTCTACGAAGATATGCACTTTGACAATGAGAATTTACCAAATGATATTAAGAATATTGACAACGAGAATATAACGCATGCTCATAAACTAACTCGACAAATATCAAATATCCTCCATAGTTTATGATAAAGACGATTTTACCCTCAAAATAGCCAAACACAAATTTATCCATAGAAGCATGCAAAACATGTTTTAAATAACTCATGAAAATACTAGATGCATTAGTTAATCTAACAGAGATAACTATCCACCTATACACGTCACATGTTAACACAATTTTCCATTTATCACTTTCACTCATGCTAAATTGACTAGGTATTGTCATCACATGGCCATCATCAATTGTAGATAAAACATAAGTACTATACAATTTATCAAACATATTATCTAAGTAAAGAAAATAACAACGATACTTGTTTACCAATTCAAAATCAACGAACAAGCTCGACATTCTTTCTTCCTTAGGTACTATGATCTCATGAATAGTACACGAACACATGCTTTCTCTAACGATACCCATCCCCATCAACTCTCCAACCCGCCTTGGTAACTCCGTCGTCTCCTCGGGAACACTGCAAGCTGGCTGATACAGAATGATAGCTCGGGGTATATCCTCAACAACCTGGACAAGAGACAAAACAAAACTAGACAAAGAAGAGTTAATCTGGTTAGTATTCAAAAGTGTCGTCTTGTACGAATGTACAGTCATTGGCTTTTCAAAATACAACTCACTCGCCTCTCTTTTTTCACTCTTACTCCACTGTTTCTTTCTCTCGTTTATTTTCACTCTCATTCTTTTTATTCTCTCGTTTCTTTTCATTCTCTTTTTCACACTTTTCTTGTTCACACTCAAATCTTTTTTTTAATTTCCTTTTCACTTTCTTTTTGTCGTTTACTTTCACTTGTATTTTCTTCCTCGGGATCGTAAACTTCATCTCGAACATTGGAATCTAACAACTTTCCTTGGACTGCATATTCTATTATCTCTTCTTTCACCTGTCTCGGCTGATCTTGCTCCCTTTGCGCCTTAGAGATGTTTTGTCGCTGCTTCAAATAAGCGTCCCTTATCTCATTATATGTTCTCCTGATGTCCTCAATTGATACCGATTCCCTATACACCTTAGGAGTTTTCTCGTGGTTGTCTCCGATGCGAATCTCCATGCCTATGATCCTTCCTGTCATCATCCCAATTTGAACGCCTTGAAGGTTGATCGTCATATCTTGGAGTTGCATATTCATTCCTCCGATTAAGCTATCTTGGAACAAACCGCTTCCTCATGATAATTCTTAATTCTTCCCATGTCTCGATCGGATGCTCTCCACATCTTCTCCTGCTAATTGCAAATTGATCCCACCATGTAGCCGCATGATCAGAAAAATCTTGAATTGCCAGTTTGAACTTCCTCCGCTCGGAATAGCCATGATAGTCAAACTCTCGCTCCATCTTTTCCTCCCATCTCAAATAAGCATCTGGATCATTCCTGCCGTGGAAAGTATTCTTTCGAGACCCAGAAGAATTTTGATAACCATACTTATACATATTTGCTGCAAAACAAAGGTTAGTAGATAAAGAAAATTTTTCTCACACACTCCCTTACGTGTTTCGCTCAAACAATGTATCACACAATTATGAAAACACTCGTGTATCACACAATTAGGCTTTTACCCTCAATTGCTCTCACACTCTTGCCTTTTACCACTCTAATTCCCTCTTATAGGTTCTTTTTGAATTCACCAAACAAATATCACAATTTTTTTTTTAATTCAATAAGAACTTATCACAAAACAAAATATAACAAGTGTGACGTACGATAACCACCAAAATGTCACGATTACCAATTAAAATCCTCTTGAGTGAAGCCTCAACAATCTCGAAACTTACGGATACCAAGCAATTTTCCCACAAATAATAATTTTTCTCAACAATTAGAAACCAAATGAAATAACTGAGATTTTTTTCTTCTATACTTTTTTTTTTGCTCTTCAACAAGAAAAATAAAGGATAAGTAACCTGCTAGGAACTTATCTCTGATACCAAATGATAGATTCCACGACACGCTTGCGTGAGGTGGTCGTTGCCCGGATCGTTTCTAGCAAAGTTATATGGTGAGTTGCTTGCAGTGTTCTAAAAGGCCCCGCCTAGGCCCGCCTAGGCGCTAGGCCCCTCCCTGGCGCCGCGCCTAGGCAAAAAAATCCCCTAGGCCCGCCTAGGTGGAGCCTAGGCCGCTCCCGCCCGCCTAGGCAGGGCCTAGGTGGCGCCTAGGCGGGGCCTAGGCGAGGCAAGACGGACAAAAAAGATTTTTTGTTTGATAATGACACGGAGAAAGAGGGAGATGAGGAGTGCGAGTCCGATGGGGACATTATCTTGGAGGGATATGGAAAAGAAGAGTTAGAGATATAGAGGGATACAGAGATGAGGACTATTAGTTTGTATTTTTTTATTATTTGTTTGTGTTTGAACTTTGAACAATTGCATGTTTGTGTTTGAACTTTGACATTGACAATATGGATATGTGTTTGAACTTTAAGAAAATGCCTTTATTGTCTTTATTATAGATTGTTTTGCTTTATATTACTGTTTTGTTTAGATAAATGTAAGATAAAATATTAAAATTAGCTTAAAATAAAAAACCCGCCTAGGCCCCGCCTAGGCGCTAGGTCCCGCCTAGGCGCTAGGCCCCCCCTGGCCGCCCGCTTCCCGCCTAGCGCCTTTTAGAACCTTGGTTGCTTGCAACACCTTAACCCCTCGCCTATATGTAGACGGTAATCTTGGTACAATTGCTCGTGTTCGGAATTATGCGTTGAATGGACACCAACGACACATTGGCCTCTCGCTTATATTGAAGCGGTAATCTTGGTACAATCGATGATTAGTGCGGTAGAAGACGCCACACACAACTATGTATTGTTGTATGATAAGTCGAAGTTTGAATCTCAAAGAAAAACTAGAAATAACTTAGGAATTCTTCAAAAAACCAAAAGTAGAGAATACTCTCACAAGAATATGATAATCTGAATATTATTGATTGAATAAAATAATAATGTGTCTATTACATAACCCAAGTATTCTATTTATACTAATAGAATAAACCTTAAAGAAACCCTAAATCCTAAAAGGGATAGAAATCCAATTGGAAATCAAATTCTACCTAACTAATTAATATGGAAATCAAATCATATCTAATAAATATCCTAATTACATTAGAAATCTAAAAGATATGAAAAATCTCTATAATTATGGAAGTAAGTCTTGGAAACTCTGGAAAAACGCGTTGCCTTGAACGCTGCTCCTACCGAACCTCAAAGACTCCAGCGCGGGGCACGCCGATACTGGGCCAAACATGGCGCGGGGCGCGTCGGGTGGTCAGCATGGATTCCTTCTCTGACTTTTAAGTCCCGAACTTGATGTCTTGCTCTTCTTTCACTTCCTCTATCAAACTTGAATCTTTGTATGACATCAATAAAGGAACTTAGAACCATGTCCCATAACGAATGTTTTATCATGAAGCTTGAATCCCATTCCTTCGTTCCGTGCAATGCTCCTTGACTTGTTTTGTGTTGATTGGGTCTTATTAAATAGATGGTATCTAGCAATCCCAAATCACATAGTTGATCCTCCTCTCGTGGTCCTCTTGAATTTAGCTTTATTATCAACATCCTCGAACAGATTTCAGCCCAATTACTTGCGATCAACTGATGAATCCTTGAAGCTCGAGTTGAGTTATGAATATTTGATGCGAGCCTAGTCAGGATCGCATCATAATCCCTCATTACATAACGCAGTCCCTTGGATTCCTCCGATGGATATTCGTCGCTTTAGTCAATCCTGAGCGGCTTTAACTCTTGTGGTGCTCCTCAATCTTAATCAACTAATGTCTAATGCAACATAAGAGAGACCAAGTAATCATGAATGAAACTCATGAAGTCATTTATCATTATGAAATAGGATTTTTTGTGTATTATTTTAACATCCCCATCCCAAAAGGAAAAGGGAAGTCACGTGCAAAGTATAATAAAGCTCAAATCTGTAAACAGAGCACTAATACCTCCAAATGTTTAATAGTCCAAAATTCATAAATGTTGAATTAAATAAAATTCTCCAAAATTTATCACCACTTAAATATGAGTTAAAATTTGTGACTCGGTGCACTGATGAGAGAATTGTTTCGATTTGCCACCTTCACGACTGGTCTCCTTGACCTAATCTTCTTGTTAACTAGTTTAACTTTCTAGCCTCTAGTGGCTCTTCACCTTCCTAAGCGCGAGTACAATATTTCCTCTCATCTCATTATCGCGCAAGGAATTTGTTGTTTGCGAAGATCTAGATTGTAGCATATATCCTTAAGGCACAATGCCATCAAGCAACTTGATGTCATCCTTGTAGTTACACAAAATTGTATATGCTTCTAGGATGTTCAGTCCAGTCATTGTGAGCAACCTTTGAAAAACAAAATCGTCAGGTTGTGCCACAGGTTGTGCCACTTTGTTTGACAAACTTGCCACTAACTGGTCTTTTAAGGATTCTCGATTGCTAATAAATCTTAGGGTTAAGCATATTGTGTCCATGTCCCAACACACTTAAAGAATAGTTAAATGATTATTTTCGTGCTTAATTTCTCTGAAAATTAAAAAATGGGATGTAATTAATTAAGTATTATTCTATAAATACATCAAGTATGCCAAACTCCAACTATATGCCACCAAAAATTATATGACATCATCCACAACTTATTAGGACGGTCCACGTAGTTTTCTGGATTTCAAATTATTTGCAATATTCAACAATTAGCTGGTAATTATAGTAATCATAAGAAATTAAGTTAGGCCCTAAAAAAATTATTTTCTCAACACCCAATTGTGGAGACATCAAAACAGGTCTCTGTAATTTTCTGAACAACCATATCATTCAGCACGCTTCCCAAGGTAATTTTCAAGCATATAAAAATCATTTTTATTGAAAAACAATTTACTGAAAAGTCGAGTTCAATAAAAAATTTGGAAAAATCACTTATAAATAAAAATTTAAGCTTATTAAAATTTTGGACAAAATTACTCTTGGGAAGCCACGTCACACGCGCCCACATGCGTCATGGCTGCGACTAAGCCTAGCCCATGCGCCTGTGCCTGCGCATAGCGTGGCAGGTCTTCAACGGCTCACTGATGACTTCATGTTGGCGTCACGTTGCTGTGTCATGTGGTGTCGCCAATATCTCTACTGTATTTGGTTGACCCGACCCAATGTCCAACAGTCGGTATCAGGTAATGGATGAAAAACAGATGTTAGTCGAGTTACTTTTCATTTTCTGGACACATTAGGCTCAAACCATTTAAGACCGCAAGGTTTACAATTTTGAACGTAACAATGCTACCGCTTCTATTCATTCTTTAACTTGTTGATTAAATTTAAAGGTAATAGTGCTACCACTTTTGTGTATCCTTTAACTTCTTGTTGAACAATTTCAAATCAGTATAGATTGCCAAAGCTATGATTACTACTGGAAAGCTTTTATCTGCAAGTCCAGTATCTAATGCAATAAATGAAGAGCCAACACAGGAAACTCGGATGTTCAAGGTAGGTAACTTTCCTGCAGTTAATGTGAAAGTAAATTATCAACTGCATGCATCAAAATAGATGTCTAACTGACTACTTTTGGTTAATACAGTTTGGAGATCTTCAGGTTGAACTAACACCAGATAAAGCCTACATTGGAGCTGCAATTGCCTTTGGTTTTGGGTAACTATCGCGATCAAGTTTGAGTTCTTTTTTCTGTGTGCTTTTTTTTTTTCTTTGTTTTTGTTTTTGTGTTTGTTTTTTGCTTTACCTACTTACAGTTAGAGGAGGTCCGAGAGAGCTTTAAACTTTCTATGTAGGTTTCTTTCATGGGAACTAAGCCAAGGCGTTCAAAGCATACAAGAGAGCTCATTGCAGTATGCAAATGACAATGCTTTGCTGCTTGCCAAGGTGCTTGAAATGACCATTGTCAAATCTTCAACTTGTTTTGCTCTCTATGTTGATATTTAAATACAATTTGATGCAGTCTTTGCGAGGAGCTCTACTTGCAATTTGCTATTCATCAACTGTGTTGTCAGCTTTCGCTACTGTTGGACTTGTCTTACTTGGAGGACAACTCAAGTCAAAACAAAAGTAAGATTGTAATAGGTTCCTTCCTGCCTCCTTTTTGCCTGTAAATGCTAAGAAATCTATAAAACCTCCTTTTTAAATAAATGGTACTTTTAGCTACTATTTTCTTGATTTTCTCTTCCTTTTATTTAATTTTCTTTTTTTTTTGAAGTTGTAAAGAGTTCACCTTTTTTTCTCAGAAGTGGATGGTTCTTATGGATCCGGTTAAGATAAAGTTATCCTACCACATACCATTATGAAGTTATATAGTTTTTTTTGCTGCATTTCTTATAGCAAATTGTATTTTAACTCTAGGATCTTGTTTGTGAACGAGCACAAATGCAACATTTGCTATAATTAATGGAACAAACTATAGAACTTCATAGTAATTTGTGACGTGACAACTTGACCCTAACCAAATCCATTCTTTATCAATGTCAAACTATTCTAGGCAGCCTCACTATGCTGTGTAGGGCAAAGCATTATTATCTAAATAATTTATTTGTTTTCTAGTAACAATTAAAAATATAAAAATCTCTAATTCCTTGGTTGATGGATCTGCATGTGGCATAGTAACTAGATTGCTACATTAATGTTACTTAATCTATTAATTAATTTTTTGTCAACAGAAGTGTCAAAACGCGGAGACCTGCATCAATTCTTTTTTCATGATTCCCCTTTTATTTATTTAGTTATTTAGTTATTTATTATCTTTTCTAGTTGTGAAAGAAGGATTTGGTATGAAGTCTATTCATTCTGTCACAATCTAATAAGATAATACAAGCTTGGCTTTATGGGTTGAGGTGGGGTGACTACTTGTTCTTTGAGAAGTCATGCCCTTTGGATGCTTGACCGCTCAGATTAAGATTAATTAATATTAATTGAGACTATAATTATGTGAAAAAAGTTTTTTTTAATACCTGCTTTCATCAGCAATGTTTGTAAAATTGGTTTGCTTTGAGATAATGGTAGGAGTCTCAAATTTTTTATCTCAAAAAGTATTTTAAATAATATATAATCATTACGTTGATTTAATAAATCTCTTATAATTAATTATGTCATAAAAGTCTGCAAGTAAAACAAATGTGTCACAAATAGAATTCACAGGAGTACTCAATTACTCAAACTGTTTTTGGGTAATCTTTTTAAGGAGCAGTTTTCAAACTATAAATATTTTTCATATTTGGTTTCTTAATTATTTTTTTCACGTATTTCATCTTTATACTTTATATTTTTGCAATCTCAATCTAATCTTATGAAAACAATACAATTAAATCGGACTAAACATGAAAATCAACTTTAAATTAAAGATTAAACTTATAAATAAATTACCGTTTGGTGACTAAAGGTGACAAGTTGTTATATTTTGAAAATTAATATGAAAAAAAAATATATAATTTGATAACGAACTATGTGAAAAGATTAATCAAGGGATTGAATGCATAAAACAATTATAATTTAGGGACTAACGAAAAGATATGATAGAGGTATGATACTTTGTATATTGCATATGTTGTATTTGAATACAACAAATAATACACAAGATACCATACTATTGACAAAAAAGAATATTATAAATAAAATATACATACCATTTTCATATAAAAACTTAACAAAATCTTGGTCAATATACCATGGAGGGTGATGAATAAATAAGTAAATGTCATGGGCGATTCGCTGCCTTTAAAATAGATATTTTAAGACCTGAAAAACATTGATTTTTTTGAATGAATTTTACTATTTTATAGATAATCAAACTAGATAGAAGAAAAATGAATCATATAAAAAACAGATGTCGTTGCTTTCTTCATGATGTCTTTTATATAAATTAATTTCCATTTTCTGTATTAAAAACTGAATTATAAAAAACAGATGTAGTACTTTCTAAATGATGTCATTTCAATAATTAACTCCCCCTATTGTATTAAAATGCAAAGGATCGGTGCCTATGTGACGAGTGCAATTGATTATTAATAGATTTTTGGTAAATAGATTTTTAGTATCACTTAGAGATACCACTTTTTTTATGTCTTACTTTTTGCTGTGAGAGAAGGATTCTATGTTTCTTGCACTATAATAAGTCCTGCTAGTTTGGCGACAGTTTAGTGCGGTGAAATAAAATATTTTTAGATATTTAAATTTTTGATAAAAATATTTTTATAAGAAATTAAAATAGTGTTTAATTATATAATTATAAAAAGTTCTTTTGAATATATTAATGACAAATTTAATATAAATTTAAGAATAATTTTATACTTTCTATTTTATAAAAAGTGTTGAAGTCATAAAAACACAAATTTTCTGCTTTGATTAAAAATGTTTTTAAACTCAAATCTCTACTATTTAATAGTGATTTTACAGAGTAACCAAATACTAAAACACTTCATATTTAATTTAGAAGTGCTTTTAAGTCCATCCAAAAACTCTTCCAAACGGACTTTAACATGTATAAAAGTTGGTGCTATTTTGGTTGGGTATCTAAATTTGATACTTTATATTTTATAAATAAAAAAGTTAAATGCTTTATAAGATTAAATATGTATTCATAATTTTTTCTTTAAATTTAGATAAACTTGATGGTACGGATGCAAAAACATACATAAAAAAAATGAGAATGGTAATTTTTATTTAATTTTGTAATATATTTCATAGACTTTATAGCAATAATAAAAAAAAAATCTCAACCATAGAATAACATATTTATTTTATATAGTTATACTAATAGTGCTCCATAAACTTTAGATCACATGAAAATTTGCATAATCATAGATTTGAATATTCTTGTGTCTGTATAGCATAATTTATCAGTTTGTTTTGAAAGAATTTGTGAAAATCATTGAGCTGAATCTTTTATACCTCTCATCTGAGTCTTTTAGATAAGAGATATTTTTCAATAATAAATTTCTTTAGTCTTTTGCAAAAATAAAAAAAAAAGAGTGTTTTGGATATATATTTTTATCTTAGTTAAGTGGAACCTGGAGAAGTGGTTGGGGGAACTTTAGAGAATAGCTACCGCGTATTTTTTTTCTTTCCTTCATTCTTTCAAAGTCCTAATCTATTAGGATAATTCATCCTTACCTTAAGAGGAAAAGGAGGAAAAGGATAATTTACTGTCTTTATCGTGTTATTATCTTTTGAACATGTATTTCTTCATAACTAGTTGTTAATAAAATTCGAACACTCAACATCTATATCAATAGTAGATCCCGCGTACTTTAGTAATATGTTATATAATGACGTAAATAAATACTGATGAATATCTTCATATTTGTGAGAAAATATAATATTTATAATTAAATATTCCCTCCGTCCCAAATTAATTGCATTTCTAGGACTTTTTAAAGTCAAATTGACTATTTTTAAAATTAATCTTTTTACTATTTTTGCTAACATATAGGTGAAGATAGTATAACCAAAAGAAAGTATATACAATTTATTACTAATTTCAATTTTTATAATTTTAGAAATATATTTATATATGCTTAATTATTAATTTTAAAAATAGTCAATTTGACTTAAAAAAGTCCTAGAAAAGTAATTAATTTGGGACGGAAGAAGTATTAGAGAGTTGGGACAAAAGTTTTATAAGAGCCAAATAAAAATACGGTGGTCGAGCTTACACAACCTTTATAGGCAGCTATAAATATTAGTGAGAATTACTCTCACTCCCTTGTAACACATGAACAATATTCCTCATTTCGAATTTCCTTCGAGGTATTTTGTATTAGAAGCTGGTCACTCACTCACTTGTTTTTTAATATTCCCCCTTATCGAAATAGTGCCTGAAGCGAAATTTCATTTATTTTTATCTTAAAAGAGAATTTAATTTATGAGAATAAATATTTTACAGATTTTATGCAAAATTAGTAGTTTACACAATCTAATAAGAATTGAATTGTATCAATTCGTTATATAATTATCATTTGGTAAAAACTTTTTAATTAACTAAATTGAATGTTAATTGCTGCAATAAAAATTCTTTCATTTATCCTATTACACTTATACATGACATATTATTATTGGATGATATAAATTAAAGATTTTACAAGATTTATATATATATATATATATATATATATATAATATTTATACTCTTAATTTATGTTTAACTAAAAGTACTACATTACGAGTAAATAAGTGAACAATTGAAATTTAATGTAATACTTTCTTTTTTAGGCCCATTAGTGAATAAGTATATTAATTTTTATCAAAACTATATATCCTAAATTTATTTATTTTTGTTTTGCGGAAAAAATATTCCTGAGGTATTCTTTTGAAGATCGAGGGAGAATTAATGTTAAAAGAGGAAACCCTTTAGGCCCAGTAATCCCTAAACAAATGTGTGGAGAGTAGCCTATTTGTATATTATTTTTTAAAATTGAAAAAATTGAAAAATATTTAAAAATTAAAAAATTAAATATAAAACAAAAAACTATTTGCTCTAATTAATTAACATATATTTTTGTCATATATTTTTAAATATAACTGTCGTTGTTGAGATTTTTCCTTTTATGGTTTTGAGATTAGAGATCGTGGATTTTAAGAGTAATTTTGAAAAAAACCGACATAAATGTCGATGGGATTTGAAAGTTTAATTTTAATGGGGGGCAATTAGACACAGTCGTCAGTTGGTAAAGATTTAAATGGATGTACCAACTCATTCGAATTTTTAGGTTTTAATAATCGAGATGGTTCATCGTGTGACTCCGTAAAGTTGGTCCGCAACCGAAATTCATAAAATTCGGGGGCTTGTTTAAGTGAGGAGAAGGTGTTAGGCACTCCCGACTTCTATGAAACACAGTCACCACTTTTTTAATGTTTTTCTTTAAAGATTAAATATATTACCTTGAGAAACGTGAAGTGTGTGTTTGTGTTATGTGCCTATATGAATTGTGTCGTTGGGAAAAAACTAGGGTATCGTCTCTAGAGCCAATTTGATTTCGTAATTAGAAATTGAAATCTAGGGTGTCGTCTCCTAGATTTGAGTTGAATCGTAAAATATACGGTGTCGTCTCCTATGTCTTTAAAGTCGAAATTTAGGGTATCGTCTCCTAGAGTCAAGGTGTAAAATGTAAGTAACTTTAGGGGTCGTCTCCTAAGGTCACAAGTCATGGAATCTAGGGCGTCGTCTCCTGGAATCGTCAAAGTCTTGGTGGGTGCATTATCTTAGAAGCAACTTTGAACCTCTTTGAACCTATGCAAAAGGATTTGATTTGAAGGAAAAGTTTCGTTTCAGCTTTCATTTGATGAGAAATTTAAAGTGTCATTTAGGAAAAATATTGTTTTATAAATCCTTTGTCAAATAGGAATCGATACTTTCTATTACTTCATATTTTAACCTAGAATTAATCTAATAACCTAGTTTGATTCAATTTTAAAAGATCTTTGTAATTTTGTTTCAAAATCGTTTTCCTATGTCGAAAGATAAAATCAAGCATCAAAAATATGGTTGGAGTTACCCGTAGTCATGTAAGCTATCTAAATAACTCGAAACACCTCGCAATAATAAAATCTATTATTAAGAGGCCTTAAATCCAATTTTTGCGTGGGATGAAACCCTCAATATCATTTTAAGGCCCGAATTACATTTACAATGATCGAATTGCAAAAATTACAATCGTTAACTAAGTCCATCGTGGTAATATCCTTCAATTCCCATTAAACACGATGTTTAAGGGCCTTGAATTTATTCCTAGGCTCACATAATTCATAATCATATCTAACAACGCATCAAGACCTATATATGGAGTTTAGAGTTTAGGAAGGGACTTCCATAAACCCTAAATCCCTAGATCGCATAACAAATCAATAACATTACAATTATATCGTTAACTATATTGAAATCGCAAGGATCTATTATATATCGACGAGATCTATTAAAGGAACTTAGAAACTAGGGAATGAAACTATAGATCTAAGATTTCATAGATCTAGAAAACAACACATCGAGATCTAATCATAAATATATCCCAGATTGGCTATAAGGAGATTCTATTAATGAGAAATCCTCCCTGGCCAAAAGGTGGGATTTCCTCACCACTAGATATTAATCTAAGATATTTGGGTGACCTAGAAATCAATAGAAAACAACTCCTAAGTAACAACAATCGGTAAATAGGAGTCGAATCAAAGTCAAAATCGATAAATTACTAAAAGGATATCCTCAGTTAGTTAGGAGGAGATTCTATCCGTGAAAAATCTTCTCTACCCGTCCATAATCCCAAAAATAGGATCCAAACATCTCTAGATATGATCTAGGATGCTAGGAGATCCTCAAATGAAGAAATAATCACAAACAAACAAAGCTCAAGCACAATAATTGACAAAATATGCTAGATCTAACCTAGATCTAGTATAAAGATGAGAACTTTAACTTTGAGAGTAGGAGTTTCTTCTTCCTTAAGCTTTGTATGGATAACTTGATTATAAATTGATGGGAGATTTGATGAAAGAAAGTAGATTTAGTTTGGATTTAGAGAGGTTTTTCTCTTCCTTCTCTATTTCTCTCCCTAGATAACACATTTTCTCTCTCTAAAATGTCTTCTTCTTCAAGCAAATGAGCAAATGCACTTATTTATAGACCACCTAGGCATGTCGTAGGTCTACCTACAGCCAACCATAGGTCCACCTGTGGCAGCCCTAGGGTGGGCTCACCTGTCTCGTTCTTTGTGTCGCGATATCGGTTTTTATGTTGTACACTAAAATGTCCATAACTCTCAAATCGAGAAGAGTCAAAAATGTGCCATACTAATCTGGAAAGCTCTTTTTGAGAGCTACACAATAGCATCAAGTTTGATTGATTTCGAATTCGGGAAGATGGAGAAAAATGGCAAGAACCATCCTTTTGTAAATGCCGACTAGTCGTTCGTCTCCTTTTCTGTAACTTGTCGCTCGGAGGTCATTGTGGAGACTATGAATACTCGTTTTGAGCCTTATAATCTTTGCTTAGACATCTTTTCCTCAAGGTAAAATGACGCTCTTGCCTTCTTGTCATTGTTAGAGAAAAGATGCGCAGATTTTGGGTGTCTACATATGCCCCTCTTTGTCATGCTTATGCAATGCAATGAAATGAGCATGATAAAGACATAGACGCCCAATGCATGACAAGATATAA
Source organism: Aralia elata (assembly GCA_034770075.1). Taxonomy (NCBI): domain Eukaryota; kingdom Viridiplantae; phylum Streptophyta; class Magnoliopsida; order Apiales; family Araliaceae; genus Aralia; species Aralia elata. The sequence goes on along the minus strand of CM068387.1, from coordinate 52,716,850 downwards.
TGATGCAACGATGCAAGTGCCGAACCCTAATGAGGCTACCTACGTATCTCTTTAATCGAGAATTAGGTACGATCGTAGTTCAAATGCGATGAATGACCAATTAAATGCAGATGATCACCGAGAATATTTCAAAGTTTTAAAATGAATTATAACTTGTTTAATTTAATGAAAAGAATAAATCAACATTAGGGATCATAATTAAAAGTAAGTCAAATTGTGGAAAGTCGTGATTGTATCATCGTCTGAATCATCGATGTGGGAAAATCGTTATTGCATCGTCACCGGGGTTATCGTCGGGTCATCGCCGGGGTCATCATATCGTCACTGGGGTCGTCGTCAGGGTAATCTTATCATCACCGGGGTAATTGAAACGACCCCAAAATTTTAACAATCTAACTTTCAACATCGGTCGTTCACAATACATCAATCTTGTAACGACCGGGAATTCTGAAATTTCCTTGTAATTCGAATTTTTGAATATTAATGAATATTTTATATTTTATTAATATTATATTGTGTTACGTGTTTAAAGGTTGCGTGACAACCTGGATTATGTGGATGCATGAAATTTTACGTGTTATAGTTTTGTTTAAGTGAATAATTGATTTCGCGTAGCGTCGCTAAATCACTATTCACGGGGCACGTTTCCCGAGGCACTATTCACGCCATAAAATTTTTGTGTCTTTTTCGATGTTAATAAATTTCATAAATACGTGTATGCGTACGAATAATTTTTTCAAGTGTCGAAAATTTTAATTGAGCTGATACGTGATTTTATCTGTATCTGAAATGTGTTATATGGGTGTTCCGAATAAATGGACAAATCCCATAATAATTATTTTTATACATCCCAATAATTATGGGAGTACCCATTCTAATTTTGGGTAGAGTTATTTACCAGTTTTGGTACAAAAGTGGGAGTTTTCGGATATATTTTTGGTATTTTCGGGTATTTGTTTTGGCTTGTTACCCCAAGAGGGAACCAATCCCTCATTTTGGACCAATGAGAATTGAGCAAGGGGGAGGTTGCCGGCAAGCTCCTTGAGCAACCAACCCCATTTTCATTTTCTTCCAATTCTCCCTAATTCACTCCACTCCTCCCAGATTCAAACATTCATTCTCTTTTGCAATCCATCAGCTCTTCATTCAAACCCATTCTGCAGAGAGAGAGAGAGAGAGCTCACCGGAAAGGAGGAAGAAGTCGCCGGAAAAGAGGAAGAACTCGCCGGAAAAGGAAGGAGGAAGAAGAAGAGGGCACGGGTGGAGGAACCAAGCAAGAAGGACCTTCAAAATCAAGCCTAGCCAAGCTTCTTAACCTCTAGGAAGGATTTACAGAGGTAAAACATCAACCAAATCCTTTCCATTCGATTTCTTGTTAAACATTTCAAGTTTTCTTAGTTTTGAGCTCTTAAGCTTGTGGGTCGGATTTTTGGCGATTCTTGGTGTTTTTGTTTGTTGTGATTGTTTGTAAATGTTGTTAAGAGACTATGTAAGCCATTAATAACATCAAAGTGGAACAAAAGCGCAAGAAATCCTTACCTTGGCTTAATGGAGCAAGAACAATGGACTTTGGACATGAACTTGGACATTTGGACTTTTTAGAGGACTGTAAAGCTATGATTTTGTGTTTGTTAATTTTATTTGTTGCTATGGTGTTGTAGTTCCATGGGTTATGAAGCTAACCCAGTTGGAATGGAGTAAAAAGGAGTTAAAACGAGTTCGTAGTAATGATTCTTATAAAACATGTCAAGAACTCGAAGAACAGAGTATGAACTTTACACTTTGGTTTAGGATTTGACCATGTTAATGTTAATGGGTAGCTTTGCATTTTTGATATGTTGTAGCCCCATGAGTTAGGAGTCTATAGAGTTTGAAATGGACCAATTTGCTTGTGTATTGAAGGAGTTATGGAGGTTGGAATGGCCGGAGGTCGGAGTCGCGAACTGGGAAGAAACCCAGAATCCGGCTACTGGAGAGCCGCGCCGCAGCGCCACTAATAAGCCTTGCAGCTCACGCTGCAGCGAGGGGCAAGTGGGGAAAGACTGGGGCTCACGCCGCAGCGTGAGGCCCAAGCCTTAAGGCTCACGCCGCAGCGTGAGGCCCTGTCATTGGGAAAACACGGGACTCACGCCGCAACGTGAGGTCCAGTGCTTGAGCTTGGCACTGCAGCGTTAGCTCCGTGTTTGGGCCAGGTTGGGTTAGTCAGACCGGGTCGGATCGGGTCGGACCTAATGAGCCCATTTCAACAGGGTCCAACACTTATATTTTTCTTGGATTAAATGATTAGACAGGTTAACTAAGCATATTTTGTTAAGCCCCAAATGCTTAATTATTTATTAAATGTCAACCAAATTAGTATTGTCTTAAGGCAGAAATTGTATAATCTAATTGTCATCAGGCAAGTTTCCTATCCCTTGTCTAACCCTTGTGTTGGGCAAGTTTCTAAACCTTATGCACTATTCTTTTTATTTCGTGCAAACAGGTGTATGTTATGCAAGTTTCCTAACGCTTGTCTAACCCTTGTGTTGGGCAAGTTTTTCTTAACCTTACTCGAATTATATTTTGAGCAGGATTCATATTTTATACAGGTTGTATATTGTTGCAAATTTCATGACTCAAATTGAGTTATTACATTTGAATCATATTATTGGACTAATTATTGTCAATTACTCCACCTCCAAGATAATTATTGATATTCGCAGCTTATGCATTTGAATTCATTATCTATTGTTGGATTGTGAAACGTTTAAGTTCTTCATTCATGAACTGTTTAAGGAGATAGTCTACGCCATTTGTTTCGGTTAGACATGTACAGGTTATTATTTTAAAAGCTATCCAAACCGATTGTTGGTGCGGATTCTTGGACTGAGAGAGCAACCCTTATTAGGGGATTATAATGTGTCGGTTATTCGATGCAGTCAGAGTTAAATGTTATGCATATACATGGTGTACGAGAGGCTGATCCCCTCGAGTACAACTGACGGGGCCAGGTTTTAAAAGAGTTAGTCGAATGATTGACTCTTTGGCCAAAAGTTCATGGTCGGTTGGACCACTCAGCAGTAAATAATCATTATTCATTGATTTATTTGGACTTTGATTATGTCATTTCAGCTATTTCATCAATGTTCATAAATTGTTGATCTATGCAGCTATTATTCTTATTCATTCATGATATATCTTCATTCTGACTTTTAAACTTGCTGAGCAAAGTAGTTGCTCACCCTTGCTATATCATGAACCTATTGCAGTTAAGCCGGGGAGTTCCAAAGCGGACAAAGGCAAAGGAAAGCTTAAGGAATAGTTACATATACTATCCCGTTGTGTAATCGTGGAATAGTTTTGTATTATTAATGTATTCCGCGATGTATTTATTTAAGGTTGTAGACCTTGGGACCGTAGTGAACCTTTTGTAATGAACAACATATGTTTATTTTATTCCGCATTAGTTAATTTATGTTGTTTAGAGGTGTATGGATGCATTTTATCGTGAGCACTAAATTCGAGGTATTGGTACCTGAATTTGGGGGTGTCACAAATCTTCTGTTAAATTTGTCATTATTCGATGACACAATCATTAATATGTGGAATAACTTAAAACTATTCTATTATAAATTGTCCTCGTTCCCAAAACTTTCAACCTTTACGTCTAAATATCTTAGAATCATGACAATATTATGATTCGCTTTGTCGAACTTACTATATAAGATTATATCTCAATATACACTTTGCAACATAACATAAATACATTTAACAAAAATCTTAACATAGCTCAAGTATTACCTTCAACTAGAACATCTAATCTTCATGTATCATTTTGATCCACGTCATTTAGGTAGCACATAACTTTATCTTGAATCCTTAACCTGCAAAAATGGTTATTTGCAAGAATGAGCTCGACAGCCCAGAAAAATCTAACAGTTTTTATACATCACGTAGCACATAATTATCATGCTCATCTTATATAACATAAGCATCTAGGTAAATATAACTTACATGTTGTACGCCACATATCAAGTAGAAATTGAATTTCATAATTCAATCAACATTCTTTACTCAATCAAGGAAGTCATATATTGACTTTAACATTTCGTACTCACAATATATGTAACACGTCAAATTTAAAGCAGTTAATCATCGAGTTCACATAACAAATAGGAACTGAAAGTCTTGCCTGGCTCGTAGATTACCAATTACCATAAACAACTTATACTTATCTGCACCTCATGTATACTACACAATATACAATCATTTACATCATTCATTAGACACTAGTAAGGTTTCACATAATGGTTTACACTAAGAATAATTTGTATTCCATATTGTTCGCACCTTATAGATGATTTACGCGATTAACTCTAAAACATTTCTCGTCGTTGCGTAGTTTGAAAATGTTAAGACCTTCATCATCATCCATCCTCGTTGGTTTATAAAAACCTCATTCTATATCTTATAATATTCATTTCAATAGAATCAAAGCACTATTTAAGTGCATTAACACTTTACACGGCGCGTCGACGTTTAAACGTCACACTCCTAACTTGCCTCCTTCGTACATGCTTAGCATACTCATACACTTATCTAATTTATTATTGATTAATTTTAAGCATCATTATAATTCATAATGATCATGTTTTAAAACTTAGAACATCATTTTACATTGTTGGGAGCATTACGCGTGCTTACGCACATGTCCGACAACCTCCGATTGCTGTCAATTACACAACCGTCTTAAAAGTGACTATTTTAGGACCTGTTATAGACCTCAAATACAAAAACTTATTAAAAGGAAGTTGTAGGTCTATCTCTTATCTTTCCAAATCATCTTGAATCATCCAATTCCGAGTTCGTATGAAAAAGTTATGACCATTTTACTACAGGAGGTTAAACCAGTCCAGGCCTGCATTGAGCCTGGTGCAGCTGCGCCCATTTTGACTTAGGTTCCGGCGCAGCTGCGCCCAAGCGCAGACACAGAACTTGCAATTTGCAGCAAACTCCGCTCTAACCAAAAATCCAACACATCTAACACCTAAGGACCCATTTAGCCAATCTCAGATGCTATAAACTTAATAAACACCAAACTAAACATGTACCAACACTATTTCACCATCTTAGAATGTTCAAACAGGATTCAAATTTCATGTTTATGCTTTTTTTTTTCTTCATATTTTTGATATATTAACGAAATCAAACACCATGAATTCGTTTTTCAACCAAATTGGTTGATTCAACTTGCTTTGTTTTCGTTTATCAAAGTATTAACAATATCCACCATCAATTTCAGATTTTTTTACCCAAATTCATAACCAATTTTAGTCTCAAAATAGACCAAAATATACATATTACTACCAAAATCAAATTTTCTCTTCTAACACATGTTTTCATGAATTTGATTACCAGAAACTCAATTATAAACATCATAGAACAAATTATATAAACCCACGAACATATATAATAGATTCTTCCACTAACTAGTCATCAAACCCAATTACAGAAAACTAGTTCTAGCAAAATAAGAACTAGAAACTTTAAAATTTACCTTTGATTCTTCTAAATTTAGACTAAGTTAGATGATTAGATGATTATCCTTCATCTTCCTTTCTCGTTCTTCCAAAATTTCTCTTCTTCCATTTTCACAGAACTCTCTCAATTTCAATTTCTTTCTTCCTCTCTTTTGTGTTCTATATTTTCTCCTGATAACGTTTAACGTATAAGTCCCCTTAGCAGTTATAGGAAAACATAAGGTCACAAGACCTTGTTTGGCTAGATTAGTATAACCCATTCTTAATTTATTTTTATAAAACTCTTACTATATGATACATTTGTCACAACCCTTCTTATTAATAATTCAATTATTTCATACCAATAAAATTATAACAATTAATTTAGTCACACAAAAATATAATTTTTATTTAATAAATAATTTTGTTTAATAAAATCATCTTTCACTTAATAAATAATTTTATTTAATAAAATTATTCATCCTCTCATTTAATAAATTATCAACATCTTATCAACATCCATGCATAATAAAATACGCATCAAGTATAAAAATATTTATCATCACTTTACTTAATATTCTCATACAAATAAATTATCACACAATATTTTCATCAAATGTTTATTTATTCAAATCCAATGCCTCTCATAATAATAATTTATTTATTAAATTCTCATTTAATAATTACTGAGAATTTGGGTTGTCACAGTAATCGTATTGTCATCAGGGTCATTGCCGGGATAATCGTATCGTCATCGGGGTCATCGTTGGGGTAATCGTATCATCGTTGGGTTTGTAGCCGGGGTAATCGTGTCATCACCAGGCTAATCATATGGTTGTCAGGGTCATTGCCAGGGTAATCTTATCATCGCCAGGATAATCGTATCGTCGCTGGGGTAATTGTATCGTCATCGGGGTTATCGTCGGGGTAATTGTATCATCGTCAGGGTCATCTTTAGGGTAATCTTATTGTCGCCAGGGTCATCGCCGGGTTCGTTGTTAGGTTTGTATATAACGCAAGCATGCAATCAAATTACATAAATAGAGCGGAAGCGCGATAAAATCGGATTTTAAAATTTTATACAAACCATCACCATGATCAATCTATGTGCTCAGTTAACGATATAAACGAAAGAGATAGAGATAAAAATTATATTCTCGTAGAACCGTGCTTCTTCGGGTACAAGTTCACCTCCAATTCCTTCGCGTTCTCCTTGAATTCCACTGACTAAATTCCTTTGCTTTGATCAACGTTAGCCACCCAAGTGTTTGGCCTCTAGAGGTGATCCACCAAGGAAGAATAGTTATTCAAGAAGATGGGTGTTGGCAAAACCCTAGTTTCTATCTCTATAGAAATTGTTAGTACTCTTCACAATCTAATGCAAGAGTGTGTAACCCTAATCTATGATAAGACTCCTCTTATTTATAGATGTAGGAATAACCCTTCCCTAAACTATTTAGGATTAGGATTTCTATTATAATTAAACTCCTTTAATTAATTATGCTCTTAATCCAATTAGGAATTCATGGGAGAGTACTTCTATTAATTAATTTCCAATCCCTATTAGGAATTAAATAATAGTAATAGTAATAATAATAATAAGACTCCTCTTATTAATTTATATTTAATATTTCCAAAATATTAAATAATAAATATTAAGCTATTTAATTTATTCTATCTCCATAGATTAAATTAAATACACTTAACTTATTATTACAATTATGTCATTTACTTCTTAAATAAATATTTTTTCTTTTTGCGGTGTGACCCTTTAGGTTCTCCATATTAAACCGGTTGTGAATAAATCAATTAGAACAATTCTAATCTTATTTAAATAAATAAATTAAACTATTTAATTCATTTAAATAAATAATATTTATTCTACAATAAGGGTAAGCCACCTTAGCGATCAACGACTTTTCAGATAATATAGATTTAAACATTAATCACAAAAGAACCTTTCAGTGCATAATTACCGTACAATTCAATCCTTCTACCATACAATGTCCCAATTAAATATAAGACATGTATTACTTTCAAGTCTTATTTTTTTTAATTATATGTATTTCGATTCCCAAATGCACAACTCTAAATAATGCAAATTAGAAACTCCTTTCTAATTTCATTTTGCCTTGGCCAAGGACTACTGAGTTGTCATTTATCGAATCACATAGGACATTCACATCTTTTACTAGATGTGGTAGATTCTTTGTTGATCATTCACCTATCTCCATGCACAGCTTATTATACCCAATCATACCCTTTGATATACCCCAAAGGTCTTAAGGGACATGTCAAAGTATAACTCATCATACATAAGATACTATGATGATCTCAAGTCTAAGGATCACTTGTACTACTATCACTAGAGGAATTCCTATTGACAGGCGAGTAAAACTCCATTAGGTATTCCTTAGCGAGCCACGTTCAGTGAACTTATTCTCCAATAAGCACCTACATACTTGCTTTAGTGTCTCCACACAAGTGATTATGAGATCAATCATCATCTTCTTAAGAGCAAGCAACGTATGTACTTATCTATCCGGATTCACTAATCCCCTTTTTAGTACTCCAACGATTAGGAACGATTTTAGTTTGTGAGCTATCTTGAATTTAGATCTAATTAGCACGATCACCATCATGATTCTAAAAGCATTGCTCAAAACTATGGGTTTATCACATTTAATATAACAGCACAATGTAGATAAAGTAAAATGACTTTAATAATCGAATAAGATTACAAAGTATATGCTACATCATATCAAATATGATTGGCTTGTGTGCATACTAGTTTCAATCTCCCACTTGCACTAAAGCCAATCGCCATGGTATCTTATACCCTTCTTCTCTAAGTGACGATCATCGTGCTGTTTGGATAAAGTTTCAGTAAATGGATATGCAATGTTGTTCTTGAGAGTCCATTATCTCTATAGTGACTTCTCCTCTTTCAATGATTCTACTAATCAAATGAAAGTTCCGCAACACATGTTTGAATCTAAGATGAGACTTAGGAACTATTTCTAGTTCTGTGATGAATTTATCATCCAAACAATCAACTTGCAGCTTCATTTACAGCTATATACTTTGTCTTTGTCACTAAACCAGCAATTCTTTGCTATTTTGGAACCTTTCCAATTCACTGCACCACTATTCAAGGTAACAATTTACTTTTAAAGTGGATTTGTTATCGTCTTGGTCAGTCTGAAAAACTTGAGTCTGTTTAACCCTCTAGTTTTAATTTAGACCCACCATGAATCATGATCACATCTTCAGTACCGGTTAAGTACTTAAAGATGTTTATCACTGTCTTACAGTGATCTTCTCTAGAATATGACTGATCAACATCAGGCCTTGTATATTCATTGCATACATAATAGTAACTCATGCGATCTCCTTTTATTGAGGACAATTTAAAGAGATACATTCCATGGCTCATCATCATGAGACCTCTCTTGGAGTTTGCCATGCTAAACACCTTTAACATCGAATGAATATACGTTCATTGGGTCAAGCCGAACATCCTTTTAAATCTATCTATATAGATTTATATCCCCAATTTATAGGATGCTCCTCCCAAGTTATTCATAGAGGAATGTTTAGACAATTTTATCTTTACTGATTGTAGCATTGGTGTGTTATTCCTCATCAGTAGTATATCAACATGTAATACTAGGAATGTCATAGTGCTCCCACTGACCCTTTTGTACACACTAGGTTTATTCTCTTTTTGATAAAATCAAACTCTTTTGATTGTCTCATCAAAACAAATGTTCCATCTTTGAGAAGCTTGCTTCAATCCAAAAATGGATCATTGTAGCTAACATACACAATTTGCTTCAACCTTTGAAACAAATTCCTCTGGCTGTATCATACATACATTCTCTTCAAGTCTTCATTAAGGAAGGACGTCTCCACATCTATTTTGCCAGATTTCGTGATAAGCTGCAATCATAAGCAAAATCCAAATGGACTTGAGCATTACCTGGTAATAAGGTTTTATTACAATCAACTCATTGACTTTATTTGAAACCTTTTAAATAGGTCTGGTCTTATAGGTCTCTACCTTGTCATTTGCCCTAGTCTTTCTCTTTAAAGACCCATATACACCCTTTAGGCATAATGCCTTTCGGTGGAGTAACCAAAGTCTATACTTGGTTCTCATACATGGAGTCCATTTCGGATTTCATGGCCATCTGCCATTTCTCTGAGTGTCTTCTACTCATAGCCTCATCGTATATAACTGGATCATCATCTTCTATGATACGTACCTCATCATCATCCTCTATGATGAATCCATACCTCCTAGGTATCTTCGGTACTCTTCCAGATTTACGATTCGGTTGTGGTACAATAGGTCTATCTACAGGTCCCTCGGTTTGACTTAAAGTGCTTTGTGGTTCTTGAACTCTTTCAAGATCTATTACCCTCCCACTAGCTCCTTCAATGATAAACACCTTTATCCAAGAAGGCAACGTGTAGGATTATAGTAATAATACCCTAAACTTTCTTTAGGATATCCCACAACTCTGCACTTGTCAGATTTTGTCCCAAACTTATCTTTTGAAACCTTTTTCACATAAGTTGGATAACCCCTTATCTTAACATACTTAAGATTAGGAATCCTCCCTATCCATAACTTTTATGGAGTCTTGGGACCGAATTTTGAGGTTACCTTATTTTATAGATATGCAGCCGTTTCTAGGGCATAACCCAGATGGATACTGGAATGTCGGTAAAAATTATTATGAACCGCACCATGTCCAACAAGGTACAATTTCTCCTTTTAAGATACACTAATCAATTATTACGTATCAGGAGGTGTCCTGTAACGCCCCTAAAATAGAGGACCAACTTATCCAAAATTAGGACTAATTTTAATCCCGACCTTGTGCGTTAAATACTATCTTAATTCAGCTTTACATCATATTAAGATGAAATAATAGCTGAAAATACGGATAATTAAAACTAACTTTTTATATCTTTCTCGCTTTCGTTCCCTAAATCGCAACCTTTACGATTATCTATTTATCTCCAAATCATATTCATTTTATGATTTATTCCATCAGAGTAATTATGAGTAATTACAAACTCATATCTTAATATACCACCTTTCTCATATAGTATTATCATTATATTGGTTTTTTTTTACATTGTAAAGTAGCTAAAATACTATCTTTCAAACTCAAGACAAACATTCTTATATCAGAACAATCATTATTTATTTATTGAATATTTCAAACTTTACATAATAGCACTTTACACACGTTGTGAATTGTCATCAGATTTTAATACAATCTTATTCAAAAGAAATATTTCTTCTTTACACGCTCCTCTAAACTTTATCATCTGAATAGCTAGAGATTTCATCGGAATTGTAACTTGCAAATTATTGCAAGAATGAGCACGACGACCCAGCAAGTCCAATAGTCTATCATGCATCACGTAGCACATAGTTTCATATTCAAATCATACTTCTAATACCATCAACTTATCATTATTCACATATCGCATGCTTGAAATAAATTGAGTTCCATAACTCAAATCACTTTAGTCATACATTGACTTTAATCGTTCACGGACCAACATAAAGAAAATCATGAATATCCACATAATTATAAACATAAGTTCACAGAAATAGACTGAGAAACTTGCCTTTGATTGATATACATTCATCGAACATATTTGCATAACTTCATTCGTTGGTTGACATCCTCCGTACATTATTCTTCGCCGTATTTCCTAAACATATAAGGTTATTATACGTTCATTGAGCTCCTTCGATACTTTCACCTCATTTGAGATATAAAATGCTTCTAAGTTAACCTGTTAATCTTTATCCCATTTAAAAACTTAATTTCTCTTTATACATAATTTGTACATTCGACATGCAAACATGTCTATATGTCAAAATTAGAAATTCAAATAATAGTTTCATACTTTCGAAATCTCAATTTTTTAAGATTTCCTTTAGTTCATCTGTTATAAATTAGTTTGCTCAACCTCCAAATTGATTCCATTACTATATATTTAGGTTAGAGTAAACCTCAATATATTTATCATTTCAAGTTATGAAGTATATGTATATAATGCTTCAAAACTCCCATGTCAAAACAAATAATTGTTTTTTTTTGAAACTTCTGCAACAGGGCGCGGTCACGTTGCAATTAGACTTGGAAGTGGCGCGTGAGTGTCTTCCTAGATTGCTCTGCATCCCAGATTTTAACTTAGTTGCATGCTATCTTCCCAATAGTATAACTCTAATTCCATAAGTCCAAGTGACCTAGAATTTGGTTATACTCCTAAACCATGCTACAAGGTATAATTTCCATCAAACTTTAATATTGTTTAAAAATATCAGTATGGTATAGAACAAAAGGCTTAAAAAAATCTGCATTTAGCATGATTTTCATTTGAACAATTTTTTAAGAAAAGCTTTTAAAACTATTTTGAATGCGTTTTAAAACACCCAAATCACTTGAGTTATGACATAACTCATATATATATATATATATATATATATATATATGCTATCTTGCCCATATCATTAACTAATTCTCAATAATTTAGCATACTAGCCTCTTTGAGGCATTTCTTCAAACAGTTAATATGCATAGCTTATGAATTCAGATTTCATAAGTGTTAGATATAATTAAACCCCAAATTTTCATCCTTATTACTTCTGAACCCTCCATGGTTCCCGATCAATCAACCTCCCACAACCAATTTAACACAATAACATATATCATTTACTTCAATGCATGAATTAAACAAGTAGAGGTTAATCTTACCTTTTGTTTGATATAATCTTACTTCATTCGTTGCTTATGAACTGAATTGAATGCTTTATTCAATTAACATGCTCTGCACTTCGTTAATTTCCCAGCTCTCTCCTTCTTCTCTAACTTGCATTCAATTGGTATGGTCTTTAATAGAAAGTTCGGGTGAAAATTATGAACCCATACTTTAGTTTGTATTACCAACTTCAGCCATATTCCTAAGGTTTTGATATGTAAAACTTAGGAACTCTTGATAGCTTGGAAGTATGAAAAACTAGGCTGAGAATTTAGCTTAAGAGTACTGAAATGAATTGAACGGGAGAAGAAAAATAAGGCTGAGTCATATCAACAGCTCACTCACTGCCTTAGACACTGCCCCGTGTCCCTTATAAGCTCACACTCATGCTTCATACATTAACACTCAACATACTTTATTTGTAATACACAACTTATATTCCCCTGCTTTCATTATGTACAGAGGTATACCATATATATATATATATATATATATATATATAAACATATATTTCATAATTTCACAATATGCTTATTACATTATCCTCATAATTAAATTCATACATTCTAATAACATGTATTTCAAATTGTTAATCGAAATTGGATAATTGTACATTTATAATATGTATATAAATCATCCCTCCAAATAAATTGGAATTAATTCATTTAATAAAATAACACATTTTGTGGGACGAACCAACTATATTAAAATAATTAATGTTCAATTAATTATTTTAATTCACTTATTTAATATATAAAACTAATTTTGTATAATTAAATTTAATCATCTTTTTCTTTCCATAAATTGTCATCAACAATTTATTTCTATTCATTAAATATATTACTCTAATATATGTAACCATAATTTAAATATTACCTCAATCCACAAACTTAACACCAGTACTTACTTATATATAAATATTGGTCCCTCATTTCATATTTTAAATTCACATCCATTTGATATAATATAATAAATATTATACCATTATATGTCATATTATAGTAACATAATTTTCATTATCAACTAATTACATCTTTCCATATATTAAGCCATTATATACATATATTACATTCATATGTAATATATTAAAATAACGAGTTTAATTAACTCTCTCATTTTTTTTAAAAACAAAAATACTTACATTAATTCACTATTTTAATTAAGCAAATTAATCACATCATTTATGAAATTTAATTCATAATAACTTCAATGTTATTCAAGGCTTATTACTCAAGTTATATTATTTAAATTACTTTAACTCAATCTCAATTAATTAATATTAATTAATTAATCTTCTTTACTTCCATATTTCATTTTGTAACCAATTTAAGCAAACTCATTTAACAGCTTCATTAACTATTAACTCATTTGTCCCCAAATATATGTATATATTTCATATTAATATACACATTTAACCTTTCACACAAAATCACATAAATATATAACACACATATATTTATTCAAACCTACTTCGTCTCATAATAAGAATTTTATTTATTAAATTCTTATTTTAATATTTTCCAAAAATCCGGGTCATCACATTCTTCCTCTCTTATAAAGATTCCGTCCTTGGAATCACAAAACCGAACTTCACTCATTCGGTTTACATTTATTCTCTCTTATAGCTTTATCGTTGAATCCCCCAACGTACTAATCTCTTAGGTTTTCATACCACCTATTTCCTTTCTCTAACCCATAACTTTCCTTTCTAAGGATCATTGTATCCACAATCGGAATTTATTAATCTCATAAATATTTGGGATATCACATTCACCCCTTTCTTCTAAGAATTTCGTCCTCGAAATTACTGCATACTCCCTTCTTCACACTTACGTAAACCTGTCGTATTCTACGACCCGCTTCTTTCTGAAAAACACCATCTTTTTTATATCTGACTTCTAGAATAGTAGAAATCCTTCACAATTGATCAATAATTGTGAAGCAATATAAATAATTCAAGAATTTCAAAGATTCACTTAGGAATAGCTTTCTGTATCATCTTATTGGTCATATAGACCAAAATTTTCTTTTTGAAAAGGTTTAAGCAGAAATTTATCTGTAAACTGTTCTGTCTTACAAGCACATAGGTGATTAGCCTATTTATGCCATGTGTTGATCCATGTTGTCGCTTTCGCTATTTCGCGCAAACAGAATTTCCCAATTCAGGGATGTTCCGTGTTGATCAACACTATCTATGTGGCCGCCATTCGACGCCAATTGAACGATATACGTTCATCTGTGCCACCATCTGGTGCTATAAAAACTTTCCCAAATCAGGGATTTTCATACTAAATCTGGAGTCTAAACCAAAATGATTTAGTTGGATAACTCTATCTATTTGACAATAATATCTCAGAGGCTTGATATCTGAATCTGTGTCTAGCCGATTCAAATGGCATTTGACACTTCTTTCTTTACCAAAACACTGAAAATCATTTTATGACTTTATCATACTACATCTTACCCTAGTGGGATGACGATCATTAGATCACATCCAACACTACGTTAAGCTACATTGATGACTCCATCACTTATCATCTCCTTACCATGGCTTTAATGGTAAGTGACGATCTCATAAATACATTTTGAAGTTTTTCAAAATAAATCTTGTCTAGCCACAACAATTAGCATAGACATACTTCATAAAATAGCTCATATAAACTGAAAATCATTTTATGACTTTCTCATACCGCATCATGTAATAGTGCGTTGATGATTCTATGATCATATCCACCACATCTTACTGTGCATTGATGATTCCATCATTTGTCATATTGACACCATATTTCGAATGGTGCGTTAACCATTTTTAAATTATATTTTGATATGATCAAATCAATTTTGTCCAGCATGATGTCAATAATTTCGAAGTCTAGCATAGCTAGAAGACTTGGAATATCCCTATTTCTCCATTCTATATCACTTAATCATTCTCCTTCTATAACCTTTCTTTCCTAGTCTATGACTCTATACGCCAAACACAGTTCGTCAAACTTATCATAAATTATGAGTTGAAGAACTTACCATAATAATATGAGTTTAAGAACTTGTCATCGGAATATGTAGTTTAAGAACTTATCAAAAACTGTCCATATCCTTTGGGCTCGAAAACATATCATATGATTATGAGTCACAACTTACCATAAGTATGAGTTTCAGAACTCGCACCTATTCTTATTCTCTAATTATCAAATATACATATGAGAAAAGAATCACCTTTTTACCATACATATACTGATAACGCGACACCATCATTTTAATGATTATCAATATGATAACTAAGTGGTCGTTAAACCAAGCACAAAACCCCTGCCCATACAAAGGTTTGTACAACTTAGCTATCAATTGAGTCCTCAATTGAAATTCCCACCCAATCTTAGCTTTTATTTGCTTAATACGAACCTTATTTAATCCATATTCTATTTCTACAACTCTTCTGAGTTTTCTTTATACTATCTCATAGTACCTTCTTTCTATAGCATTCAGCTAAAATTTTCAATCTTGCGATTGATCATTTGTTCTTCAAAAATCAGATCATGTAGTGATCTTTTCCTATAATTTAGGTCAGGTGTTCCCTGATCCTTTGGCTTTCCAAGATTCTTCTTTGAATCGTTGCGTATTATCTTAACACATTCTTTATGATTTAATCAACAACTAAACTCTATACTCGGTACACTTCGAGTTTCTAACAGTGTTCAATATAGTAAGCTGAGTGGTTTCCCACAAACAACCAACAAACTAGTTTCCCGTCTCGTCTACACTGTCTTTCACAGCGAGTTAGATCGGTTGCTAGTTCGTATTAACCTCCACTCTTTGAAGGAATCGTTTAGCCCAGATACCATACATCAACCATTAAAGAGTACGATTATACCATAACTTATACTTAACTTCTTTTTCTTATAACTCTGCGAGATTCTTCTTTGAATCTTCTCATACATGTTTTAATCACTTCTTTATAAATTCTTAAATTCTTTCCGGTAACCAGGCTTATTGCAGTGGAAGCAAACTCCTTTGCTATCTACATCAGTTTTGTTCTTAGTGTCCTTAGTTATTTCCTTTCCTTATGCCTTCTTTGAATTGTTCTTCTTTTAAGAAGATCCTTTGGCCCTCTTCCGCTTCCTGGAAGAATCATCTACCAGTAAAACTTGGTCTTTCTTGGTTGAAAAGTGACTCTTTACAGTTTTTCAACATGTTTAAGCTACTCAGGCAGGCTGACATATAGCTTATTCATGTGGAAATTCACAACAAATTGTGAAAAAGAGTGCAGAAGTGATTGCAAGATCAAATCTTGGATCATCTCTCCATCCATTACTAAACCCAGTTATCCCAATTGTTCAATCAGATTGATCATTTTTGAGGATATTTGTCTATAATGTAGTGCCATCGATTATTCTAGATTGGAAGAGCTCCTTAGATATCTAATATCTAGCAGTCCTACTTTCCTCACCATTCAACTCCTTGAAGGTGCAGGAATACAGTAGGAGCATCCATAGTTTCATGCTGACGCTGAAGCTCGTTACTCATGGATGTGAGCATGATGCATTGAGCCAACTGTGCATCATCATGCCACTTTCTAAAAGTAGCAATCTCTTCCTCGAGGCATTGTCTGCAACCATTGCAGGGATAGGCATATCAAGTACACAAGATAGCTTTTCAGCCTTGAGAACTATTCTCAAATTCTTTAACCAGTTCTTTTAATTTGGTCCGGTTAATTAACATCTAATATGCTTCGCAGTGATAGTAAATTAGACATTGTAAAATTCTGTAAATGAATTTGTAATTTAACAACATTTTAACATACATTCATTTAATTAATTACCAAAATAAATTAGGTCTTTATTTTAAATTGGTATCTTTCACTTTTTTATCAAACTATATTACCCTCATTATATAGTTCGGCAATTCTAATTAAAGATTTGCTAGTGAGATTAAGGATCCCATTTCAAATGTATATAGCCTTGTGGTGACACAACAAACGATATATAAATAAATAAGTAGACAACTATTGTCAATTACATCACTATGTAACTCCTTTCATTTTGCCTCTTAGATTATTTTGATCAAGTGGTGACACATCCGAATCAAAATTATCCAAGTTAAGTCCATCCTAGCACTTCCATATATGGAAGAGAAAAATACCGTCCTTGTGGTGACACAACAAAACAGTAATGTTCAATTCCTTAATAAGCATCAAATGTGATAAGGCAAGATCTTAAATATTTAATACTTGCCTTGTGGTGACACAACAAACTCATATTAAACATTTAATACTCTATTGCTTTACCATGCTAGAAGGCGACATTAGATATTCCAAATATCTTTGAACGCTTAGGACTTATTATAATAATTTTACATTAAATTCTGCATGCGCGCTAAACAAAATGAGACTAATAATTACAAACCCCTCAAAGAAATTATATTAAGTCCTAAGCATTCAAAGATATTTGGAATATCGAACGTCGCCTTCTAGCATGGTAAAGGAATAGAGTATTAAATATTTAATATGAGTTTGTTGTGTCACCACAAGGCAAGTATTAAATATTTAAGATGTTGCATTATCACATTTGATGCTTATTAAGGAATTGAACATTACTGTTTTGTTGTGTCACCACAAAGACGGTATTTTTCTCTTCACATATATGGAAGTGCTAGGTTGGACTTAACTTGGATAATTTTGATTCGGATGTGTCACCACTTGATCAAAATAATCTAAGAGGCAAAATAAAAGGAGTTATATAGTGATATAATTGACAATAGTTGTCTACCTATTTATTTATATATCGTTTGTTGTGTCACCACAAGGCTATATACATTTGAAATGGGATCCTTAGTCTCACTAGCAAATCTTTAATTAGAATTGCCGAACTATATAATAAGGGTAATATAGTTTGATGAAAAAGTGAGAGATACAAATTTAAAATAAAGACCTAATTTATTTTGGTAATTAATTAAATGAATGTATGCTAAAATGTTGTCTATTTTCACATGCAGAATTTAAAAATGTCAAACTCACTATCACTGCGTAGCATACTTGATGCTAACAAACTGACCGGACCGAATTACACGGACTGGTTAAGGAATCTGAGAATTGTTCTCACTGCTGAAAAGATTTCTTATGTCCTAAATTCTCCAGTCCCTGCAAGTGTTGCAGAAACAGCCTCTGAGGAAGAGATTGTTACTTTCAGAAAGTGGCAGGATGATGCAATCCTGGCTCAATGCATCATGCTCGCATCCATGAGTAACGAGCTTCAGCGTCAGCATGAAACTATGGATGCTCTTACTATATTGCTGCACCTCAAAGAGTTGTATGGTGAGCAAAGTAGGACTGCTAGATATCAGATATCTAAGGAGCTCTTTCGATCTCGTATGACCGAGGGCACTACTGTTGAGACTCATGTCCTTAAGATGATCAATCTGATTGAACAACTTGGACAGCTTGGGTTCGTGATGGATGGGGAGTTAAGTCAAGATTTGATCTTGTAGTCACTCCCGGACACCTTCTCACAATTTGTTGTGAATTTTCACATGAATAAGTTGGACGTCAGCTTGCC
Organism: Aralia elata; assembly: GCA_034770075.1. NCBI lineage: Eukaryota > Viridiplantae > Streptophyta > Magnoliopsida > Apiales > Araliaceae > Aralia > Aralia elata. The sequence continues at coordinate 52,698,009 of CM068387.1, read as the reverse complement.
TGAGTTACTTAACATGCTGAAAACTGCTGAAGGTCACTTCTCATCCAACAAGAACCAAGTCTTACTAGTGGATGATTCTTTCAAGAAAAGGAAGAGGCCCAAGGTATCTTCTGAAAAGAAGAAAAACAAGAAGGCTAAGGGCAAGGCGAAGAGAAAGGATAAAAAGAAACCTGATCCAGATAGCAAAGGAATTTGCTACCATTGCAATAAGCCGGGACACTGGAAGAGGAACTGCAAGGAGTATCTTGCCAACCAAAAGAAGCTTGGAGAAGCTTTGACTTTCGATCTAGGTTTGTTCATGATTGAAATTAATTTTTCTGAAAGTCAAAATTCTACTTGGGTATTAGATACCGGCTGTAGTTCTCACATATGTAATAATGTGCAGGGACTAAGCAAAAGTAGAAAGATGAACAAGGATGAAGTCGTCCTACGAGTGGGAAATGAAGCAAAGGTTGCTGCATTAGCTGTAGGAACTTATTGTTTAGCACTGCCTTCGGGCAAGTTCATTAGTTTAAATAATTGTTATTATGTTCCAACACTCATTAGAAACATTATTTCAATTTTTGTATTGGATATGGATGGTTTAGATATTATAATAAAGAACAACAGTTGTTCTATTTATAATAAAAATGTTTTATATGGTGTTGGAAATCTACTGAATGGACTTTACATACTTGAGTTGCATGAAAATATACTTTAAATTGAACAAACTAAGAAAAGAAAAAGAGATGATGCTAATTATACCTTTATGTGGCACTGTAGACTCGGTCATATCAATGAAACAAGATTAATCGAGTTGCATAAAGATGGACTTTTAGAGCTATTTGATTACGAATCATATCCAACTTGTGAATCTTGTCTTATGGGTAAGATGACTAAATCTCCTTTTAGTGGAAAAAGGAGAAAGAGTTACAGAGTTGTTAGCGTTGGTACACACAGACGTATGTGGACCTATGACAACGAATTCACGAGGAGGGTATTCTTATTTTATTACTTTCACTGATGATCATTCTAGATTTGGATATGTGTATTTAATGAAATACAAATCTGAATCGTTTGAAAAGTTCAAAGAATTCAGAAGTGAAGTAGAGAAGCAAACTGGTAAGAGTATTAAGATTCTTCGATCGGATCGAGGAGGGGAATACTTGACCAATGAGTTTCTCAATTGTCTCAAAGAAAATGGTATAATCTCACAATGGACTCCACTAGGGACGCCACCAATGAATGGTGTATCTGAAAGGAGAAATCGAACATTGTTGGACATGGTTCGTTCCATGATGAGTTTTACCGACCTTCCAGTATCCTTCTGGGGTTATGTCCTAGAATTGGCTGCATACCTACTTAATAAGGTACCTACCAAATCCGTCCCAAAGACCCCATATGAGATATGGACAGGGAGGAAACCAAATCTTAAGCATGTTAAGACTTGGGGTTGTCTAACTTATGTCAAAAGGTTTGAACATGATAAGCTGAAGACTAGATCCGACAAATGTAGATTTGTGAGATACCCTAAAGAAACATCAGGGTATTATTTCTATCATTCTACTGATCAAAAGGTGTTTGTTGCGAAACACGCTGCCTTCTTGGAAAAGGAGTTTATCCTTTAAGGGGTCAGTGGGAGTAAGATATATCTTGAAGAAGTTCAAGAACCACAAAATACTACGGATCAAAGTCAGGTACCTGACCAAGTAGAAGAACCTACTGTACCACTACCTATTCGTAAATTTGGAAGAGTACCGAAGATACTTGATAGGTATGGATTCATCATAGAGGATGATGATGAGGTACGCATCATAGATCATAATGATCCATTGACTTACGAAGAGGCTATGAGTAGTGAAGACTCAGAGAAATGGCTAGAAGCCATGAAATCCGAGATGGACTCCATGTATGAAAACCAAGTATGGACTTTGGTTTCACCACCTGAGGGCATTAAGCCTATTGGGTGTAAATGGGTCTTTAAGAGAAAGACTGGAGCAGATGGTAAGGTAGAGACCTATAAGGCCCGACTGGTTGCAAAAGGTTTCAAACAAAGACAAGGAGTTGACTATGATGAAACCTTCTCACCAGTAGCTATGCTCAAGTCCATTCGGATTTTGCTTGCAATTGCAGCTTATTATGACTACGAGATCTGGCAAATGGACGTGAAAACTATAATATTCCGAACCCTAATAAGATTTGTATATGTAAATTATGTGTTTATTAAATGAAATTTCTTATTCCAACTCTGTGTTATGTGATGATATATTCTGATGAACGGCTGTTCAGGTAATCTTTGAAAACTTAATAAGATTCGAAAACATTATCGTATACGTTTAGAATTAGAACGTATAACGTAAAACTAGATATCGAAAAGTTTAAAACCTTAAACCTTAATGAGATTTGAAGTTTGTAACATATGTGCTTAATAAAGATTGAAATGATATTTCGAAGCAGGTGTTTTGTGATTATATCATGCAAACGATAAATTTGGTCAAATAAAATTTTTTTGGTCAAGCTGCTTAGTCGTGCTTACATTGACAAAATGATTTGTCGTGCTTTCCACGATTTCACCAAAAAGCATCCTGACAAATTATTTTTAGTAAGCTGCTGTGTCGTGCTTAAACTGATATAGTGCTTTGTCGTGCTTACGCTTTGTCGTGCTTACGCTGACAAGCTGCTTTGTCGTGCTTACGCCTGGCACACTCCAGCTTACGCCTGGCATACGCTAGGTACTAAAGTGTAATTAACCCACATACCAAAGTGTAATAAGCCGAGCCCCTAACATGCAATTAGTGAAACTTGGTTTTTCTATAAATAGCAAGCTCAGTTCATTCATTCCTTACTATTTTTCAAGAGTAAAAAGACTCTATATTTATATTCTGAGAGATATTGTGAGATAAAAATTACTTTCTAAGCTTCGAAACACTGCGCGATTGAAAGTAAAGCTAGCAACTACAAGAGGTATTACTCTAGTGGTTATTATTTTCATTTTTCTTTATATATATTTAGTAAAAATATACTTTTATAAGCAGTTATAATTCCCAAATTATTTTAAGTGTATAGTACAAAAGTCCTATTTACAAGAAGTTATAATGCCCAAATTATTTTAAGTATATAGTACAAAAGTCCTATTTACAAGCAGTTATAACGTCCGATTTATTTCTCTTATATATTAGAAAATATATTTGTATAAGCAGTTACTATGTCCGAATTTCTTCAACTATCTAGTAAACATATTCAATTTATAAACAGTTATAATGCTGAAATTTTCTCAAATCTAATAGCCGAATATTCATTTTATAAGCAATTATAATGCTGAAATTTTCTCAAATCTAATAGCCGGATATTCATTTTATAAACAGTTATAATGCTCAATTGATTTTAAATATAATTGAAAAATATTCATTCTGTAAGTAGTTATAATGCTAAAATTATTTTATATATTGTAAAAGAAGTCTTATTTATATGCGGTTATGATACCCAAAATAAAACTTAAAAGATTTAATCGTTAAACGCTTATTTGTCTACATAAACTTATAATCGTGTAGGATTTACGACGAACGTTTAGACCGCTATATTAACTGTAAAAGATATACGAGGCAAGTCTTCTAACCTTTTTACATTTAAGCAAGTCTATTACATCTTGCTATCAATTATTGTGAAGTTATTGCTTCTTGTTCATCATAACTTAAGAAATGAATCATTATTCATATATTGTTTATTCGAGCGTAAATTGTTGTGTCAAACCAAATTGTTTTGGTACGACATCTTATACTGAGAAATGGAACACCTTGATGTAAGGTGAACTGAAACACCTTGATATAAGGTGCCGGTAAATGTTGATTATATATCGACATAAAATTCTAGGATGATATGCATACTCCTAGGATATTGGTTAGGCTGACCCCCTACCAGATATCCGAAATCAAACGGTTCTAAGTCATTGAAGACTGATAGAACTAATTGAAATATATGGTTCATGTACAGAACCCTCAGTTATACATCAGACATCTTTCAAATCAAACACATTGTGTTTACATTTTCAAATGAACTTGCTGAGCATTTGTAGCTCATTCTTGCATATATCTTCTTTTGCAGTTTTAAATGATAATCCCGGCACTTCTAGGACAGACAAAGGAAAATGACATGTTTACTAGTTTTGAATAATTCAAGTCTTTTATAAGGCTTTGTTGTAATAACTTAGTACTGAGAACGATGTAACCGAACTTAATGATATGTAATATATTATCATCATTTATTACATCGAATGCGTTATACTCTGATCTTTACTTTCTTTAGCATAGTTGTACTAAGAAAATACAATATCTTTATGAACTATACATCTGAATGAGGGTATTTAAATGATACTGGGAGTTCTGTAAGCGCTGAGGTTACACTTAATGAGCGCTGGTAAGGTGACACCTTTACCGGAATGCGCCCCTCAGTTTCAAGAACAATCTTATCATTAATACTGTGAATGTCAGATAGATAGGGAATATCGATATGAAAGAAGTATTCATGAGATATGAATCTATACATTCAAGTGAGGGTATCCAAATACAGATAACGTTCTGGCAGGAATTATCATCTGTTATGGGATACTGTGAATCTTGGATAGATAGAAGTCATATTTTATTGAATATTTATAGATGTATAGTTTCACGTGAGCACCGGATCTGCTACAGGGAAGTGTAGAGAATTTGGGGGCGTCACAGGTTGGTATCAGAGCTGTAGATTATAGCTCTAAGGTAGTTAGAAAATACCTTAGGATATAGTCTTTGAGTCCGTAAAATACTTAATTATACATAAAATAATCTTAAAAGCTTTATATTATGTGTAAATTTGTTTCGCTATAATACTAAACAACTAGAATTCTTTTTTAGGATTTCATAGACAAATTAGAATGACCTCCCAGTTATAGATCATCCCATGGTAGGGTGGCTGATAGAGAGTGAGTCAGATAGTGAGCCAGAAGAGGTTCCAGATTATGAGCTGGCCACTCCCGAGTCAGACCTGGAGGAGGAAGAACTTCTGCACGACTAGGAGATATTAGATGCTGAGGAGGCTGAACATCCCATAGATGGACAGCTAGTAGATCCTGATCCTAATGAGGAGATTGGAGCGAGTCAGATGATGCGTGTCGATAGACACGAGGAGATAGTGACGGGGTTAGTCCAGCAGTCATCCACAGATCTAGAGGCTGCTAATTTTCGAGCATATGTAGCTGAAGGGTTATTGGAGAGTGAGAAGGATAACACTCGCCGTCTTAGGACACTTCTCCAGAGTGTTCAGAAAGAAAGGCAAGAGGCCCAAATGTATTTATACCGAGCGGACAAGGGATGCCATGATACGTTCGGCAACTTAGAGCATCGGGTGCTTAGGTACCCAGTGGAGGAAAACAGGGTCGATTATATGATAGACCGGTCAGTGGTCTGTCATATGATTCAGGATGCCTATAAGGAGGCACGTGATCGTTCAGTCTAGTTTAGTGCTTAAGTTTATTTGTTGTAGTTTGTATTATAAGGATTTTGGGTTGTAAAATAGGGACTCTTCTGTACTAACTAGTGGTAGTATAAACCATTAGTCGAATATGTAACCGTTCTGCATGTGATATACAAGTTGTGTTTGTATAATCAAATTGTTAGTTCTATGTGTAGTATATACTTGTATTTATACTTGTCTTTTCTTTATTTTAGAATCATGGCATTAGGACGAAGAACCCAGACCAGAAATGAGACCAATGAAACAAACCCCACTCAACAACTAGTAGACCTACTATTAAGAGCTTTACAAGGTCATCCACCACACCAACCCAACCCAAATAATCCACATAGGTCAGCATTTAAAGACTTTAAAACCGTTGGACCACTTGAGTTCAAGGGAACTGCGGATCCAGTTGAAGCCCAAACTTGGGTAACTGAAATGGAATAGTTTTTCACTGTAACCAACGTAAGTGAGGAACAAAAGACAAAATTTCAACCTTTTTCCTAAAAGGTGAGGCAAACTTTTGGTGGGAAACCACAAAAACCAGGGCCGGTGAAGGAGTAGTTCCTTGGGTAAGATTCAAAGAATTATTCTTTGAAAATTACTTTCCACAAACTATGCAAGACCGAATGGAGGTAAAATTTTCAGAACTAAAATAAGGGGAAATGACTGTATCTCAGTATACAGCCAAGTTTAATGAATTGTCTCGTTTTGCCCCACATCAAGTAAACTCTGAGACGAGAAAAACTAGGAGAATTGAGGAAGGGTTGAAACCTCAGATAAGGAGTAGAATATCAATCTTCCAGTTGAAGACATTTTCAGAGATTCTTGAGAAAGCTGTCATAGCTGAGATCGAGAATGAAAATCTTCTCAAATTCCATAAGGAGAAGAGGAGTCAGAATGAAGGGGGAAAATTCAAAGGAGAAGTCAGTACAGGGGGTAATAATAACAACAAGAGGAAGTGGGATACCACTTTTTCTACTAACTTTGGGGAGAAGGGGAATAATTATAACAATAACAACAACCCTACCAACAGAAACCATAATAACAAGATGGAACGTTGTGTCACATGTGGAAAGAACCATCTGGGAGTATGTCGTAGGAAGCTGGTTACCTGTTACAGCTGTGGTCAGGAGGGACATTATTCCAATGATTGTCCCAAGAAGAGTACTAATCAGGGCAATCAAAATTATAAGTGTTATAATTATGGCGCAATAGGTCACATATCTAGAAATTGTCCAAAGAATAAGAACCAAACCAGGGGAGGAAATCAAACCACAAACAACACCCTCAAACTAACAGTAGCAGAAGCTGTAGGCCAGAGTCGTCTAACCGCCAGAACATTTAATATGATGATGAGGGATGCTGTTGCTTCACAGGACGTGGTAACAGGTATCATCCCTATTGACACTTTAAATGCATATGTGTTATTTGACTCTGGTGCTACTTGTTCATTTGTGTCTAATAGCTTTGCTACTAACTTGAATATGCCATGTGAAGACTTAGACATACCTTTTAATGTAGAGATTGTAAATCAAGAGATAATTCCCGTTAAAACTGTATATAAAGATTGTAATGTAGAGATTAAGGGACACAAGTTTCTTGTGGACCTCTTTCCTATACAGCTAGGGGAATTCAATAAACTCTTAGGCATGGATTGGTTGGTTAATCATAATGCAATGATTGACTGCCATCAAAAACGTGTAAACCTGTTGACTAAGTCGAAGTCAAAGGTAGTGTTCAATGGTAGTTGTTCACCTAAACGATCTCGATGTCTGACAGTAATGCAAGCAGAAAGATTGCTTAGGAAAGGTTGCACAGGTTATTTGGCATATATAGTAGATACTTGAAAGGAAGGAGCAAAGCTAGATCAAATACCTATAGTTAGAGAATTTTCGGATGTGTTTCCAGATGATTTACCAAGTCTACCTCTGGATAGGGAGATCGAGTTTGTTATCGATCTTGAACCTGGTACGATGCCAGTTTTGAAGGCACCGTATAGGATGGCACCAGTAGAGTTGAAGGAGTTACTTGTACAGTTACAGGAACTCTTAGATAAGAAATACATACAACCTAGTATTTCACCTTGGGGAGCACCGGTGTTGTTTGTCAAGAAGAAGGATGGAACTTTAAGGTTATGCATTGACTATAGAGAATTAAATAAGTTGACCATAAAGAACAAATATCCATTACCATGAATTGATGATTTGTTTGACCAGTTGAAAGGGGCCGAACACTTTTCGAAGATCGACCTACGATCAAGTTATCATCAGTTAAAGGTAAGAAAAGAAGATGTGCCGAAGACAACGTTTAGGACACGCTACGGACATTATGAGTTTCTTGTGATGTCTTTTGGATTAATAAATGCGTCAGCAGCATTCATGGACTTGATGAACCGAGTGTTTAAACCATGCTTAGACAAATTTGTCGTAGTGTTCATCGATGATATTTTAGTATACTCGAGAACAAAGGAGGAGCATGCTGAACACTTAAGGAGCATATTGGAGATATTACGCAAGGAACAACTTTATGCAAAGTTTTCCAAGTGTGAGTTCTGTTTGGAACGAGTCCAGTTCTTGGGTCGTATAATTGACAATAATGGAATAGCGGTGGATCCAGCAAAGATAGAGGCGGTTGTGAATTGGGAACAACCAACAACTCCAATAGAAGTACGAAGTTTTCTCGGTTTAGCAAGGTACTATAGGCGTTTTATACAAGATTTTTCAAAAATAGCAACCTCGCTAACCAATTTAACTCGAAAGATGGTAAAGTACGTCTGGACAGATAAATGTGAAGAAAGCTTCCGAGAGTTGAAGAAATAATTGAGCATAGCACCAGTGTTATCTTTACCAGATGATACAGGAGGTCTTGTCGTTTATAGTGATGCATCACACAAGGGATTGGGTTGTGTGTTTATGCAACATGGGAAGGTGATTGCGTATGCCTCACGACAACTCAAAGATTATGAGAAGAGGTATCCTACGTATGATCTTGAGTTAGCTGTGGTAGTATTTGCCTTGAAAATATGACGGCAGGTTTGAAAATCGCGTGGGGTACGAATGAAAGTGACAGATCTGGGAAGCGGCTGGCCGCCTATATGCCCGATCTTGGCCGCAGATCCATCTACGGTTGGGCCCAGTGCTCCCCCTTGGTCCATTGCAAGCTTAATCGATTCTAAAGCCCATTTGACTCATAATGTGATAATAAAAGATGAGATTTTGATGAAGTAGGTGTCAAACACGACTTCTCAATTCGACCGAGCGACCGGATACGAGACCCGACACTCACAAGACGATCGACCGACGACGATAACCGGCGATTACGAGATGGGTGACCGGCGACGAAACCCGACCCCGACAAGATGATCGACCGGCGACGATAACCGGCGATTATGAGATGGGTGACCAGATACGAGACCTGGCCCCGACGAGACGACCGACCGGCGACGATAACCGGCGATTACGAGATGGGTGACCGGCGACGAAACCCGGCCCCGACAAGACGATCGACCGGCGACGATAACCGGCGATTACGAGATGGGTGACCGGCGACGAAACCCGGCCCCGACAAGACGATCGACCGACGACGATAACCGACGATTATGAGATGGGTGACCAGATACGAGACCTGGCCCCGACGAGACGATCGACCGGCGACGATAACCGGCGATTACGAGATGGGTGACCGGCGACGAAACCCGGCCCCGACAAGACGATCGACCGGCGACGATAACCGGCGATTACGAGATGGGTGACCGACGACGAAACCCGGCCCCGACAAGACGATCGACCGGCGACGATAACCGGCGATTACGAGATGGGTGACCGACAACGAAACCCGGCCCTGACAAGACGATCGACCGGCGACGATAACCGGCGATTACGAGATGGGTGACCGGCGACGAAACCCGGCCCCGACAAGACGATCGACCGGCGACGATAACCGGCGATTACGAGATGGGTGACCGGCGACGATACCCGGCCCCGACAAGACGATCGACCGGCGACGATAACCGGTGATTACGAGATGGGTGACCGGCGACGAAACCCGGCCCCGACAAGATGATCGACCGACGACGATAACCGGCGATTACGAGATGGGTGACCGGCGACGAAACCAGGCCCCGACAAGACGATCGACCGGCGACGATAACCGGTGATTACGAGATGGGTGACCGGCGACGAAACCCGGCCCCGACAAGACGATCGATCGGCGACGAAACCCGGCGATTACGAGATGGGTGACCGGATACGAGACCCGACCCCGACGAGACGATCATCCGCATTGAACCTTTTACGAATATTTTGCATGCCTTACATCTTACGTTGCATCATGAGTTATATGTGTTGCATCACGTATGTATTGTCGGTCTTGTGCACTGTCATTCATGCATCGGGTGTTTATTTCTTTATCCTGTTCATTTCATTCAATATTTCATAAACATGATAAAGTGGGGCAGCTGTAGACACCCAAATTTTGCACTTCGGATACTAACCCTGACAGGAGGGCAATTTCGGTAAATGAACCGGCCCTCGGGAACGAAGGATGGACAAGTACGAACACTCGACGCCACCGCGCCGATTTACAACCAAAACCGACGTAACAGCAGGGATTGTCCGAATTGGGCATTCCCGGAGGATGTGGCACGCCTTCCAATAATTCCCAGACTGCAAAGTACATGCCTGTCGGCGAAAATCGACGTCACGATACGAGAATCGAGGCGTAGCACGAAAATCAAGAAAGTCAAGCCAGCCAGCCGCGGATTGATCTGCGGCCAATGAGTGCGCCTTTTGAAAACACGGAACTCGAAACACGGAAACCGAAAATCAGCTGAGTGGAGGGTTGGCCGCCAGCCAGCCGCAGATCCATCTGCGGCTGGCTTTGGCCAGCCTATTTCAGCTCATTTCCTCCTCAGCATACAGAAGGTTAGCAGCAAGCGGAGAAGGAGAAGAAACAGCATAGCAGCAGCACGAAAATTGAGAGAAAAATAGCAAAATTTTGCAACAAAATAAGAAAGAAAGGAAGAAAAAAGAGAGGAATAATATTCTTTTGATTTGATTGTATCACATATACTTCTTCTTCTATTCAAAATACACAAGTTTACCTTCACTTTGATCTCATTTGCAAGGTGAAAATCTCCTTATTCTTGCAATTTCTATCATATCCTTTGGTTGAATTAAATGTAGTTTTCATGTAATTGATGATGGAACAATGAATTAGGGATTATTAGTAAGGGTTCCATCAGAACAAAATTCTTCCTAATAACCCGATGATATTTATTTATTGATTTTTTGTTTGTTTTATGGTGCTATATTGAGCGCGGTTCCTTTAGATCGCTATTTTAGGATGTCTTGGTATTGTTAGATTATCCGTGTTGGTTACTTCTTGTAATATCCGGTTGTGGGTGTGTGAAAATTTGGGCGTGAGCCTAGGAAAGCGACCCCGTGGTCCAAATCCGATGATGGACCTCTTTTGATGTAGATAGTAGGACGGATGTAGTTTTCATTGTACATATGTAATCATCGGGCCTTAAAACGACACCAAGGCGAGAATCATGTTTAAGGCCCCGTCATAGTGAAAGTATGCGATTGTTGGCGTTCGGGTTTATTTTGATGGCTTACATGTCCATGAATAACCCCAACGCGTTTTAATGCTTGATTTGATTTATGACACGAAATTGATTTCAAAGCTAAACGATAAGATTTCCATAAAATCAATCAAATTAGGTTATTAGAACCACGAGGCTAAAAGTGGGGAGTGCTAATGAATGTCGATTCCTCTTTAACGAAAAGCTAAAGAAAGTCATTTTTCTAAGAACATCACTAGAATGGTTTTATACAAAATAAATAACGTTTTATTAAATCTTTGTGCATAGGGTTAAAGAGATCCTAGAAGTTGCCCACCGTGTTATTTACGAAAGCAACGTATAGATCTCGATTCCTATTTTGACGAAGGTTTAGAAAACTATTGTTTTGCCAAAACGACACCTAATGAAAATCTTATAAGTTTTGACAATTAAAATCAAACCCTTCTCATAAAGCTTTCTCGTATAAATCGAAGGACATTCTGAAGCATTCCCAAAAGAAAAACACGACTTTTCCAAAAATCCAAATGGTTTCTTCATGCAAACTCACCACCACATTCACAAAGGCACACACACACACACGCACACATACACATTTCATGAATTAAAGGATAGGAAAGTATCAAGATTGCGGTAACCATGTTTCACGGAAGTCGGGGGGTGCCTAACACCTTCCCCCCGCTTAAGCAAGCCCCCGAACTCTATGACTCTTGGTTTGCAGACCAATTAATTCGGAGTCACATATGAGCCAGCGATTTATAAAAAACAAAAACTCGGATGAGTTGGTACATCAATTTCAAATATACCAACTGGCGACTCTGGTTAATTGGCTCATCATAAAAAACGATATTTCAAAACCCCGTCGACATTAATGCCGACCTTTTCCAAAAATCATCTAATAAAAGGCTAAAATCGGAAAAGACAAAACCCGGCGTCGACATTGCTAACCCTAGTTTGGGAGAAAGAGAAGGAGGCTTGAAGCAATTGCAAGAGCACAAAGGATTCATCACAAGAGCTGAAGGAGAGACTCAAGGATTGGAATTACAGATTCTATTCTCTTCCCTAATCTCTTATTTTGTATTCTTGAATGCTTTATCAATTGTGGATTATGGATTTTAATTCAATCATGAACTAATTTCTTTTTAAGATTACAATGGAACTTATTGCGTAGGTTTTATTGATATGCTTCCTTGTTAATTATTGTTGATTATTATCGGATTGTCTATTATGATTTGTGATTAATTGCTTAATTGTTTGATCAACAATTACCGTGGTAATCTATATGGACTCGAGAGATGGATTATAGATTTAGACCTAATCATAGTAGCATGTGATTGTGTATTCTGCTGTCGATGGAATTCATGATTTGTGTTTAGGATAGAGATATACCTATACGCCGCATGTAATCTGAAATAGAACCTGATCTTTAAATCCTTTTTAATTGTAATTCACATAGAGATATAGTGAATTAGTTAACTAGGGTGTTCATCTTAATTCTATCTTTTGTGGATTTAAGTTGATTCGTTTATGATACATCGAGAGATGATTATAAATATTGATGAGTTCTTGATTAACAATCCGGAATAATTAATATAACTTAACAGGAAGTGTATTAATTCAAGTGAAACATTAAGAGAAATTGTAATCTTAAGCCTTTTATCTGAATTCGATTCTTGGTAGTTAGTAATTAGTTAGTTTAGTATTTTATTATCTAAAATTCACAGTCTTAATCAATTGTTTAAATAAAGTTAATTTGATTATGAGTTAGTATTTGGTAATTATTATTAAATAATTCTCTGTGAGTTCGACACTCTCTTATCACTTTATTACTTGTTGACCGTGTACACTTGCACGTATTTATTGATTGCTAAATCGACAAACAAGTTTTTGGCGTCGTTGCCGGGGAATTAGTTTAATAATTTTTTCCATCATTAGCTTCAATCAAATTAGTCTTAATTTAATCATTTTGCTTTTATTTTAATTCTCTTCCTATATTTCTCTCTTTTTAGGTACACCATGGCCAACTTTGACTGTCAATGGCCTTATACGAGAATGACTCGGCCAAAAGTGACAGGGATTTATGAACTCGATGATTTATCAGCGCAGTTAGAGACACTTTCGAGGAAGTTTGATGCTTTAACAACACAATCTATTCAAAGTATAACGATGATTTGTGATTATTGTGCTGGAAACCATCTGAGTCACCAATGTACTATCAGTTTTGAGTCGGTACAGTGTGGCGGTGACTACCCCAACAATTATGCATATCCTAATAATTATCATCATAGTTGGGGGTATCATCCGGATTTTTCATGGAACCATAATAATCAAGGCCAAATCTTTGCTCCAAGCCAATCATGCACTGCAGAATTTCAGGATCCAGCCCCTCCACATGAAGAACGGAACTTAAGTTTAGAGGAGGTCTTGGCAAAGTTCATTATAGCTACGGACAAAAGAATGAGTGATCAGGATCGGCTGTTAAACCAAGTGGAGTTAAATATAAAAAACCAAGCAGTGTCGATTCGAAATCTTGAGAATCAGATGGGACAACTTATCAGCGCCTTCAAGAATAGTTATCATTGTGCATGGCCCAATGACGTGGTTCTCGAGACTGATGGATTACCCACGCCAAAGCTACAACCGGACGTGCTAATTGATGATAATTCTGATATGGAGGAGAATAGTGGGGATCAAGAAAATATAGCCGAAGCCGTGAGTTTCGACGCTGATGTACCGATTTTGTTAGTGCCCCATGTACCTTTTCCACCAAAGCTCAAAGATCCGGGTAGTTTTACAAAACCGTGTCCACTTGGTAGTCATGTCCTTGGTAAAGCCCTTAATGACATTAGAACTAGGACTACATTACAATCATGGTGGGATGAGAGAGAGGAGATAGAAGACGAGCCCGTGGTGTTTGACAAGATTCAATGTCCCAATCTAATCACGAACACAACGGAGGAAGCACCTAGCTATTTGACAGTCGTAATTAGGAACCTATCTACAAAACGCAAACTAGGTGACTTTGAAACAATGGCCCCTACTGCAGCAAAACCTTCAAAAGTTACATTGCTACTAATGGATGGAGGGTTCCTCAATTTTTGAAGGGGAATTGGATAGTAGAACAGGACGAAGTCGGGCTGACGACTATAAACCAAGCTCTTCTTGGGAGGCAACCCAAGTTTAATTTTTATTTTTAGTTTTTATTTATTTTATTAGGTTTCATAGTAGTTAATAAATTTTCTTCTAATGTGTTTACAGGTTATTCGAGTCCAATTCAAGTGCAATGCCTTATTCATTTCGATGTGCCTAGCCTATTCTTCAGACTTAGCAGACAAGGAGGAAGATTGCTATATTTTCAGGGAAGTCCTTTGCTTTAATTTTTCGTATTTTAGCCATTGAGGATAATGTCTGGTTTAAGTTTGGGGGTGTGGTCTTGTTTTGTGTTATTTATTTTAGTTTATTAAGGTTGCATGTTAGTTAGTATGTTTTTTAAGATAGGTGAGCAATGGTTTGATTTGAATTTGCTTAAGGCCAATGATAAGAAAAAATTGTTATTAATTTTTTTTAATTTTTTTTAGCTCTTGTAAAAATTGAAAAGCATACTTAGTTTATATTTTGACTTATAAGTTGGGTTTACACTATTTTTGATCTTTTTGAACTTCAAAGTATATATCCATCTGTTTAGCTAGTTGTGTCTTAAGGAAAAAAAAATTTAGTTTGAATACTTGTGAAAGATATCATTGAAACTTTAAAAACTTATTTGAGCATCATTCAAAGCGAAATTTAGGCATTAACATAAGTTTGGGAGAAATCTTTGGTTATTGAAAATTTTGAAAATTGTGAAACATTCCTTAGTTAAAATGATGAATCATGTGGTGGGTTGAGATGGAGCGTAAAACGTACTCACCCATAAACACAGGCACGAGAAGGAGCGTAAAACGCACTCGTGCGAGAGAAAACGGGATGGAGCGTAAAACGCACTCGTTCAATGAGAAGTGAGATGGAGCGTAAAACACACTCACTAAAAAAGAAAGAAAAAAATGAAAGAAAAATTGTGTTTTGAATTACTTGGGAAGGGTTCAAGTGTGCTTAAATGTATGAAATATCCTTTTGATCCTCTAAATTTTGTGTTTTGCCTTTATTAGCGGAGATTGATGTGAAAGTAGGTTTTTAGAGTTGATTTCAAAATCTTTTATGAGTATTTGATTATATGATCTAGTGTGAGTTATGGCTAGTTAAACATTTGGATGCACACACACGCACTTAAAGAATCATGAGTAGTTGTGGAACTAATGATTAGGTTAAAATTTTAGACTTTGCATGTTTTCGGAATAAATTTTTCTTGAGTTATCATTAAAGGAAATCTTTGAGGCTATTATGCAAATTTGTATTGATTCATTGCTCGAGTCATGTGAGTTGTTATTTAGAATTAGTTGTTATAGTTGTTGTTCTTAGTGTTTGCTTGAGGACAAGCAAAGATTTAAGTTTGGGGGTATTTGATGAGTGGGTTTTACATCTATGAATTGAGTACGTTTGGCTTGATAATTTGTGAGTTCTTAAGTATTTTAAGTTAGTATTAGGTATTTATAGTGTTTTAATGTTATTTTGTAGGAAAAAAATAAGGAAATGCAATTCGAACATCTTTTGGAGTACAATAAGCAAGCAAACGCAAGAAGGGAAGATTTCAGGGCTTTTAACACTAGGTTGGATGTATGTTCTTGGTTTGGAACTTGAATTTTATTGTAGAGCTACTCCTTAGCTTTCCTAAACATCTTGAATTGTCACAATCGGAGTTCGGATGAGAAAGTAATGATCGTTTTACCAACAGACGTTGATCTTCAAAGTTTGGAGTTGCCATTTGCATAGCACTCACTTCAAGCCCAATTTCGACTTTGATCTAATCTGAATCTCGCAATTCTCAAAGAAGTAAAGTTGTAGATCCCGTCGAGAGCTTCGATTTGATAGGTGGTAGGCCCCGTAACTCTTCCTAGATCAAAAGTTATGACCATTTTACCAACAGATGTCCGAGCAGAATTTGGTCGGGCGCGGCTGCGCCGGTTCCAAGTGTACTTTGGGCGCGGCCGCGCTGGTCTGCAGAGTGGAAAACATGATTTCTAGCACTTGGGCGCGGCCGCGATGCTTTCTAGGCCAAATATGGGCGCGGCCGCGCTGGGTCGGGTTTTTAAAAAGCTTATTTTTGACCTAAATTGAATGGAACGAGGATTGTAACTTCTAATTGGTTTAGGACTTTAACTAGAACCTATAAATACATGATATAAAGCATAGAATAGGAGAGATCTTGTTACTTTTTGCTAACCCTAGTTTGGGAGAAAGAGAAGGAGGCTTGAAGCAATTGCAAGAGCACAAAGGATTCATCACAAGAGCTGAAGGAGAGACTCAAGGATTGCAATTACATATTCTATTCTCTTCCCTAATCTCTTATTTTGTATTCTTGAATGCTTTATCAATTTTGGATTATGGATTTTAATTCAATCATGAACTAATTTCTTTTTAAGATTACAATGGAACTTATTGCGTAGGTTTTATTGATATGCTTCCTTGTTAATTATTGTTGATTATTATCGGATTGTCTATTATGATTTGTGATTAATTGCTTAATTATTTGATCAACAATTACCGTGGTAATCTATATGAACTCGAGAGATGGATTATAGATTTAGACCTAATCATAGTAGCATGTGATTGTGTATTCTGCTGTCGATGGAATTCATGATTTGTGTTTAGGATAGAGATATACCTATACGCCGCATGTAATCTGAAATAGAACCTGATTTTTAAATCCTTTTTAATTGTAATTCACATAGAGATATAGTGAATTAGTTAACTAGGGTGTTCATCTTAATTCTATCTTTTGTGGATTTAAGTTTATTCGTTTATGATACATCGAGAGATGATTATAAATATTGATGAGTTCTTGATTAACAATCCGGAATAATTAATATAACTTTACAGGAAGTGTATTAATTCAAGTGAAACATTAAGGGAAATTGTAATCTTAAGCCTTTTATCTGAATTCGATTCTTGGTAGTTAGTAATTAGTTAGTTTAGTATTTTATTATCTAAAATTCACAGTCTTAATCAATTGTTTAAATAAAGTTAATTTGATTATGAGTTAGTATTTGGTAATTATTATTAAATAATTCTCTGTGGGTTCGACACTCTCTTATCACTTTATTACTTGTTGACCGTGTACACTTGCACGTATTTATTGATTGCTAAATCGACAAACAACGGTCAAGAAGCTCATGGGATGACTGTGCTTCAGAAATATCTAAAGATAAACTGGCACAAGTGGGTCCACGAGTGGAAGAAGAAAGCCCAGAGCAGGATGATAGATGGACAGACGCTTAGAGATGTCCGACCAGATTTTCTTGATACCGCGGTTTGGGAGCAGATGTGCAGTATCTGGGAGGGAGCTGATTTCCAGAAGAAGTTGGCACAGCGTACAACAGCCCGCCAGCAGAGTCGCCTGCCCCATTGCACAGGCTCTCAGTCGTAAGACCTTTTTCGGGAGAGGCTCAAGGATACTTTGCAGCGCCCACCTACCCGCTTAGAGTTTTGGTGGCACGCCCATCAAAAGAAAGAAGATGGTGGTTATATCTCACCTGAGGCAGAGGGCATTGCTGTAAGTGATGTTATCCTTTTAATTTAAGTGATATTTTTATTCATGAAATTCGTATTATAATTCTATAAACAATTATGTTTTTCATATTGTTATATATTCTTTTTCAGCGACGGTTTGAGACACTCGCAGCGGAGCGGAGCAGCCAGAGGACGGATGGCGTCATAGATGCCGAGACCCGCGAGGCTGAGGAGTTGGAGGACAGGTTGCAGGCTACAGGGGGACCGAAGAAGGGTAGAGTTGTGGGCATTCCAAGGGTCCCGGCCTACACATTAGTGCCTGCTGCGCGAGCTAGGCATCGCCCTCCCATCAGAGCAGGTGGTGCGAGTGGATCGGGTGCCGACCCTTCATTATCCGACAGCTTCTTCTGGCGGATCGTCGAGGGGTGCATGGAGAGCAATGCTATACAATCAGGCGCACCATCCCGCCAGCGTATCTACCAGCTTGCTCAGGAGGTCGTCCACGGCTCCATCGATCTGGATGCATCTGCCGATGAGATGATGGGTTTGGTCCGAGAGGAAGCCGTTCGTGTATGTGCAGTTGTCTTGGCCAACCTCTTTCCTTCACATATTTGAGAGGTAAATATAATTATTGATGTCTGTCTTTATTTAATTCACGGGTTTTCAAATTATATTGCTTATATAAACCCCCTTATACTTACGTTTGCCGAACTTGTATAAAATAAAGAAAAACTTAGAACAATAGTCGAAAGAGAGGCCAAAACCCGCCTCGGGCGTCAAACCAACACGAAACCGTAGACGTAGCACCTCATAGATATTTGGGACACGTCAGAACTTACGAAACTCGATTCTGAGATCCAGAGGCCGAGTTATCAGCTCGTTTACCGAAATTGTATAATATAAAGAAAAACTTAGAACAATAGTCGAAAAAGAGGCCAAAACCCGCCTCAGGCGTCAAACCAACACGAAACCATAGACGTAGCACCTCATGATATTTGGGACACGTCAGAACTTACGGAACTCGATTCCGAGATCCGGAGGCCGAGTTATCAGCTCATTTGCCGAAATTGTATAAAATAAAGAAAAACTTAGAACAATAGTCAAAAAAGAGGCCAAAACCCGCCTCGGGCGTCAAACCAACACGAAACCGTAGACGTAGCACCTCATAGATATTTGGGACATGTCAGAACTTACGAAACTCGATTCCGAGATCCGGAGGCTGAGTTATCAGCTCGTTTGCTGAAATTGTATAAAATAAAGAAAAACTTAGAACAATAGTCGAAAAAGAGGCCAAAACCCGCCTCGGGCGTCAAACCAACACGAAACCGTAGACGTAGCACCTCATAGATATTTGGGACACGTCAGATCTTACGGAACTCGATTACGAGATCCGGAGGCCGAGTTATCAGCTCGTCCGAACTTGTATAAAATAAAGAAAAACTTAGAACAATAGTCGAAAAAGAGGCCAAAACCCGCCTCGGGCGTCAAACCAACACGAACCCGTAGACGTAGCACCTCATAGATATTTGGGACACGTCAAAACTTACGGAACTCGATTCCGAGATCCGGAGGCCGAGTTATCAGCTCGTTTGCCGAACTTGTATAAAATAAAGAAAAACTTAGAACAATAGTCGAAAAAGAGGCCAAAACCCGCCTCGGGCGTCAAACCAACACGAACCCGTAGACGTAGCACCTCATAGATATTTGGGACACGAAAAAACTTACGGAACTCGATTCCGAGATCTGGAGGCCGAGTTATCAGCTCGTTTGCCGAAATTGTATAATATAAAGAAAAACTTAAAACAATAGTCAAAAAAGAGGCCAAAACCCGTCTCGGGCGTCAAACCAACACGAAATCGTAGACGTAGCACCTCATGATATTTGGGACATGTCAGAACTTACGAAACTCGATTACGAGATCCGGAGGCCGAGTTATCAGCTCGTTTGCCGAAATTGTATAAAATAAAGAAAATTTTTGAACAATAGTAAAAAAAGAGGCCAAAACCCGCCTCGGGCGTCAAACCAACACGAAACCGTAGACGTAGCACCTCATAGATATTTGGGACATGTCAGAACTTACGGAACTCGATTCCGAGATCCGGAGGCTGAGTTATCAGCTCGTTTGCCAAAATTGTATAAAATAAAGAAAAACTTAGAACAATAGTCGAAAAAGAGGCCAAAACCCGCCTCGGGCGTCAAACCAACACGAAACCGTAGACGTAGTACCTCATAGATATTTGGGACACGTCAGATCTTACGGAACTCGATTACGAGATCCGGAGGCCGAGTTATCAGCTCGTTTGCTGAACTTGTATAAAATAAAGAAAAACTTAGAACAATAGTCGAAAAAGAGGCCAAAACCCGCCTCGGGCGTCAAACCAACACGAACCCGTAGACGTAGCACCTCATAGATATTTGGGACACGTCGGAACTTACGGAACTCGATTCCGAGATTCGGAGGCCGAGTTATCAGCTCGTTTGCCGAAATTGTATAATATAAAGAAAAACTTAGAACAATAGTCAAAAAAGAGGCCAAAACCTATCTCGGGCGTCAAACCAACACGAAATCGTAGACGTAGCACCTTTGGGACAAATCAGAACTTACGGAACTCGATTCCGAGATCCGGAGGCCGAGTTATCAGCTCGTTTGCCGAAATTGTATAAAATAAAGAAAAACTTAGAACAATAGTCGAAAAAGAGGCCAAAACCCGCCTCGGGTGTCAAACCAACACGAAACCGTAGACGTAGCACCTCATAGATATTTGGGACATATCAGAACTTACGGAACTCGATTCCGAAATTCGGAGGCTGAGTTATCAGCTCGTTTCCCGAAATTATATAAAATAAAGAAAAACTTAGAACAATAGTCGAAAAAGAGGCCAAAACCCGCCTCGGGCGTCAAACCAACACGAAACCGTAGACGTAGCACCTCATAGATATTTGGGACATGTCAGAACTTACGGAACTCGATTCCGAGATCCGGAGGCTGAGTTATCAGCTCGTTTGCCGAAATTGTATAAAATAAAGAAAAACTTAGAACAATAGTCGAAAAAGAGGCCAAAACCCGCCTCGGGCGTCAAACCAACACGAAACCGTAGACGTAGTACCTCATAGATATTTGGGACACGTCAGATCTTACGGAACTCGATTACGAGATCCGGAGGCCGAGTTATCAGCTCGTTTGCTGAACTTGTATAAAATAAAGAAAAACTTAGAACAATAGTCGAAAAAGAGGCCAAAACCCGCCTCGGGCGTCAAACCAACACGAACCCGTAGACGTAGCACCTCATAGATATTTGGGACACGTCGGAACTTACGGAACTCGATTCCGAGATTCGGAGGCCGAGTTATCAGCTCGTTTGCCGAAATTGTATAATATAAAGAAAAACTTAGAACAATAGTCAAAAAAGAGGCCAAAACCTATCTCGGGCGTCAAACCAACACGAAATCGTAGACGTAGCACCTTTGGGACATATCAGAACTTACGGAACTCGATTCCGAGATCCGGAGGCCGAGTTATCAGCTCGTTTGCCGAAATTGTATAAAATAAAGAAAAACTTAGAACAATAGTCGAAAAAGAGGCCAAAACCCGCCTCGGGTGTCAAACCAACACGAAACCGTAGACGTAGCACCTCATAGATATTTGGGACATGTCAGAACTTACGGAACTCGATTCCGAAATCCGGAGGCTGAGTTATCAGCTCGTTTCCCGAAATTATATAAAATAAAGAAAAACTTAGAACAATAGTCGAAAAAGAGGCCAAAACCCGCCTCGGGCGTCAAACCAACACGAAACCGTAGACGTAGCACCTCATAGATATTTGGGACACTTTGAACTTACGGAACTCGATTACGAGATCCGGAGGCCGAGTTATCAGCTCGTTTGCCGAACTTGTATAAAATAAAGAAAAACTTAGAACAATAGTCGAGAAAGAGGCCAAAACCCGCCTCGGGCGTCAAACCAACACGAACCCGTAGACGTAGAACCTCATAGATATTTGGGACACGTCAAACTTACGGAACTCGATTCCGAGATCTGGAGGCCGAGTTATCAGCTCGTTTGCCGAAATTGTATAATATAAAGAAAAACTTAGAACAATAGTCGAAAAAGAGGCCAAAACCCGTCTCGGGCGTCAAACCAACACGAAATCGTAGACGTAGCACCTCATGATATTTGGGACACGTCAGAACTTACGGAACTCGATTCCGAGATCCGGAGGCCGAGTTATCAGCTCGTTTGCCGAAATTGTATAAAATAAAGAAAAATTTAGAACAATAGTCAAAAAATAGGCCAAAACCCGCCTCGGGCGTCAAACCAACACGAAACCGTAGACGTAGCACCTCATAGATTTTTGGGACATGTCAGAACTTACGGAACTCGATTCCGAGATCCGGAGGCTGAGTTATCAGCTCGTTTGCCGAAATTGTATAAAATAAAGAAAATCTAAGAACAATAGTCAAAAAAGAGGCCAAAACCCGCCTCGGGCGTCAAACCAACACGAAACCGTAGACGTAGCACCTCATAGATATTTGGGACACGTCAGATCTTACGGAACTCGATTACGAGATCCGGAGGCCGAGTTATCAGCTCGTTTGCCGAACTTGTATAAAATAAAGAAAAACTTAGAACAATAGTCGAAAAAGAGTACACGCGTCAAACCAACACGAAACCGTAGACGTAGCACCTCATAGATATTTGGGACATGTCAGAACTTACGGAACCCAATTCCGAGATCCGGAGGCCGAGTTATCAGCTCGTTTGCCGAAATTGTATAAAATAAAGAAAAACTTAGAACAATAGTCGAAAAAGAGGCCAAAACCCGTCTCGGGTGTTAAACCAACACAAAATCGTAGACGTAGCACCTCATAGATATTTGGGACATGTCAGAACTTACGGAACTCGATTCCGAGATCTGGAGGCTGAGTTATCAGCTCGTTTGCCGAAATTGTATAAAATAAAGAAAAACTTAGAACAATAGTCAAAAAAGAGGCCAAAACTCGCCTCGGGCGTCAAACCAACACGAAACCGTAGACGTAGCACCTCATAGATATTTGGGACATGTCAGAACTTACGGAACTCGATTCCGAGATCCGGAGGCTGAGTTATCAGCTCGTTTGTCGAAATTGTATAAAATAAAGAAAAACTTAGAACAATAGTCGAAAAAGAGGCCAAAACCCGCCTCGGTCAAACCAACACGAAACCGTAGACGTAGCACCTCATAGATATTTGGGACATGTCAGAACTTACGAAACTCGATTCCGAGATCCGAAGGCTGAGTTATCAGCTCGTTTGCCGAAATTGTATAAAATAAAGAAAAACTTAGAACAATAGTCGAAAAAGAGGCCAAAACCCGCCTCGGGCGTCAAACCAACACGAAACCGTAGACGTAGCACCTCATAGATATTTGGGACACGTCAGAACTTACGGAACTCGATTCCGAGATCCGGAGGCCGAGTTATCAGCTCATTTGCCGAAATTGTATAAAATAAAGAAAAACTTAGAACAATAGTCAAAAAAGAGGCCAAAACCCGCCTCGGGCGTCAAACCAACACGAAACCGTAGACGTAGCACCTCATAGATATTTGGGACATGTCAGAACTTACGAAACTCGATTCCGAGATCCGGAGGCTGAGTTATCAGCTCGTTTGCCGAAATTGTATAAAATAAAGAAAAACTTAGAACAATAGTCGAAAAAGAGGCCAAAACCCGCCTCGGGCGTCAAACCAACACGAAACCGTAGACGTAGCACCTCATAGATATTTGGGACACGTCAGATCTTACGGAACTCGATTACGAGATCCGGAGGCCGAGTTATCAGCTCGTTTGCCGAACTTGTATAAAATAAAGAAAAACTTAGAACAATAGTCGAAAAAGAGGCCAAAACCCGCCTCGGGCGTCAAACCAACACGAACCCGTAGACGTAGCACCTCATAGATATTTGGGACACGTCAAAACTTACGGAACTCGATTCCGAGATCCGTAGGCCGAGTTATCAGCTCGTTTGTCGAACTTGTATAAAATAAAGAAAAACTTAGAACAATAGTCGAAAAAGAGGCCAAAACCCGCCTCGGGCGTCAAACCAACACGAACCCGTAGTCGTAGCACCTCATATATATTTGGGACACGAAAAAACTTACGGAACTCGATTCCGAGATCTGGAGGCCGAGTTATCAGCTCGTTTGCCGAAATTGTATAATATAAAGAAAAACTTAGAACAATAGTCGAAAAAGAGGCCAAAACCCGTCTCGGGCGTCAAACCAACACGAAATCGTAGACGTAGCACCTCGTGATATTTGGGACATGTCAGAACTTACGAAACTCGATTACGAGATCCGGAGGCCGAGTTATCAGCTCGTTTGCCGAAATTGTATAAAATAAAGAAAAATTTTGAACAATAGTCAAAAAAGAGGCCAAAACCCGCCTCGGGCGTCAAACCAACACGAAACCGTAGACGTAGCACCTCATAGATATTTGGGACATGTCAGAACTTACGGAACTCGATTCCGAGATCCGGAGGCTGAGTTATCAGCTCGTTTGCCGAAATTGTATAAAATAAAGAAAAACTTAGAACAATAGTCAAAAAAGAGGCCAAAACCCGCCTCGGGCGTCAAACCAACACGAAACCGTAGACGTAGTACCTCATAGATATTTGGGACACGTCAGATCTTACGGAACTCGATTACGAGATCCGGAGGCCGAGTTATCAGCTCGTTTGCCGAACTTGTATAAAATAAAGAAAAACTTAGAACAATAGTCAAAAAAGAGGCCAAAACCCGCCTCGGGCGTCAAACCAACACGAACCCGTAGACGTAGCACCTCATAGATATTTGGGACACGTCGGAACTTACGGAACTCGATTCCGAGATTCGGAGGCCGAGTTATCAGCTCGTTTGCCGAAATTGTATAATATAAAGAAAAACTTAGAACAATAGTCAAAAAAGAGGCCAAAACCTATCTCGGGCGTCAAACCAACACGAAATCGTAGACGTAGCACCTTTGGGACATGTCAGAACTTACGGAACTCGATTCCGAGATCCGGAGGCCGAGTTATCAGCTCGTTTGCCGAAATTGTATAAAATAAAGAAAAACTTAGAACAATAGTCGAAAAAGAGGCCAAAACCCGCCTCGGGTGTCAAACCAACACGAAACCGTAGACGTAGCACCTCATAGATATTTGGGACATGTCAGAACTTACGGAACTCGATTCCGAAATCCGGAGCCTGAGTTATCAGCTCGTTTCCCGAAATTATATAAAATAAAGAAAAACTTAGAACAATAGTCGAAAAAGAGGCCAAAACCCGCCTCGGGCGTCAAACCAACACGAAACCGTAGACGTAGCACCTCATAGATATTTGGGACACTTTGAACTTACGGAACTCGATTACGAGATCCGGAGGCCGAGTTATCAGCTCGTTTGCCGAACTTGTATAAAATAAAGAAAAACTTAGAACAATAGTCGAGAAAGAGGCCAAAACCCGCCTCGGGCGTCA